>JAQMCX010000040.1:753878-771158 GCA_029814765.1 Acanthurus leucopareius | reverse complement strand
CTCTCTCTGTGTGTGTCTCCCACACACTTGTCTCCACCACCCCCTCTGTGTGTCTCTGTGTGTCCTCACACACACACACACACACACACACACACACACACACACACACACACACACACACACACCGGCAGGCGTGTTCGTCAGTGGTTTCCATTCTGGTTTGGAGCCTCTGGGGACTGTAAAGGTTTCATAGGAGGAGACACGAGTCCTGCTGGGATTAAAACGAGAGACTGTCACATGAAAACCAGTAAAAAAGCTTTAAAACGACGGTAAACGCTGCTTTTTCAACCACACGGCGGTTTCTTCAAACGACTCTGTTTAACTGCCATTAAATAATGAGCAGTTCAGAGAATCCGTACAAGGACGAGGATGCATATCTCATCCCTTCATTCCTCCAGTAAATACCCTCTGGTTCCCTCTTCATGTGTTGTTTCCAATAGGAGACAGGTGGAAAATGCAGCTAATTAACACGTGAATGCAACGAGATAAATGTGGTTTAGTGTGATGGAGGTTAAAGTGCAGGCTGAAACAGAATACTCTTCAAACTGAGCATGAACATCACTTTCACTGCGCTAACAGAGAGCAGGAGAGTCGGTGTGTTTACGTTGTCTTTACGTTATGAGACAGAGCAGGAGTGGAAACGTCTGAGTGTCCCCGCCTGCAGTTTAAACAGTGGACACGGCAGCGTCCGTCATGTATACAGCGGACGGACAGAGACATGAAAACCTCGCTCTTGTTTAGCTTCCGGCTGCCAGACTCTCACTTTGAAGTTTCTCTCGACTCATGCTGTGTTTTTTTTTTTTTCGCTCGATGCTTCAGCTCTGATTGAGGAGGTTCAGGGTCGATGTGAGGAGAAGATCTGAGTGCCACTTCAGCTGTGTAACAAAGGTTAACTCTGAAGGCTTCAAGGGCAGGCAGGGATGAGTGGTGTGAAGATGATGCAAGTGTGTGAGTGTGTGTGTTGAAACAGTTTTTTGAAATCTTACATTATGATGCATGAGGCCATGTTTTAAAAGTGGGGGCATTTTGACGAAATAAGAACTTGAGATGTGAGAACTTGTGAGAAAGTGTTGACATCGTCGGATGGTGATGCTTTTGAGAAACTGGTCGAACTTTTATGAAGGATGTTGGGATTGACAGCTGGTTTGGGAAAAGTGAGGACTTCTGGGAAACTGACGACGTGTTCGTAAAGTTAAGACTTGTTTGAATAATAATGGTGTTTTGTAATTATGAGGACTTTTTTGAATGAGGGGACATGTTGGGATTATGAGGACATGTTTATGAATGGGGGGACATGTTGGGATTATGAGGACATGTTTGGAAACAGAAGACATCCGTGCATTTCTGGGGACATGAGGGTCTTTGTGCAGCAGAAGACGGTCTCATAAAGATGTTCATATTCTGTGTTGCAGAATCCATCTCACATGTTTCGTGCATCACTCGCAGTGCGTTCATGTTCATGTGCAACATGTTTCATTTACTGCTTGATTTGCGTTTTCAATTATGTTGTCACTTTGAGGCGTTGGACATGATTTGATCCCGTTTTCATGGGGCTCGTTGGAGCGAGTCGAAGCCGTCTGAGCGAGGAGAGGCGGAGCGAAACGAGGTCGACAGCTTCATCAGGAGGTCAGGCTCGATGATGTTCCTCATGTCAGCTCGTTATCACGGTGCACATCATCGTTTACGGAGGTATCGCTTCCCCTCGCTCGTCTGCTTCAGCTCTCTCATCTTTTCTCATTAAATCAATTCTGTCGCTGCATTTCCACATTTTCCTTGTTTTTAATGTCCATCCTTTGTTCTCTCACCGGCTCCTTTCACTTCCTATCTCCTTCTTTTTCATGTTTTACTTCTTGACAGACATTTTCTGACTCTCTTTGCTGGACGGCTGAAAGTAAACGGACTTCAGGTCATTTCAGCCGTGCGGTGAAAACTGGAGCTGGCAGATGTTTTTAGCTCTAACGCTGCTGTTCAAAGTCCAACGTTCACACTTTTTGAAGCTCCTCCCTTCCTCCGTCTTAAGATCAGCTTCTCTCTGGTCTTGTGGCTCGTGGTTTCATGATATTCAGGGTTCAGGAACAGACGCGAAGCGCCCGCAGTCATAATATATTGATGTGACATTTAGTCACGTTGGCCGACTTCCTTTTTCTCTCTCGAACTCGTTTTTCCCTCCAAGTCAAAGACAGGAGAGAGAGAGAAACACAGAAAGCTACTTTTGGCAGCGTGTTGGACAGTAATCGGGCTTCTGTCTGTTCCTGATGTTCTCAGTTATCTTCTCCTTTAAATCCTCCCGTCTCTCCACCTCTCTCCACCTCTCTCCACCTCTCTCCACCCAGCTCCCAGGGGAATTAATTAGAGCTGACATTATTATTGAGGTTAGAGCTGCCTGGGTTGGAACATTCAGCTGTAAAATACCATGTTCATCTCCTGACCCAGCAACCTATCAGCACACACACACACACACACACACACAGTATGTTCTCCTCCTGGCAGGGGTCGTAGGTTAAAGCCTAATGAGCTCAGAGCAGAAGCATTATATCTTTTTGAATCTGTGTGTGTGTGTGTGTCAAATATTTTTGCTCAGACTCTCTCGCTCCTCTCTGTGAACCATCTCCTTCACTTCGACCCTGAATTCAAAGAGCAGCGTTTGACTGAAGTCTGAAGCTGAGACGTTTCTGACAGTTTGACACGGAGGAAGAAAGTAAAAAAACACAAAAACAGGCCTTGAATCCTGTCGAACTGACCCGATGAGACAGAAAAACTGAGGAGGAAACAAAAAAATAAGATAAAAATCCAAAAAACAAACTAACAACAGACTAAGATCACACGAGGAACCGAACACAGATGAAAACTTTGAATCAAAATCCTTCAAGATGAGATTTGAAACTCTTTAAATCTTTTAAAGACTTAACCTTCCTTTTTAGCCACTAAACTAAAAGCAAAAGCTCAGCAACGATGTTTCTTCATATCAAAGATATTTAAATATTTAAGTTCAAGCTCAACGTCGGAGCTGATGAATAAAAACCTGGTCTGAGCTTCAGACGCAGGGAGAGTTAATGAGTCCAGAGTTCGATCGACCGAAGCAGCAGAACTGAATCAACACACTGACCTGCTTTCCTCTCCGGCCTGGAATTAGTCGTCTAATGGAGTTTAATGTGCCCCCCCCCCCCGAAAACATTTACGGTTCCTCCTCACATTTACATTCGTCCTGCTGACTCAGTCTCATTCTTTCTGGTTTGTTGGTTTAAATTGAATAGCTCTTGTTTGGTTTTGGTTGTAATTCTGCTCTTTGTCTCTGTGTTTTCTGAACGTTTCGCCCTCAGGAGCTTCAGGGACGGTGTGTCTCTGCAGAACGTTCTGGTGGTTTGAAGTTTAAAATAGCAGCTTGTTTTGTTCTCCTGCAGCAGAATCTGTGAACATTTCTGTGAGATGTTCGTCATTTCAGTCGCTGCAGAGTCACGCAGGTGTTCTCACTTCACCTGATCGGCTCCTCTCAGTGTGCAGACCTTCTCATTGAAACCTTCTCACTGGTTTATGAAGCTTCTGGTCCGTCAATCTTCAGTGTAAATTTCTGTTTTTAAGTTGATTCTCAGTTTGAAGTTGTTTCTCAGTGAGTTTTCACTGTCAGATGTTCCTCCTGATGATCTCGGCGTTCGCTGTCCTTGTCGGGTCTCTGAGCTCAGACCTGCTCGCTCTCTGTAACTTCCTGCCTGCGAGACCTTCACTTCCACTCTCGGATGAGTTTATCTGCTGTGCATCAAAGTTCCCATCGAGTCCTTGAGGACGACAGCGAGACTTTCTGCTCTTCTGTCACAGAGTTTCATCACATTCAGGCAGGTTTATTCAAATCACTGCTGCAGCCTGAGATGCATTTTCAGAGAAAAAACTACACCTGAAAAATGTGTGTAAGTGTGTGTGTGACATCAGGTGCAGCAACGGTGAGACGCCCAGCAGGTAAGACAGACTGCAAAACGACCTCACACTCGTTTTCCTCTTGAGATCTTGAGCCAGTTTCAGAGAAGAGACACCTGGGAAACACTGTGACACTGCTGTTTGTTGGATTCTGCATTCTCAGCCTGAAACAGGGTTTTTCTTCTGTCTGACTTCATCAGAGTAAACTAGAGGAAACCCTGCAGAACATGAGTCATTACTCAGGGGCGAAGAACAGAGGAGGAGGCTGGAGAACAGAGATGGTGCTGCTGATGCAACCTTCAAAAGAAAAACCTGCCTGTTAGACTGACTGTGTGTGACTCTGCGTCCTCAGATATCGTACAGTTTGTCTCCGGCCTCAGCTGAGGGAAACTGCAGCTGTTTGTGCTCTTTGTGTGTCGCTCGTCACAGTTTTGTGTCCCACAGCAGCGACTCTGCTTCCAAACGGCACAATGTGCTGCTCTTTTCACGAATTTAGCAAAAAAAAAGCCCAAAGGTCCTCCGTCGGTTCAGCTGTGTCGACTTAATCCCTGAAATGTTGGACATGCACTTGTATTTTTTTGGCATCGGCTCGACTCGGATGTTCAGTCAGCCTTTGTGTCGCTCGCCCCTCTCTCTCTCTGATGCATCCTCTACATTTAGCTGCACATCTCCATGCACTCATTTATTCATCACTCCATTTTCTCACTTCGCTGTCACTTGCAGCACCTCTATTTTTGTCTGCATCCCAGAGAGCAGCGAGGCGGAGCTGCGACGACTGTGTGGAGTCAAGGAGCTTCACAGGAGCTTCACAGGAGCTTCACATGAGCTTCACATGAGCTTCACATGAGCTTCACATGAGCTTCACACCAGATTCGCATGAGCTTCACATGAGCTTCACACCAGCTTCACATGAGCTTCACACTCCAGCTGCTCAAAAGATTCAATTTCATTTTCATTTTCTGTCACTTCTGAAGCTGATTAAACGTCTCTTTAAGGTCTCACTGTGAGACTTCAAGCAGAGTCATTTCTTCGTCTTATCGCCGGGAGTGAATGTGATGATCGTCTCCACCGGCGAGCCTCCGCCGTGCACGCTGTGAAGCTCCAGCCGACATCACATCACGTCTGTTTACGAGAGAAAAGCCTCCGGTTCTCATTCAGCTTCAGTCACACAGCTGAAATCATTCGTCTCTGCAGGCAAAGTGAATCTGTGCGGAGCTTTTACACGCAGTTTAACTGAGCAAACTGTGGATGGAGCTGAAGATCAGACAGCAGAAAGCTGGAGAACATGAGACTCCGACGAGGTTTCCTCATTTATCAGAGAGTTCGTACACAGCAGGCTTTTAATGTGTGTTTGTGTGTGAAAACGAGAAAACTGTTCGTCAGGCAAAACTTCACATCAGTGACGATGAGCCTGTCGACATCCTGCTGCTTCTGTAGAACGTACATCCTCATTTACATACAGGAAGGACTTCAGAATGCCAAATATGGTCGACACTTCTCTTTGAAAAGAGAGAGTTTTTCTGTTCTGGACAAAAATAGCAAACGTTAAAGATAAAAACATGAGAAAAATCAGATTTCTGCCATCAGATCTGCTGATGCTGCACACAGAGACGTTAGAAACCTGAAGCATCCAAACGTCGTCGCTTAGTTCGTATTTTTCTCCTGTTTTTTTCCAAAAAACACAAATTGTATAAACAGCAAAAAAAAGCAAATCTGTTCACTGACCTGGAAATGTCACAGATAATTACTTCAGTTTCTCTTGCAGCTGTTCAGACTTTTCTGCATTCTGTCATCAAACAACGCTGGCATTTAAAATGTCGATACTTAGGAGACGATTGAACCCGTCAAAATGTGTTAATTCTTATTATTACGAATCCTGAGCGGCTCCTCCGGCTGAAACACTCGGACTCACACATCAGAAATGAGTTTCTGAGCTGCTGTTTTCAGAAAATGAAGCAGCATTTTACCTTTTGGTGACAAAGGAAAGTTCCCAGCTGTGTTTCAGAGTCGTGTAGATGTAAAATCTCACTCACGATCAATTCTTAATCAGACCAGTAATGTCACTATTCAAACTTTAATGGGCTGCTGGGATTTTTCCCGAAAGCCGGCGGCTGCTGCAGCTCCGCCGCTCGCAGGCTTCTGATTTCTTTGTCCTGCTGTTTTTCTCATCTCCTCTTTTCTTTCTCTCTCTCCTCCTGCTGATACTCTGCAGGCTGCTGTTGGTGTTGACCTGAAAGGAGTTGAAGTCTGATAAACGCCTCCTGAAACGATGAGTCACGTCTCAAAGTTTAAATTTTCAGGATAATAAGAAACAAATGATTTCCTGGTGTCGCACATTATCTTTGGACTTCCTGTGTTTTTGTGTCAAAGGTTGCTGTTGTTTCACACACCGACACGCAGCCTGCGCTGTGGTTCGCTCTGACTCCATGACTCGACACAAACTCGGTTGTTTTTGACGCTGAGTTTTAATATTTAATCTCATTTCTTTGCTGATAGTTGAAGTCCTGAGGCTCAGTGAGCTGCTTAAACACAAGAAGTGAAGTGACTCTCGGCTCGTGTTTCCTGTTGTTTCCTTCCGTGTCTGAATCAATACACTGAATTGAAGGTTCAGTTAATTACTTTTGTGTTTGAGGTCAGAGTTTTTCCTGCAGACTCTCGGCCTGATGCCTTCACTGTCCTCCGTTCTCCTCTCTGATTGCATCTGCAGCTCCTGTCGGTCACCAGAGTTCAGAGCTGAATGTGAGTTATCATCATGACGTTCGGTCATGTGCATTGTGTTCTGGTCTTTGGCTCTGAGGCAGATTTCCTGAGCCGAGGGGTCGGAGGTCAGTGTTCTCCTCGAGGTGGATAAGGTCTTACATCATCGTTCATGTCAGAGTTCACTGCAGAGCGACGCTCTTCACCGCGACCGCGACCGCGACGATGTTCCATCAAAGCCTTGAGTGTTAAGTGTTTAACTGATCACTCTGTTCAACACGTCGTCTCACTGAGATCAGAATCTTTGTTACAGGAGAAAAACGAGACAACATCAAAGAAAACAGAGTTTAATCTGAAGAACTTCAAATGGAATTAAAAAAGAGTCTCTGTGATGAAACATCTCACCTCTGTGTGTTTCTCCTCTCGTCTCTTCCCTCTGTGAGTCTCTCTGCTGAGCTGAAGTGCAGTGAAGTGGACGTGTGGCCTGCGGTCCAGCTGCCTGCGAATGACGCCACAGTGATGCGATCTCATTAAATCCACCTTTAATGAGCAGATCTCAGAGGACTCGCATGTTTGTTGTGCTGCGGAGTTTCTCATTCAAACTGGGGCGACAACAAGTGAAGAAGAGACGCCGTCTGATCCCTCAGCGCTCGCCGTCACGACCTTGAACAAGCTGCCCTGCTCCTGATTGGTTCTGTGAGGCGTTCGGGTGTTAAATCTCAGACTCTCCACACATCTGCGTCATCAGCTGCTCAGTTCTCCTGAATGTTTTGCATCCAGGGAAAGATGTCTGACCTCACACATAATGTTGCCCTGGTTTTCGATTTGTCTCGTTCGGCCAGTTTAATTTCCCGCTCGGCAGCAGCGGTAAATAACCGTTCCCTCGTGCGGTGTAACTTCCTGTGTTAAAGCGCCGCAGGCCACAGAGCAACGGAGCTGTTGTCACTCCGTCTGACTCTTTTCTCCTTGCTCCACCTCCTGTGGCAGCAGACGGGTCAGGTGCTGCAGGCTCACACTGCATCCTGATGCCAAACAGCACCGGACGCCGGTAACGTCTCAGAAAATAACGATGTTAACCGTTAAAGTAGAATGAAGTCCTCAAACACACAAAGAGTTAACGTCTCTGCTCGCCTTTTTAATTGCTCATTCACTGCTGAATCTATGAACTATTATAAAATAATTATGCTTCATTCCATTATTATCTTCCATTAGGCCTCTTTTCTGTTTCTAAGAACAATTAATAATTTCTCCATAATTGATGTAACTGGTTAAAGAGCTTGAATAATTGATCGTGAAGCCTGAGCATACAGTGAGTTATGCGCTCGCTGCTTCATGAGAAACTGCTCTGGTTGAACTCTCGTGTGTTAAAAGCCACTCAGGATAATTTATGGAGTTTAATAAACTTAATGAAGATGTATGTGAGATTTAAAGCTCGGCCTGTCGGACTAACGCTGCGCTCTGAAGCTCGCGTGCAGCCTGTGTGCACAAACTGCAGCAGCTTCAGTCAATAAGGCGCCTAATTAAACAATCAATTAGGCTCCAAATGAGAAAAGTCTGTTGGCTTGTTAATTATTCATCGAAACGAGAAGTTGTCATGTTTACGTCCGCCGTCACCAGAGCAGAGGTCCTCGAACTGAGCCGAGCCTCCTCGGGGGGGCGGGGGGCTGCAGCAGAGCTGATGAGGGGATGTGTGTGTGTGTGTGTGTGAGGCAGGAATACTGTGTGAGCCGGGGGGGTGGGGGGGTGCATGCTGGTATGGAAACACAGCAGGAGGTCAGTGATTGTGGTGTGACCTGTCGATTTGTCAGATTCATCGATGGTGAAGGCCATGAACGAATGGAAACACTGCAGACGGGAACCGATGAAGATAATCTGAGAACAAACGATGAAGCTGATAAAAGGTCTCCTTGATTTGACTCAGCTAATCACTCAGATCCATCAAGTTTTCACTCCACTGAATCCTAATGAAGACGCCTGACAAATGTTTAATCAGAATCACAGAAAAGTTTCTTACCGAGGAGGAATTTGTTCAGAAAACCAGAAAAATTAAGGTACGAGCAGAGTTTTGCTGATTGCTTTGTGAAAATTAGCAAACAAATTCCTGTAAAATCTGGATTTGTTTTTTAAGTTAACAGACTGTTTGTTATTTTTTATTTTATTATTTATTCAAATCCAGTGAAATGAGTGAATAGAAAGTTTAGTAGATGATGTAAACATCTGCTCGAGGTGGAAGCAGAAGAAGAGGAGCAGATATCAGGATTTGTTCTTGTCCCGTTACAAACAGTCAGAACAGGCGAGACGACAAAGAACAGATTAATGTGAGAGGAGGTGAAGTGTCTCAGAGGCCTGACTGACTTTATTCACACAACAGCACTTTTTAAGGATTACACCTGCGTGTTTGTGCACCAGTGAACTCTGCTGAAAAGGCTGAATGTTCTAAGCTTCTTCACACAATGCTCTGCTTTATAATCCAGTGACATTCAACTGAAAAGACGAAGCCTCTGATCCACCGAGGCTCGTCTGAGGCGTCTGAGCCGCTGCAAACATCAGCTTCTTCAGCTCCTTTCTGCTGCAAACATCAGCTTCTTCAGCTCGATTCTGCTGCAAACATCAGCTTCTTCAGCTCCTTTCTGCTGCAAACATCAGCTTCTGCAGCTCGTTTCTGATGCAAACATCAGCTTCTGCAGCTCGTTTCAAACCTGATGGAAATGCAGCAGCTCCAAGCTAAGCACTAGCATCAGCATGCTAACCTGCTGTTTGACAGGTTTAATGTTTAAAGTTTGTTTGCTTACATTTACTTACTGGTACTAAACACAACATGCAGCTGATGGGACAACCTTTGACTCTGTAAAAATTTTTTGGTCGTAAGTTACAAGTTCTGACCTGATGATGGTGCCAGATGAAAAAGTCTGATGATAATTTTTTCCCCTTCATGCTGATGGAGCATTGATCTGCACCGAATGACACAGTGATTCATCCAATAACTGTTGGGATTTTTATGGTAAAAGACAAAAATCTTAACATTGTGATGGTGTCAGAGGACAACACATCGATCACTTCAGTTTATCTTCTCTGAGCTACGAACGACAGGATCAAGTCTTCAAGAAAACAAGACAAATTTAACTTGATATGTCGAACTTTGACACGATGCTGCCAGAGGACGAGTCACAGGATCTCAGAAGGTAATAAATTTCTCTCAAAGCCATGAATGAGAATCTCACATCATCCACTGAGAACCAACACTGTCACTTCCAAAGAGGCCGTCTGACAGACTGTCATCAAATGCAACATCTCTCACACAGGATGTCAGGCAGAGAAATGGAGCCAATCAAAATGGCCGTTTGGTCCGACTGACAGACTCCTGACGTCCTGAAATAACAAGCTGCAGTTTCATGTGATTGAGTTGTTTGGACACAGCAGCTCTTGAGTGTTTCGTCACGCTCGAACTGCAGCGATAAATCAGACTTTTGTTATTAAAAAACATCTGCAGCCGCAAAGAAAAAGCAGAAACTCTCTCGTGTTCTTGTGACTTTAGAGGAAGAAAAGTCTAAAGTTCACCTTTTCTCTCTTCGGTCCAACGTCGTCTCAGATCTTAAATTCACCATTTCTCACCAGTTTGATCCAAACAGGAAGTGTCGTTTGGTCGCGTGTCTTTAAAAAGCAGTCAGCTGTGTGTGTTTTCAGGTCAGCAGTCATCGTGTGGAGCAGGTGTCAGCTTCTCACCGTCCACGCCGCCTCATTCTGGCGGAAACTCGTATCTCGTGACTCATGTTTGTGACTCGTGTTTGCATCCGAGCTCCTGCTGGTCTTCTGGCAGCAGTTTGAAGCTTCTCTCTCATTAATGGTTTCTGCTTTTTTATCTTCATCAGCTCTCTTTCATTTCAAACTGAGTGTGTTGGTTTGCAGCACCAGCAGCATGTTTGTCTCATCTTTAACATCCCAGTGACGTCTGTTCACATTCTGTTCATGTGGATTCATGTTTTCAGTTCTATTACAGGCAGTGAGACGTTCACTGACCCTCCACACCTCTCTCCCTCCTGCGCCTTGTTATGAAGGTGCAAATGTGAAAAAAAGATGTTTCAAGAGTGTTTGCAGAGCGCCGTCTCACTGCGTCGTGTTTCTGCCGCCGCCGCCATCGTCCACGCTGTCAGCGGCAACGAGCGAGCGAGCGAGCGAGCGAGAGCTGAACACCCTCAGGCTTCTCGCTCACTGAATCAGCTCACTGGAGCGTGAGACTCAGAGGTTTGTTTGGATTGTTTGTGAGTGTGTGTCAGTGTGTGTGTGTGTGTGTTTTGCAGAGCCAGCTGACTGGCCCAGATCACAGAGATGTGAAACAGAGCGCTCACAGCTGTGTGTGTGTATGTGTGTGTATGTGTGTGTGTGTGTGTGTGTGAACCACACAGCTGGTGAGACTCTCTCCCACCTGTGAAGCTCCGAGCTGAAGTGTGAGTCTCAGCTGCATGTTTAATGAAAACTGGACTCGTCTTCAGCTGAAACTCGACCGTCTGCGTCTGTTGTGGGTTCGTAAAGATCTGGCTGAAATTTGACCACAGAGGTCAGAGGTCGTCACGATCGCTACACACTGATCCTGCAGCTGATCGACTGTGTGTGTAGAAGCAGACTTGAAATCAAAACCTTAAACAGACGTTGATCAACCTGCACTTAAAACATGTTTTTTTTTCCATCATGCAGGCCCAAGTGGACTTTCCTTTTTTACACACAAGACTGTTTGTTGCAGTGCTAAGGTTGGCCACTAGGGGACAAATTGGCAGCATCATGATCCAGCCTGGTTTGTGTATCCGGAGTTGTAGGGTCAGTTTTTTGTGTTGAGTCAACAAAACTTTTAAACTTTGTTTCTTTTGTCGTCATAAATACAAAAAACTTGGACCCCAAAAAATGGAAACGTAGCCACAAAAATAAACAAAACGAATCTTTTGGAAAAATGTTGTTTAATGCAGTTTCAGAGCCAAAGTTAAAAAAAAAAGGCAGAAGGCACAGGGATGGTTTTGGCAGCTGAGACCATCAACCTTCACTCCACCTCCACAGATTCAGACTTGTTTTCCTTCAGTTTCCATCTGAATCTGCTGCCTGAGGCTGTGGGACCACTGGGAGCTGCCCAGTACGACCACCATCTGCTGCCCTGCATCTGAAGGATCCGCTCTCCTGCTGGAGGGCACCTCCACGACACGCTAGTTTGGTTTTTCAGGAAGTTGTCAATTTCTTAAAAAGAAGAGAAAAACTGTGGGAGGGAGATAAAAGAGATGAGTTCATGCTCTTGATGCTAACGAGGTGCTAACGAGGCTTTTCCTGCCTTTTAATTATGTGTTTTTGTTTGTTTCTCTCATGTCGAGTGAATCGCTGATGTGAGTTCAACGAGTTTTCTGCGACTGTCAGGAAGCTAACAGCTTCATTTGATCTGATTCCTTTCATGTGGAAACAAGTTGCATTTTTGATTATTTGTTCATCTTAATCACTTTTATTGTTGATGATAATATTCTACGATGCAGCACCTCGTTTGGCGATGAAACATCATCCTGAGTTGCTTGGTGTGTTTACATGTACCGGAGATTATCGGATGATCTGCTTTTCACGGTAATCTGATCTCATTTTTACTCAGAATCCAGGTTTCCGTGCAGATTAAGAGTTTGACTTGTTTCTGACTGAGTGACCTGGTTATTCAGCCGCACAAACGCTCCGAGCTGCTGAGACGATGCGATTCTGGGTGTGAGAAGGAGGGCGAGAGTGAAACATGCAGGACAAGCAGTTTGCTGTCCGTCTCCTGTCGGGGATTAAAAGCTGTAAATCCAATGCTGCTCTGGATTTGTGAGATGAATAATGTCTGAGAGAACAACGGTTTTTGTTGTTCACAGCAGCACGGAGGCGAAAAACTGGCTGCTGATCAAACTGCAAACACACTTTCAGAGTCTGCAGCCTCCTACAGCAGCACTTCATGCTGACAATCTGCTGTTAGCAAGAAAACAACAGGCTCAGAAACAAACTGCACGCCCGACAAGTTGGATTACGTCCTTCTGAGCAAAGTTACTCTCCACTTAACAGAGTTAGAAATATGTTGGGGAACATGGAGGAGAATTTATCAGCTAAGAGAGAGAAAATCTGACCAGCAGGTGAAACTCTTCCTCAGTGGGGTGAAGTTTGTCTCTGAAGCGGCTTCTTCTTCTTCTTCTTCACTGTGATTCTGTAACGTGTTTCCTGTTACTCACCTGTGTGTCCTCCATGTTTCTGTGTCGTCCTGCAGGCTATGTGTGTGTGTGTGCGGCTGCTGGCTGAACTCATGTGATAAGACATGGAGGCCGTCAGCACAGTCAACGCCACGCAGGACAAGCTCCGCCTTCTGCCCCCGTACAACGATGACCCAGGGAACCTCAGCGTCCGTGAGGGCGGCGGCGCCAACCCCCCCGCTCTCCCCACGCTGCTGTTCGAGGGGGTGAACTTCCCCGAGGACACGATCAAACTGCTCAGCGTTCAGGTAGAAGCTTCTCGTTCTTCTTCAGTGAAAAACAGAGTGAACTGATTCACCAGGGCCAGAAAAAAATACTTTCAAACAGGAAGTAAAAACTGTAACGTCTCAGAGCTCAGCTCTTTCAAAATAAAAGCCTTGTTCTTTCTTCAGTTGAGGTGAAATGACGTTTCAGCCTCTCGCCGTCTCTGTGCTTCACAGGTGGTGCTGATTCTGGCCTACAGCACCATCATCGTGCTGGGGGTTCTGGGTAATTCTCTGGTCATCTACGTCATCTACCGCTTCAAGACGCTCCGTACCGTCACCAACTTCTTCATCGCCAACCTGGCTGTTGGTATGTTCACACACACACAAACACACAGGCCACCATCTTTGATGTCAGTGAGGATTTCCCTCTGAAACGTGTGACAGCATCAGATTAGAGACCACACAGAGCTGCTGTGTGTGTGTGTGTGTGTGTGTGTGTGTGTGTGTGTGTGTGTGTGTGTTTGTGTGTGTGTGTGTGTGTGTCCTCTGTAGGTCGCCTGTTACGGTGACTCAGACGTCTGTCAGCTGTTATGTGCTGCTTCTCTGTGATGTCTGCGTTTTGTCTGCTGTGAGTCACAAACACAGAAACGCTTCCTGTATTTTATTTGACTTCATTAAAGAGAATCTCAAACATAAATGGAGCAAACTTAAGTAATACAGCTGTTTTTTTACTCTTAAAAGCACAAAATCAAAAATTGTCCTCAGTGTTGATGAAACGTTGTTCAGCTGTTAGTCAGGGATAATTTCTGCCTGAGCTTTGTTCTGTTTTTATGTTCTGTTTTCTTTTCATGGGGCGTTTATGTGCCTCTGATGAGGGGAAACAGCCCTCCAGGCCAACAAGCTGCTCTACTGTCCTTCAGCAAACATATTAACTCGTTAGCTTGATGTCTAATAAGATGATGAGTTGACATTAAGATGTTTGCTGTGCTGCTGTCTGCTGTGCTGCTGTCTGCTGGGCTGGTGTTTGCTGGGCTGCTGTTTGCTGTGTGTGAACCAGATCTCTGCTGTCGAGCTGTTTACAGTCTGACAACAAACCCGACAACAGCTAGCAAGCGACGATGGCTTCTGTCATTTGAGTCTGAAAGGTCCCGGCTGCATTTTAATCATCAAATCTCACCAAAGTTGAACCGAATTAAAAAGATTTTTGTTGTCACAAAACTGTTGAACTGTTGTCACAAAGAAAATCAAATGATTGAAGCTGTTTTGTTGAAATGATTTGATTTTGCTTCAATATTTGACTTTTTTTTCATCAAACTCCATCTTTATGTTCTTGAAGCTGAATTTTCACTGGTTTCTTTTCTGTCTGGAATCTTTTTGCTCTCGTGAATCTAAAGTTTGATTGTTTTGTTTGGGCTGAATCTCTTCATGTTGAGCACAGAGAAGCAAGACGACCAGAACTACTGAGGAAAAAGTTATTACCAACAAACAATTTAATGGGAAAAGTAGAAATAAAAATCAAAAAATGTGATTTAACAGCCAGCCTGCGTCGTGTGACGAGGAGTTACTTTATCAACACCTCAGGATTTCACTGATGACGTCCTGCAGAGCTTCACATGATTTTAATGAGCTGGAGAAATTCTCAACTTGGGCTCCAAACATCAAAACACACAATGATTCAGATGTTCAGTAAACAACAACAGAAGCTGCGGTCAGAGTCAGCCAATCATCTGTTCAGAGCTGAGGTATAAATAAAGTTTCCTCAGAGTCGCCGCTTCGACACGCAGCAGGTGATGTCACCTACGCCTCATTTATTCCTAACGAGACGAGTGTTCACAAGTCTTCCGTCTGCGAAGTGACACACGAGGCTCATTTGTGAAACTTCATGCTGTTTCTGCCAGGACCTTCTTTGTTTCAGAGGCACTGAAGGCGTTCAGAGTTTTTAAAACTATTTACTGGTGAATATTTTATTATGAAAGTGTGCAACAAAGGAGCGGTTACATAATCATCATCATCACAAATCCCCTCAGCCACCAGGATGTGATGCAGTCACTTTAAAGTCCGGAAACTGCAGGACAGGAGAGGCGTCATCGAACTCTGGTTCATAAATGACAACCGTTAGAGGCGTCTGTGGGAAAAGGACCAATTAAAAAAGAGTAAATACATGTTTGGGTCAACTTTGAACAAACAAACAGGGGAGTTAATAAGCATCACATGAGCCGACAGGCAGGAAAAAGGACAGAAAAATGAAACAGAGTGTTTCAGGGCCGTGTGGGAGGACACTCGAACACCTCCACCTCTCAGGCTCAAGATAGACTGAGATGCATTTTTATTCACACACACATGAATATTCATACACACTTCATGAGAGGAACACAGTCAGTAAACAAGTGGATGGATGGCTGGAGTCTTCCTTCAAATGCAGCAGGAAGAGATTTCAGGACCACAGAGAGAGACGGGTTCAGAAGACAAATTCAGGACCACAGAGAGCGACAGGTTCAGAAGATGCCTTCAGGACCACAGGTTTAAAAGATGCCTTCAGGACCACTGAGAGCGACAGGTTCAGAAGATGCCTTCAGGCCCTCAGAGAGCGACGGGTTCAGAAGATGTGTTCAGGACCCTGGAGAGAGACGGGTTTAGGGGACAAGTTCAGGACCATGGAGAGCGACGGGTTCAGAAGATGCCTTCAGGACCACAGGTTTAAAAGATGCCTTCAGGACCACTGAGAGCGACGGTTCAGTAGATGATTTCAGGACCAAGTAGAACAACGGGTTCAGGGGACAAATTCAGGACCACGGAGAGCAACGGGTTCAAAAGATGCCTTCAGGGCCACAGAGAGCGACAGAAAACCTTTTTAAAAAGCACAGGAAGCAGCTGCGTCAAGGCCACAGAGTCTTCACACAAGGGAACATTTGTTCACAGCCTGAAAGGAAAAAACCTTTAGAAAGAAGAAAAGTTGAACAATCCAAAAATAGATTAATAGAAGGTTTTGAGGTATAGAAACTCTTATATTTGCAGGTAACAAAGGCTCCCTTTGCCGGCCTTCGTCAGACTGACCTTGTGTTCCCTGACTGTCACCCTGCCGCCTGTCGTCATGCCTCTCACTCTGTCAACATGCCTGAACTTTAAAAAACCCATGCAGGGAGGAAATATTCTTGCATCTAATCATCTCGTCTGTTCGTCAGTGACATGAATCATCACAGAAACCATCCGGCGTCTCACAAGAACATGTGAATAATTTGTGTAACATTTGCTCTCACAAACCCTGAAATTTATTCTCTTGGATGGAAATCGACGTCGTGTTTGGAGCCACTGACCTGAAACTCTCTGAAAGCACTTTGCTGCTCTCATCACAGAGGGTCCGATCAATATTTAACCACCAGCGATTAAAGCTTCAGCCTCCTGATGTGGACGAGCAGAACAATCCTCCAGTACTTTAAAATGCTCAAACTCCTCAGATTAGTGATTCATGCGAACTGCGGTCAGAAGCTGTGGTTTTCTGCTCCTTCAGACAGAAACACAAACCTCCTCAGCTTCATCACCTGCAGGAGCTCCAGGAGGTCTGAGGATCAGCACTTTGTCCAGGAGGAGTGAAAAGGAAAATTCACCTCCTGCTCTCAAAACAGGGAGCTCTTAAACAAATTATAACGTAGAGGAAATAATTAGTTGGAGTGTGAAGTGGCACTTAATTTCTTGTGAGTGTGTGTGTGTGTGTGTGTTTAAGTGTGTGTGTGTTTGCGTGTCTGTGTGTTTAAGCGTGTGGGTGTGTGATGTGTTCTTACATATTTTATCGCCTTAAGCATATTTTGTTCTTTTTTTTAAAAGGAAAGGATGTAGTGTAAAACTTACTGCGGGATATTATATCACACACACACACATGCACACACACACATGCACACATGCACACAAAAAAACACACACACACACACACACACTTGTAAGTTTTGAGTTCAATTAAAGTTTCTTTTCATTTCATTTCATCTGTGTTAAAGTGTTTGTGTTCACTTTGCTGCAGGCAGGTTCCAACAGGTCAACATGCAGTGAGACAGCATGAACATGCTGCTGTCTCACTGCATGAACACACTGCTGTCTCACTGCATGAACACGCTGCTGTCTCACTGCATGAACACGCTGCTGTCTCACTGCATGAACACGCTGCTGTCTCACTGCATGAACACGCTGCTGTCTCACTGCATGAACACGCTGCTGTCTCACTGCATGAACACGCTGCT
>JAQMCX010000040.1:732061-749179 GCA_029814765.1 Acanthurus leucopareius | reverse complement strand
GTGTGTGTGTGTGTGTGTGTGTGTGTGTGCGTGTGTGTGTGTGTGTGTGTGTGTGTGTGTGTGTGTGTGTGTGTGTTGAGCTGTTGGCTGTTTGTTCTGCAGCTTTTCACAGAGACATAAAGACGTTGCAGATGAAGACAGGAGGCTGTGTGGACGGATGTCAGGGAGTCCATTAACGCTCCGCGTGTCTCCTCTCTGTGTTTGTTTGCCTTCGTTTTCCTTCACTTTCATGTAAAGAAGCCAAACGTCCGTGTTTTCAGCTGAATAAACGAGGACTTCATGCTATTTTCAGCACATTGTGTCGGAACAAAAGTGAGCATAGTGAATATTAAAGCATGAAATCGAATGTGAGAAACACATCTGTGAATCAGAGTTCTGCTCTCGCTCTTTCATGGCTGCATTAAAGGTATAAAAAGGTGTCGAAGCGCGAGAGAGAGAACGGAGACGCAGCGGGAAATAACAACCTCCTGCTTTACAGACGGATGGTTTGCTTTCATGTGTTTATGAGAGAAGAACAGAAGAGGAGCAGACTGAACCTCAAGACGCTCAGAAAAACTCAGTTTTATCACAAGTTTGCACTCATTATATGTTTGTTGTTGCAGTATGAGACTTATTGGAGGGTCAGATGTATTTATGTTCAAATGAAGCTGCTTGAAAGGCTCCTGATCTTCTGTTTGTCACCATGCATGAAGACCAGACTGCTTCATCACACCGAGGAACCTTTTGTGTTGAAAAAATGAGAATCTGAACACGTGAAACTGCCTAAAAAACATTTAATTAAAGACAAATTATGTGTAACATCATGATAAATGGGTCAAGACGAGGTCAGACACTGTTGTTGGCTCATAAACATCCAATCAAACGAGCCCGTGGGTTTGAGTGGAGGCAGATGATCGTAGATCTGTTCGTCCTAGAAAAGCAGTGTCCTCTGGTTGCAGCCTGAGCTGAGCAGTCGGACGATGCTGAGAGGGAAATGTGGCAGGAGAAAGAACAGAGGATGGAGAGAGAGAGAGAGAGAGAGAGAGAGAGAGCAGCCGCAGTGATTGATGTGATGTGAAATGTGCAGAACGGCAGAAAGTTGTCGGTCCAACTCCCCCGAAACGAGAGAGGAGGAGCAGACGAGGAGGCAGTTAGTGATGAACAAACAGAGGAGAGGAGGAGTGACACTCGGCCGCCTCGTCTGCTGGCTCTCTTCTTCTTCTTCTTCTCCTTCTTCTGTTTGGTTTCTGTCTGCTCGCTCATTACCGACCACACAGATGAAACTCTGCTCTTCATGAAGTGTGAACTTCAAGGATCATCAGTGTCGTTCAGCAGAAACCAGTTTGTCTGTTTGTCTTCCTCTCTCATGTGTGACTCCCTCTGTTTTCGTTTCTTTCGTCTCTCACTCTTTTATTCTCGCCTCCGTCTCTCTCTCTCTCTCTCCCTCCCTACATTCTGTCTGTCTCTGCCCCGAAGCATCATGGGAAGCAGACGGCCAGTCTCTGACAAACAGGATTTGGCACAGTGCCCTTATCCGTCCCAAGCTGACGTGATTGGGACGACTGGCCCCGCCCCCCTCGGGGAGGCGTCTCAGAGGTCTGACAGAGGATCTGATGGATGCAGCTGCACCAGCACCTCCCACAAACCGACCAATAAATGATCAATCAGGGCAGAGATGAGCCTCCTCGGTGTCAAAGGTCAAAGCTTCACCTGCAGACGCAAGAATCACTGAAGGGTCAAAGTTCGTTTGTTGACTCTGAACTTAAAAACTGATTTTTCAGCCGAGAATTTCACAAACCTCGTTTTCATTTATTCTTGAAAGAGCTTCTGATCATTTCAGGGCAGAAAACTGAAACTTAACCTTTCAGTCTAAGTTAAAAAATTAATAAGATTTTTTTAAAAATTGTAAAGTTAAAGCACGTTTTTTCAGGATCGGTTTGACTTTGTGAGGAGAAACAGGAGGACTTCATGGACGACAGCAGAGTGAGACGGACGTTTGGTCTCTGAAGGCCACTGATGCAGCAGATGTTTTCACTCATTCATGCAGAGGTGGATCTGATTGGACCATGTGACCTGCTGCTCTCTGATGCTCTCTCTCTCTCGCTCTCTCTGAAAAAAAAATCAAAATAAAACAGATAGGATGTCACTGTGTGTGTGTGTGTGTGTGTGAAGGTGGTTCCAGATGTTCCAGATGTTCCTCTGCTGGTTGATGGTCTCAGATGTCCATCAGGTCATGTGTTCACATGCAGATTTCAGACCTTGTTCTCTCTCTGCGTGTGGTTGGACTTCCCTCCACCTCCTGCTCCGTCAGTTTGCACCTCTTGCATGGTTTCAGGGCGTGAAGAGTCACGTCCCTGAACGTCCCTGAACGTCCCTGAACGTCCCTGAACGTCTCACGAACATCTGCTCTCGTCTGTGTTTGAGGAGGAAGATAAAGATCCCAGAGAGATGCAGGATCTGAGCTGCTGGAACATGATGCTGATCTTTGTTCTGTGATGTTTTCTCTTCATGTTCACGTCAGATTCACTCAGATGCTTCAAAAACACGTCACCTACTTTTTAACCGCCTTTGTGGCTCTGCAGTTCCGTTTTAATTAAACTGCTCAGAGTTACTTACCGACTGGTAATCAGATTACATCTAATAAACTAAAGGATCCGGTTTAATCTCAAACTCTGCTGGTTGTTTTCTGTCAAACTAAGCTAAGCTAAGCTAACGTTTCCTGGCTCTGGCCTCAAAGTCACAGTCATGAGAGTTGCATCGATCATCTAGTCAGACTTTTGCCAAGAAAGCAAAGCGACATTTTTCTCAAAAGGTCAAACTGTTCAATTCAGCACAGTTCATAAAAATCTGTCAGCAGAGGGAGAATAAAAGAAAAAGCTGGAGATGAAAGTTTCAGCAAAGTGAGCGAGCTGCGACACAGAAACCTCCCCGTGGAGGAAGTGAGCAGTCACAGGAGGTTTGAGGTCAGCAGGTCGGAGCTGCCTGAAGGTCTGTCTCCGTTTCTTTCTGCTGAGGTGGAAATGAAGACGAGATGTTCTTAAAAGTCTTTTTCCTCCTGCAGCGACGAAGCAGAATCACACCTGCTCACCCGGTTTGTCGAAACTGACACACAGACGATTCGACTTGACGTGTTTTCAGGAGTCAGTGATGTTAAAGTGTCAAAGGTCAAAGGTTGTAAAGCTGAACTTGTGTTTGGTCTCCAGCCGACCTGCTGGTCAACACGCTGTGCCTCCCCTTCACCCTCGTCTACACCCTGCAGGGGGAGTGGAAGTTCGGCAGCGCCCTCTGCTACCTGCTGCCCTACGCCCAGGGGCTCACCGTGCACGTCTCCACGGTGACGCTCAACGTCATCGCCCTGGACCGCCACAGGTGGGTGGGGCTTAAAGAGGGGAGGTGGTTTGTTCTCATGATTTACATTTAGGCCTGAAAACCAAAGATGAGGAGCAGATTTTCATCACATGATCACATTTTCTTCTGACTGAATTAGTTTGGTGAATAACAACGACAACCTCGAGATGTTTCACTTCACAGCTGCTCGATTAAAAGCACCAAAAACACGTCATACAGACGAGAATACAACACATTTTTCTGACCTGAGGAGCAGACGTGAGCACATTTCTGTTCCTGTGGAGATTCAATGACCATCAGCAGCAGTGTTTCTATATGTGAACACTGCAGTAAACCGTTTTCACAGGAATATCCAACATCTTTACACTGATTTCCTGTTTGCAGACGCACTCGCTACAGGACTGCATGCACGTGGTAATGATTGGACTTAAAAGTGAATTTACTTGTGCCGAAAAAACATTTTGTACCGTTTTCTAAATGCAGAGTTGAAGCATCTTTGCCAACAAGATTTAAGCTTTAGGTTTTGTTTTGGATGACAGTTCACTCATTATGATCAGCTGTAGCAGCACATGATGCACTGAAGGCTCTCAGTGTCATGAGAAACACGACCACAGACACAGAGTGACTGAAGGTGTAAATGAGCCGGACGTCCTCGTGTGAACTGAAGCAGAAATCGATGTGGTTCCATATGAACTGACACTTTTCTTCCAGAAGTCACATTAAAACTCTCCAACACAAACAAACCTCATGTTGTGACACATTTGTTGAAGCCTCCAGAGGACAGAAACGTGACTGTTCTTCTCTTGAAGAGGCTGCGTTTTGGCTGCAGCTCAGCTTCCCCCACATTCACACGTCAGCAGGGACTGAGATTTTTAGTTAAAAGCAGATTTTGATCCAACCTGGACAACAATGAGCAGACGGCTGCCAGGAACCGCAGAGACCCACTTTCTCTCACTCAGGAAGCAGAAACTGAGCAGACTGAGCCGCCGGGACTTTAAAGGCTGAATGTTAGAGTGAACTCTGTTTACAGGAGGCCACGAACCCCAGGACGAGTGATGCAGAGCTGCAGCCGCTTTACTTTTGGCAGACTGGAAGTTTTTATTAGAGTTAGAAAGAGGAAATAAAGCTGAGATGAGCTGTTAGATTAGCTTCTGTTAGCCCCTCTTAGCCCCTCTTAGCCTCCGTTAGCCGTCATTAGCAGCCGTTCTGGACTTTCACTTGGTGTTAATGAGGTTTTTCCCCGTCAGAAATCTGATCTGGAATCTGGAATTGACTGGGAATTATAAAATTCCTGCTCTTCAGTTAAAAAAAATGCACCATTTCTTATAAATTTGTATTTTGTTATAATTCACTTTTTTCGGATCCTTGAACAAATTTCATTGCATTTTTGTTTAGTTTTAATTGCAGAAATCGTCGCAGATACATTATTTCTTTGAATCGAGAGAAATTACCGTCACATGAAACACTTGATGAAGTCGAACTTGAACTTCTTGGTTGTTAAATTTCTCCTTTCATGGAGCGAAAAGAGTCTCTGCTGCAGTTTAAGTCAGCGTGTGATCTGAAAAATCTGTTCCATCATCTATTATTCAAGTAAAACAGTCGTTCTCTGATCTGAAGCTGCTGTGTCACTGATGTGTGTGTGTGTGTGTGTGTGTGTGTGCTTCAGGTGCATCGTGTACCACCTGGAGACCAGGATGCGTAAGGACGTGTGTTTCGGGGTCATCGCTTTGACCTGGGTGCTGAGCGCCGTGCTGGCGAGCCCTCTGGCCATCTTCAGAGAGTACGGCTCCTTCACGCTGGAGCCCGGGCACAGCATCCAGGTACACACACACACACACACACACACACACACACACACGCATGCACACACACACCTGGTACAGATCAGTGACTTCCCTCCTCGCCGCCTCTTTGATCTTCCTGTTTCTTCTTCGCTGCCTCTCACCTCCTTCATGTCTCTTCATGTCTCATATTTTATAACTTTGTTCTGCTTTTATTTTCTTCATCTAACTGCAGTTTAACTTCTGAAGATGCATAAAGTTTTATTTTTACGGTAAATTTACTGTTCTCGTCTTGACTTCCTTCTGTCATCATGTCTATCTGGATGTTTTTCCTTTTTCGTCTTTGAATCGTTTTCTTTTCTCTGCTGCTGTAAAAATGCAGATGTCAAACTGATCCAATCAGAGCTCTCGTACCTGACCTGAACCCGTCTCCTCCTCCTCTCAGGTGTGCACGGAGAAGTGGCCCGACAACAACACGGACGGGACCATCTACAGCATCTCCATGCTCATCCTGCAGTACTTCCTGCCGCTCTCCATCATCTCCTTCGCCTACGCCCGCATCTGGTCCAAGCTGCGAGGCCACGTCAGCCCGGCGGAGAACATCGGAGGTGGTGGCAGCGCCGGCTCTGAGCGCCACCGCCGGCGCCGCAAAACCACCAAGATGCTGGTGACCATGGTGGTGGTGTTCGCCGTCAGCTGGCTGCCCTTCCACGCCTTCCAGCTGGCCACGGACATCGACAGCACGGTGCTGGACATGCGAGACTACCGGCTGCTCTACACCGTCTTCCACGTGGTCGCCATGTGCTCCACCTTCGCCAACCCGCTGCTGTACGGCTGGATGAACCGCAACTACCGCGCCGCCTTCCTCGCCGTCTTCAAGTGTCGCAGGGGAGGGGAGAGGGGGAGGAGCGGGCGGCTGGACAGCATCCATCCGGTTGGAGGAGGAGGAGGAGGTGGAGCAGGAGGGAGGGCGAAGAAGATCGTGCTGGAGACCCAGGACATCGTGTCCACCCACCTGAACGCCACCGACGTGTGAGGGGGGGATGACGGAGGAGGAGGAGGAGAGGCGACACAAAAATGATGAAGGAGGAAGAAAAAAAGAGAAAGAAATCACTGTTTTGTTCTGCAGGAGAAAAAAGACGAGAAGAAAACGAGGTCAAAGACAAACAGGAGAGAGGAGAAGAAGAACGACTCGAGTCCTCCTCCACCAGCTGAGACGTCATGAACTCGTCGTGAACGAGGACCTCTGCAGGTTTCTGGGGGGATTTGATTTGTTGGAGTGAGATTGAGCTTTGAATGAAGAAGTGGTGACTCTGACAGAGAGCTGGAGGTTGTGCACGAACAGAGACGTTTACGAGACACTCCGATTGTTTTTCAGCAAAGAAAACCTCCAACTTTAATGCAAATCTTGTCAAAATAGGGCTTAACTCCATCTCCATCCCACATGTGAAGCATTTAGCTCGTGCTTTTGACCCCGAGTGGCTTAAAACAGGACGAACCTGCAGCAGCTTCCTGTCCTGGGAGGCTGAAAGAAAAGCTTAAAAAAAAAAGAAAAAAGAAAAAAAAAGCATGGATTCTTGAGTTTCTGTCGGAGCCGAGGACGGCAGGATGATGCATGATGCAAGCTTTGTGAAATGTGAAACATTGTGTGGTGAACGTGTGTCGGATCGTCGTGCAGAGACAACAGGGCGAAGGGTTCGGATGGTTTCAGGACGAGAGGCTGATGCTCGGCTTTCTCTTTTTTTTTCAGAGGATGAAGGACAGACAGCAAAGAAAAAGAGACGGCAGCAGGCGGGAAAAAAAGTGATGAGCGGATCAGCGAGGGGGGGATAATGAGGTGAAAGAGAGAGACAGGCGGCAGAAACCCAGCGTGAGACTTTTCAGACGGCAGAGAAAAGATGTGCGAGTGTGAAAGAAAAGCTCTTTAATTTCCTCTCAGTTTGTCTCCTCCGTTCGTTTCGCTGTTTCAGCTGTTCGTCGGGTTCAAACCGGGTCGAAACCACTCAGGCGTCGCCGCATCAGTTCGACCTGCGAGGCGGCGAAGTCGATGAAACGTTGGTCAGCAGCAGATGGTCACGTGTGAAAATATGGACCATTTAAATAGGATTCACACTGAGATGAAGCTCTTTTCTTTCATTTTTTAAAAATATTTCACTTAATTATTTAGTGTTTTAATACAGCTGTTCACATCTGGTGAGCACAGGGATTTTATGGCCCTGAGTTTAGTCTCACAGGCATCTGCTACTCACATAAGGTCTACAGATGCAAAATCAGGGTTGGTTTTATAGATTTAGACCAACAAACATAAAAACCTGTGTAATTCTAAAGACTCAACAGAATTCAGTGTAACGTCTCACTCACCGTGTGCAGTTTAAAAAGCAGGATTTTGTCGTTTTCTTTCGAGTCTACTTGTAAATGTGATGCAGCTTTTCTGGCGACAGTTCGTTCAGGGTTTGTTTTGTTCTGAACCGTCTGTGAGCTCACATTATTCTAACAAACCAGGTATTTCAAGGCAGATTAAGATCCATTTCTTAGCCAAACGAGTGTTTTTTGTCCATAAACTGACCTGATCTTTTAACCTCATCGATCGTATTGAACAGAAAAGCTCATAACAGAAGAACTGTGAGGTTCAACTGCATGAACGAGACCTCATGGATGATGTAAAGATGCATGTTTAAAAAGGGAAAAATCTTAAACGTTTAAATCTTTAGAAAAACTGCTGAGACGCTTTAAAAAACCTGCAATGAATGTGAAAAAAAGGTAAACTAACGTGATCACACACACACACACACACACACACACACACACACAGTGTGCAGTGCCATCGTTCAGCCTGACAGTTAAAGTTTTAATAAAAGAAGATTCAGGTTTTTCTCACATTGACTTTTTCAAACACAGTGACATTTAAAGTATCAGGAACAAACGATTCATCGCCGCTCATCAGTGATTCTGCTGCCCCCTGCAGGCGGGTGTTGGTATTAAGATTGTTTTATGAATCAACATGAAACCAAAATATTCTGACGTTTGCAACAAACAGAAACCAGGAAAGAAAAACATAACTGAAGTTCAGTTCATGAGTTTGTTTGTTCGTGGAAAAGAGTTTTTATGAGACTGAGTTTCTCTGAAGTCGGATGCTGAGTGTCAGACCCTGACCCGCCCCTGCTGTCCCATCATGCACCAGTGTGGGTGCAGACAGACACTGAGCTCATTCGGAGTCAGTTTTCACACGTTCACAGGGAAAAGGTCTGAACATCCAGCATCTGAATTAAACGTGTTGTTTAAAATGCTGTTAGCAAAGGTCGTCGTCTCATTATGTGTTTAAACTTTAATCGTCTCATAATCACAAACCTCCGTCGTCTCCTGCGGCAACGAGTCGACGTTTTAGAATAAAAACAAAGAAAGTGACAGAAGCTTCGAGTCGAATCTGTGAGGAACCTGAAATCCCACAATCCCTCTCTCCCTCGCCAGCTGTTCGCCTCCGTCCTCTCGGCTCGTCCGTCTCGTCTTTTCCTGTGAACGCATGAATCAAAAGTCCGTCTCCCTCTGAGGACGACACACAAACGTCATGTCGTCACAAACCTCTTTTATTTTCGTTCCTCAGCGGCTGAAACGTCTCTAACGCCTCGTTTATCTCCGTTCAACCTTTTTTAAACGAAGTCAAACTAAAAAACCGGAATGTGCTTTAGTTCTTTGAACAGCAGCATCCTGAGTTCTGCCTCCTGCTTCAGTCTGTGAGGGTTTGCAGGTCAGCTGGAGGTTCACTGAGACAGTCTGACAGCATCCCACAATGCACTGCACACATTTGTCATCGTCCACTCGCCCACGGTCGGTAATTTGATGGGATTAATTTTGGCGTCCGGAGCTTTGAACGAAAAAAGTCCTGTTTGTTGAAGCACTTTTCAAGCCAGAAAAGATCTTAAGAAAAGATGCAAACTGAAACTCTAAAGCAGCTTTTCAGGTAACAAATATGTTTAAACTCACCAAGTTTTGTATTTCACATCAAAATCAAACTTTTAAAGAGGTCAGGTTTTTCTTTTGTTTGCAAAATATAGACCTTTAATCTGCGTTTATGTCGACTGTCTCAGTTAATCTGAGAAAACCGGCTGCAGTTTGTCACGTTGGGACGACGGACGGCCGAAGATTCAATGAAACCATTAGATTTTTATTCCGACAAATTCAAAACCTTTAACTCACAAACAACAGACGGAGAACTGAGCTGAGTTTGATGTTTCTGATGGAGCTTTTAGAGTCTGAGTCGACTTTTCTCGAAGTCTCGGACAAGCAGCTGATTTTTCCGGATGTTTTTATGAACTTTGGGACGAAGACGACTGAAAGCTGCCGATGGCGTCGAACCGTCCCGTTTGAACTCTCGCTGGGTGTTTTTTCAGCTCGTTTTCTGTGATTTAGAGCAAAGAAGTGAACAGATTTCTGAGGTTGTTCGACGGGAGGAAACAGATGCTGCTCGACCTTCTAACAAACATGAATGTAAACTTCTCTGTTGTGTAACTGTGTGTACATACTGACTGTGTGACTGTAACCTGCACAAGCTGTTGGCCTTCACCTCCAACAACACGTACGAAGCACAAACACGCCTCTGGACTCTTTCTTAATGTGTGTGTGTGTGTGTGTGTGTGTGTGTGTGTGTGTGTGATCATGGATTTAACAGTGTTTTCAATGTTTTCAGTGTTTTCTGCTCGATGTTGTCGTGTTTTCTTGCTGCTCTCCATCAGTCGCATGTCGTCGTTAGCAGAGGAGCTAATCTGCTGCTCAGTGGGATTACAGATTAACCCTTTATGGAGAGAAAAAGACTAATTTATCTTTCTTTAACCCGAATGTCTGAGCCTGCGTGTGTGTGTGTGTGTGTGTTTGTGTGTGTGTTTGTGTTTCATGGGTAATTTGCATGGTAGCTGTTCCTTTTCAGAACTAATTAGTTTATTCTCAGCAGATCCTAATTAGCTGTTAGCGAGAGCTCGCCGGTCTCCACGGCAGCGTTCCCGTCTGGATGACGACGTGCAAACACAGCGAGCGCTCCACTTCAGTTTGTTTTCACACAGCGGCGGGTGGGCGGGAGGCGGGGGATGGGGGTGGGGGATGCAGATTCAGCTGTTTTGCATTCAAACCTCAAAGACAGTCGACTTCTTAACGAGCGAGAAGGTTTGAAGACAGAGTTTGTGTCGTTTCCAGATGTTTTTTTTTCCCACAAACAGCAGAAACTGTGGGTCGTTTTGGTGGATGAGTGTAATAGATTACACAGCTCCGCAGCAGATGGGCTCGTGTTTAATCATCATGTATCACAGAGACTTAATTTGCCTAAAGAGCGTCTTAAAAAAAAGTTACACTCAATCAGAGTTTGTTTGTTTCAGCCCACAAGCTGTTATCCATCATTTTCGGGTAATTTAGACACAAAACTCTTCGAAGTGCGTCTCTGGTGTAAAATCATCTCCTTGCCGCCGTCAGTTACCGACACCTCAGCTCCTCCTCCGTTCAGCCTGTCCAACACTTTCAACAACATGAGGTTAAACAGGGACGTGGAAGTATTTAACACCGAAACAACGACAACAACAGGAGCTGCTGATGTTTGTCTGAACATCTGACGTGTGGTGATGGACCAGGTGAGATCCAGGTGAGATCCAGGTGAGATCCAACCTGCAGAAACATCCAGGTGTTTTTTACAGTGTGACAGTTTCACTGTGCAGCTCAGCATGTTCAAACTTTCATTGCAACTCCATGTTTCTCTGTTAGTCTCTCTGTTTCTGCCTCTTTGTCTCCTCCTACCATCTTTCTGTGTGTGTGTGTTGTGTGTGTGTTGTGGGTGTGGCCTCCTCTCACCTGGCCTTTGCTCTCCTCCTCACCTGTGTCCAATCCTCTCATCACCATGCAGCTTAAAAACCCTCTGAGTTTCTCCGTCGTCCTTCTGAAGTGACTCGCTCACGTTGTTCACTGAAGACTTTTAATTTGAAAATCTCTAATCCTGCCCGTCGTTTCCCTGAATGTGTCTTTGTTCAGTGGAAATTGTTTGGCTTCTGCATCTGAAGGCAATGCTGGTTTTTTCAAGGCTGAAGCAAATTTGAACAACAAGATAATTAGGCCGTCGGTGCAGAAACAGAAGTCGATACAAACACAGAGAATAAAAAAACACAAAATGCGGCAATTATCCTCCTTAATGACTGAAAGCGAGAACATTAAAGTTTGACTAAAAGCACAAGCAGAAAAAAGTCACCAAACTGACTCACTGATGTCGATTAGAGAGAATTTAACTGCAGTCCGTCTGCTCATAATGGACCAGGACTCTGCCTGGAAAAGCAGTGTGTGTGAATAAAGCAAGTGTGTTTCCTCTTTTTTACGAGCATAGTTGTGTTTCTTCTTCTTTCAGACAAACAGTGTCTTTTATTTTGATGGGAAAAGACATGATAGTGGCAGGAAAAAAGGGGAAAGCTGGAATAATATGAAAAAGGGCTCAAACTGGACTTAAAAGGATTCAAACATTACATGATCCACTCTGCAGCTCCTCATATCAGCGGACTAACCTCTGTAAGTCATTTGCATGTGACAGGTTTCTTCTCTTTGTGCCTGAAATCTGTGAAAAGCTTCAGGGAAAATCCTCCTTCAGTTGGCCGTGTCCCGTCCTCACAGTCAGGTCAGAGTAAATGACTCTGGAAGGGAAAATTGTCACTTCTGGGCTTCCATACAGAAGCTTTTCTAATTGACATTCATAGAAATCTGATCCAGGAAAATAAGTAATCATCTTTGCAGCAGCTCCTCGGCCTTCAGCAGGTCGAGTTTTCAGCTCCAGTGAGCCTGACGAAGGCTGGATGTGCAGAAACTGATGAGACTGAACCAAACATGACGCATGACGGAGCGCTGTGTGTGTGTGTGTGTGTGTGTGTGTGTGTGTGTGTATGTGTGTGTGTGCGTGCACGCTGGCTGAGATGTTATTGAGATATATCGGGTCATTATGAAACTCTCAGAAGCTAACAGAGCTAATTACGGAGCTGGGGTTCAGCCGTCACGCCTGCAGATTTGTGACAAAGCAGCTTCATTTGTGAAGTCGGGATGAACATTAGCCGTGTGACTCATCCTCAAACTCCAACACACACCGGGTCACTCTCACTCACACACACACACACACTCTCCGCATGCATCCCATGCATCCCACTGTGACACACACTCAGCCTGATCGAACCTGATCGAACCCGAGCGTCTCCACCTCTTCTGACAGCGCTGGCACGTAAGGAATCCAGGGAGCGCTCAGGCACGACACTGGGAACGAGAGCAGGATTAGATGGGAAAACTGTGCAGGGAACAGGATTACCTGATCCGAAGCTTAAGTGTTTGATTTGCGAGGAGACGGCGTTGGAGCGGCGAGGATAAACTGCAGGTGGAGACGGAAAAGTTATTACAGTGAGACCTGATTCAGCAGCCGAGAGGAAACAGGAAGATCAATGTTTGCAGCCTCCTGTTTCCCCACAACAGGAATCCTTCAGGATGAGCAGAGGGCCTCCCTTTAGAGCCTGACACACACACACACACACACACACATGAAAACATTCCGGCTGCATTTCCAGACGACAGAAATAAAGGAAAACCAAAGAAAAGAAGCACAAAAATGTAATTCAATGCATCGCTGTTCTCTGAAGATTAAAAGCTGCTGAAAAAAACCTTTAAATTTCCACTCAGGTTTTTTTTTCATGTTATTTCAGTTAAATGTGCATAAAAACAAGTAAACATGCAAACCCGTCTGGTGCTTCGAGGCCCGTCTGGTCTCAAAACCAGCTCCGTATAAACTCCAGGTGGCGCTGTGTGGGAGTTTTGTGTTAGCATGCTGGTTTTAGCTAACAAAGCTAACAGAGAGAGATTCTTGGAGGAGCTGATCGTTCTCAGTCCAGGATTCACTTCACATTATCAATGAATGTTCTCAGGAACGGCACTGAAACAAACACCAAACTGAGGCCTCTGATTGGTCGGTTAAGCAGCAGATTTCTGTCTGAAGCATTTGAGAAGGAGTGAAGCAGATCACATTTACTGTTCCAGGCTCGATTCACTGCTGAGAGGAAAATAAATCAAATGAAAGAGGGAACAGGACAGAGTTAAAAGGCCAGTTTAACAGAGCAGAAAGGAGCTACTGACTGACACCAGGGTGGGGGTCCACAGTGGGGAGACGGCGAGCGAAAGCTGGTTTGTATTCCCAGCTGTCTGCGGCTGATGGGATAACGGTTGGTGTTAAGGGACCCAGACCCAGTCGATGGCTTTGACCCCTGAAAGCGAACGCTGGATTCATTTTCACCCTGAGTAATGACTCACAGGCTGCAGACCCGAACGGCTCAGAGGATCGGAGTGAATGTGACTGCAGCTCAGAGGCGAGGTAAGAAGAAGAAACTGAGCGAGGACCAAACATGACGATCAAATCTGAGGACGCAAAGTCGATATGTTCACTTTGAAACTGCTTCAAAAGTCAAAAGGAGCGTCTCCCTTCAGAGTTTATTTCACAGCTGAGGGACGAAAGAGAATCGATCTTTAAAACACTGATGCTCGCCGTTGACCTTTCAGAGCAAAATACGATGAAGAGAATCAATGAAGTCATCGATCCACTTAAAAACACACAGAAGGTTAAAATGTAGAAGCCAGTTCACCACAGGGGAGACATAATGACTCCGCCTCTGGTCAGATGTGGTACTGCAAATGTTTTACCTGCAAACACTGAACCAACAACAATCTGCAACAAGTGCATCCAGGTTCTGCTTCATCGGGCTCGTCCTCCACCCCCCCTCCTCTCCATCACCCTCCAGGCTTCTGTTTCCACTCAAGGAAACAAAAGCTCCCTCAGAACTGCCGTTTCTCTTGTTTTGCTGCTTAAATCTTGACGCTCAGAGTATTAATGTTGCCTTGAAAGAGCAAAAATCCATATACACTGCAGCAACAAGGACGCGCTGAAGGTTCCTGATTGTTCTCAGCTCAGTTTTTCTGTCACATCCGCCTCAGAAAGAAGAGAAATCCTTGAGAAAATATCAAAGAATGTCATCAATTATCCGCAGAGGGAGCGCGTGTCATTGTGTTCATTGTGTTCGAGTCGCCTTGAAACAACAACAACAACAACAACAAAAAACGCTGGTGTGTTTCAGCAACGATAAACAACACAGCTGATTAATGAGCTCTGATCACTCTGACTCATCATTAAATGTTTAAACTGTGAAAATCCAGCTGATGTTTTTAACCCGTTACATGACGAGCAGAACCACACACATCAGAGTTTTGGTTAAACTTTGTCTTCAGCGTTTCATGTCGTCACCTGCTGCAGCTGCAGGTTTCTCTCTGCTCTCTGCTGATGTTCATGTGCAATCTCAGACCAACGTTTGCAGAAACGTCTCGAGCGGCGGCGAGGACGCTGACAGATGGCTGGTTCGTCTGCTGCAATGAGACGCAGCCGAACAGGAGCACACTGCGGAGCTGCTGTGTGCTGGGAAGGTCTGGGCGAGTGTATGTGACGGTGTGTGTGACGACGTGTGTGTGACAGTGTGTGTGACTGCTGGTTGCACAGATTTCCATCACAAACACTCCGCCATAATTCCCACTTCCCAACATGCACTTGTTTCCAAAAATATTCCCACTTTGTGTCCTCAAACAAAACACGGAACGAAAAGTTTAAGTCATCTTTACTTTCCAAAGTGTGTTTAAACTTCCTAAAACATCCCGAAGCCTTTAATCAGCTGAGACAGAAGTCAGAGAGACTGAAATCATTAAAACAGTTTTTGACTCAGATTACTTTTTAAAGTGAGAGACAGTTTTTTACTGTTTGATTCATCAAAAGCAGCAGCTGACGACGCGGCTGAGGAACGATCACAAAAATGTAAATTTTTGTAATTAAAATATGAACTCTTGTTAAAGTTCAGCTGTCAGATTTTATTCCTGTAGCTTTTAAAAAGCTAAAAATCTCGAGTGCAGGTTTCTGGAAAATGAAATGAATCATTAAAATGATTAAACATGTTGCTTTTTTTCACAAAGTTGGAACAGACGAGTTTCTGAGCAGCAGTTTTGGTTTCAGTCAAACTGACTGAACTCATGTTCCACTCTGATCAATAACATCGATCCCTTTAATGGTGCATTGAAATTTAGGGCACACAGCGTCTGTTTCCCTGCTCATCTGACTGCCGTTACAGACAGAGGACGGACGGTTGAACGTTCAGAGGACAGAAGACGGACGGACGGACCGCTGATCCGGTTTTGGTGAAAACTCGGCTGTTCTCTGCCGCTCTGCCACCTGTTTCTCCCAGCAGCACCTGAACGCCTCTCCTGTCTGATGCTGTTGATCATGATGTGACTCCATGACCTCAGCATGTCTGCAGCCAAGTTCAGCTCCACTTTTCCCAGAATTCCTTGCTGCTGCTCTTTGACTTGTTGCTAACAAAGATGACTGTATTTGGTTGAAAGAGAAACAAATAAGCCTCCAGTTTAAGAGACGTTTCAAATTAAATGAATGAAAAACTTCATTTGGGAATAAAAGTGCAGAGCTGCTGCTGTTTCCCTCCGAACGTTTCATTCCGAATGTTTCATTCTGTGTGTTTCTGTGTGTGTTTCTGTGTGTTTCTGTGTGTGTTTCTGTGTGTTTTTGTGAGTCCGTCCCTTCAGGCTCGGCTCAGTGTGAAACTTGTCACCCAGCCGAGAAAACATCAATGATTTCGTCACCCCACACACACCCACACACCCACACACACCCACACACCCACACACACACACACATACATCCACACACACACACCCACACACACACACACACACACAGACACACAAAATATCAAATATCAAAAGCCACCTTTTCCAACCGACGCTCGTGGGTGTTTCTGCTGCTCTCTGACTTCAGTTCGCTCATCGATCCATCTCACCGCCTCGAGCATCGAGCTGCACATGGACGGACTGACACTGTGTGAGCTTCCTGCTGCTGCAGGTTTGTTTCTGTCCGCCGTCGAACAAACACAGACCGAAGCCTTCAGCTGCACCTCAGCCTGGATCCACCACATCCACAGTCACTGTTCAACGTCTGCAGCTCTAAAGACAAACAGGACAGTGAACATCCTCCTTTCAGTCTCTCACTCACACAGGTCCGGGGAGTCCGGACCGCAGGGCTGAGACCACGAGGCCCAAGGCTGAGTAAAGATCTCCACCAGCTTCCATCAGACCTCCTGCTGCTGCTGCTGCTGCTGCTCCTGCTGCGAGTCCAAATCTACTCCGGTGTTAACTCCACAAGCTCACAGGCTGGTAAGAAACACTAAAACCTGCTTCTGCTGGAAAGAAACTGAGTTCTTGAAAAAGGAAATTTGGACTTGAAGATTCAGTCTCTTCACTCGTTCCAGACCTGCAAACAAAAATGCTTCAGTGTTACAAAAGACAAAAACAAACTTTAAGTCGCCTCGCAGACCAAATGTGTGTTAAGATTCAGCAACCAGAGACAGAAACAGATTTCTGTGAACAGCTGAGGTGACGCGTCTGACATTTCTATTCGCTACCAAATCAGGAGACCAAACAGTTCACATCCTGTTTGAGCACAAGACCTGAAGATGCACATGAAACATCAGTGGACGAAACCTGAAGAACACAAGACACATCCTTCAAGGGGCTCAGATGAGTTTCCTTTATCCCTGAAACTCAGCTGCTGAAGGAACCTTTGAGGATCAGCAACAGTTTGCAACATGAACTCAAGCGCTGGATCTGGATCTGGATCTGAATCTGAATCTGGATCTGGATCTGATCTGGATCTGGATCTGGTGGTAAATCCATCTCCTCTTGCTTATATTATTACTTGCTTATATTCCAAAGTTTGCCTGCAGCGCTTTTAATTAACAACCAGCAGGCGTCATCAGCCTCTGCGAGCTGGTCAAGGACGCCCTCCAGGTGAGCCAATCACAGCTCTGCAGCTTCGCTTCCAGCTATTAATTAGATACAAACCTGCCGGGAGAGCTGGGGGGGGGGGGGGGGGGGGGGGGGGAGGGCCTATTGTTTTTTTTAAAGGGGGTGGGTT
>JAQMCX010000040.1:696439-717677 GCA_029814765.1 Acanthurus leucopareius | reverse complement strand
CATGGAAGTCAGCAGATGTTGATCTCCACAGCTGGAGCACACTCACAGATTAACCCCGTGTTGATCCTCAAAGGTCCATAAATGCCCCTCCGGCTGCAGACTCCAGGGTTTGATCTCGTGGATGGAGGACGAGGCCGAGACAAAACTGAGGAAGGTGTGTGAGAAGGCGAAGGTGTACGAAGACGCAGCTGAGAAAACCATGAAGAAGATGACAAACATCTACAACAAAAACCGACAGGCCATCGTCAACAGACACAGTAAGACTGACTCCAACTCGCTGACCTTTGACCTGCCTTTAGGATTCTGGACAAAATAGGCAGAATAATGAAAGTGTGAGGAGTGGTTGATAAGTTCATGGCCTTCAGGATCATCTTCATCTACACATGCAGCTCAACTCTGAGTGATGATGCAGAAAGTTTGAAGTTTATGACTTTTGTGGTGTTTTTGCCACCATCTCTTGTTTTTAAACCATCTCTTATTTTCTTTTTATTACTTATTTCTTATTATTTCACTGTTTTTAAATGAATTTGATCTTCTTTTGTTCTTCCAGACTGTTAATTGTTTCAGGTCATGAACATTACAGTCAGATCTGTCTGAGAAGATGGACCACCATGAACCCCGAACTTATCAGTCACCTCTTTTGATGCGTAATGTTTGATTCTGTCTTGGTCTCCAGCATCAGACCTGAAGTTGGTGGAACGAGCCGACGAACTGGCCAGAAACCTCACGTTACTGCGTAAACGGTCGTCCAAGCTGTCGCGGCATCTCAAGGAGCTCCGTCAGAACGTCCACAAACAGATTGAGGACTTGTATCAAGCAGAGGTGAGACGTGACGGGAGGTCGTTCAAGAGTTTTTAAAAAATGCTTCTTCCACAACGTGCAGCAGTCTCATAATGCTTGCTTGATAAAATCCTTAAAGCTGCACCGATCAATTCTTCTGCTTTGCTTAAAACAGATTAAACTTAGATGTAAATGCTGTTTGTAATGACACACAGTGAAAGACACAGTTGGACATTTGCTTGTGCGAGTGTTTACGTCTACACTGGACTTTTTCTGAGGCAGCTGTGCACAAACAAGTCCAGCATATTAACTGTAAAAGGGAATAATCTGACAGTGTTGCTTCTGCCACCAGGTGGACATCGACATGAAGCTGCGAGCCTGCCACGGGTCCTGCCGGTCCGTTTCACCGTTCAGCGTCGATCATTCCAGCTATCAAACGCTTCAAGCTGACATGGACCTGATGGACAAGACTCTGAACCGCAGGAGGATGGCAGCTGCACCTCCTGAAGACATACCACGCATCAAGCTGCAGCCTGTGGATGTTGGCACGGCTCCGTCTGAGGAGTATAAGAGCATCCCGGCAGTCCAGAGAGAACTGCTCACCCAATTTGAGGATCTCGGACAAAATCAGGTAGTTCTTGAGGAGCTGCTGGAGGAATCTGCAGCCGTGGAGGGTTTCGATCCTGCAGAGCTGGAATGAAAATGTGCGACTGAGGACCTTTGAGATGGAAGTAAGGGAGCAAGAAGGATGAAGAATGTTTGTTGTTTAAGTCAGCAGCACTCTGTAACTTGGTTTTAAAAAGAAGCTTCTGAAATAAACACAGTTACTCAACCTGACACCGTGTTCTCCACCGTGCACACTCAATGTTTGTTAAAAGTGTCCACTCCTTTGACTGAAGAGGCTGAAGCTAAATGCAGCACTTGTGACCATTTTTTGACCAGGCATTGATGAATGTCTCACTTTTTATCAGTTACAGTATTACAAATATCTATCTTTACTGTCCACATTTTTTTAAAGGAAAAACTTTTGTTCTTTTCTTCTTCCAATTTTGTTCTTTGAACCATCTCAGTTATTAACCTGCTTTATTTATCCCATTACTTTAACAATTTATGTCTGAATTTTCAGAAGACTTTGAAAACTGTCACAATCTCAGACTTCATATGTTAACCAGGTAATTTTCTGAAATGTCCAATAAAATGTCCTAGTTCTGCATTGTCCAGTAACAGTGTTAACCCCGAGAGCATTAACAGCATTCTCCTCTTGTTTCATTATTTATCGTATTTTATTTCTCTCATATGCCAGAGCTAGACACAGATGTAATGACTTTCCTTTAAGGTCATAACTGTTCTCCCCATTTTTCTTGCTCATATATTAGTTAATAAATAAAATACAGTTTTACACAAATCTCTTGCCTCTGCCAGCTCTATTCCTGCTTCCCCTCTATTTAAATTACTGCAGTAGGTTTTATTTTCCTCCCTACAGTCTCTTAAGTCATGCAAAGTAAGAATCAGTCCAGACAGGAAGTAGGTTCCTCAATATGTTTATTGAGTAGCGGAGGATGGTTGTGGTCAACTCATCCTGGTGATGCACACTGAAGATGTCACACATGACAGGAAGGCACAAATCACAGCACATTCACTCACACTTATCTGACAGTAAACCATCTCTTATTTTCTTTTTATTATTTTTTTCCTCTTATTTTAATGTTTTTAAATAGATTTGATCTTATTTTGTTCTTCCAGACTCAGTGTTAATTGTGTGTAAATGTGTGTATGTCCATCAATGTGAAGGTTATGGCTAAAATGGAGCAAACACCTTAAAATCAACTGGATGTTACACAAAGAAGCTGCTCTGATGGCTTATTTCGATGCTAAAACCTGTTTGGACGGTTTACTTTGATGTCTTTTATTTTGGCGGTTTCCTGTTACATGTGCATGTGTGTGTTGACCCTCCCTGACATGATTATCTGGAGGCAAAGTAAGGCCTGATCTTCATGCTGATGGTCTTCAGTGAATACCAGCTGCCCTTCCAGTTCATCCACACCACGCCGTCGTCTGTGCCGTGTTTGGTCATGTACTTGTTGTAGACTCCACCTATGTAGTATCGACCATTTGGATTGGCTGAGTGGCAGCGGTTGTACCACCAGCCGCCTCCGTCCTCTCTGGAGCACTGTTTGGTGGGATCACTGGGGTTCCTGGTTCAGGGACACAGAGAGAGGGAAATATTTGTTTGAGTGTGAAATTGTTTGTTAGACTGTTTTAGTTAAAACTGGCAGGTTTAAATTGCCATGGAAGCCAAGAGTGGCCATGGTCCCTATTTCTTTTTTTAAAATTCCGTTATCTTAAGATAAGGAAAGTATTTTCTTGTTATCATGAGAAATCGGCTTTTTATTTCGTGATAATGACCTAAATTAATACATTATCACAGGATAATAGCTTGCTGTCCATGATGACGGGATAAATTAATGTGTCATCTCGAGATAACAAAACTTGTTTCAATGTTTCCTGTTATTATGTAAAACAAGCCTCATTATCTCAAGATAATACAATAATTTATCCATTATCACAAGATAACAAGCTGTAGTAAAGCTAAGAAGCATTAGTTTATCTCATTATCACAAGAAAATCTTGAAATCTTTATCTTGAAAAGAAAGACTCATGATCTCATGATCTCGAGATGATGAAATGAAAGAAACAGTTGCTAACATGGCCGCTCTCAGCTGTTGTAAATTACAACATTTTCTGATGTTGGTTTAACGTGAAGTTTTGGGTTTTGTCTCTTGTCAGCAGCTGGACTCCTACCAGTTGTCGTTGTCTCGGTCTTGCGTGCTGAACATCATGCCGTTGTGAACGGTCATTGTGCGGTTTTCACCTTGAAGCTCCAAGGATCCATCCAGTAAACAGTTGCCAGCATTACCAGAGTAACCGTCCACCGCCAGCATATAGTTGGATGTCTCTGATTGGATGGTGAACTGCTGATACTGAGCATGAACCTGAAGGACAGCAGAAACCATGGAAGTTATGTTTGGACCAGAGAAATATGTAATACATAAATTCTTGTTGGCAAATACTGACTAAGGGAGTTTGTTGCAGACGGTGTTTCCTGATCAATGATCAAGGTTGAGGAGTTGAAATGAAACTCTACACAGTGTAGTTATAATAGAAACCTCACCTTTGCTCCTGTCCAGTCCTGCATCTCAATGAGAACCTCAGTGGGGCCCATCTTGGTAATCTGACTAATGCGGTCATTGCCAAGCCAGTATTCACCTGTCACATGACAAAGCAGAAAGTAACAGCAATCAACCACGAGTTATGGGATGAAAAGGGGATATGAACGTTCGGGTAACTGTCAGAATGATGGTTTCCACTCATCTGACCGAGGTCCAACTCCCTCTTGTTTCATATTTTGAAGTCTTACCAGGAGTCTCACAGTGACCCTTGCCGACATCGAAGGCGATGTTGCCGAATCCGCGTCGATAGTCGTCCCATCGTCGGCCAAAGTCGACACTGCCATCAAGCCTGCTCTGGATGAGGAGCCATCCTGGAAAAAAGATGATTTCATTTCACTCAAATGTTCAACCTATTTACAATAAAAACAGACTAAACAATCCAAAAAAAGACGGTTCAAACTGAGTCCTATCTTTACCTCCGTTCTGGGTGGACTGATCACAGTAGACCTTGTATGGAGGGTAGAAGGGATCAGGCCGGACCAGGTACATCTGGGAGTCTCGTCCTCCACGGCGGTAGATGTCCTCACACTCTAAGCCTGAATCACAGGAGTACAGTCATTACATCATCATCATACAGTCATTACATCATCATCATACTATGTTGTCTCACACTGTGGTTTACACTGAGTGCTTGCAGACGCTCACAAACGTACCGGACACCACTGGAACGGGGCATTTGGTCTTGCATGGTTCCTTGCACTCATCCCTCTGGGTCTGGATGGCCTTCTCCAGCCTCTGGATCTTCAGCCGGACCTTGTCCAGGATCCCCTGCGTTACATTTGATATGTTTCTAAGCTTTGAGGTTGTTTTTGAAAAGAACTATTTTTGAAATATGACTTTAAAAAGGAATGATAAAGTAGTTAGCAGGTTGTTATTTTCAAACAAAGCTGACTAAATGTTTTCTTCTTTTTTACCTGCAGCACTCTGATGTTCGAGGGAAAGACAGTGTCCACTGTCTCCTTGATGTAGGCATGTTGTTCCTCCACCCGATCACTGTACTGACCGATCACCCTGTTGTTGTCTGAGGGAAGAGGAGAAGGACAGGTAGACAAGATTAAATTGAATCTGTTCACATTTAACAAAGTCACAGAACCACTAACCTGAATTTAAAAAGCCTGCAGAGATGCAAACTTTCTTTTTAACGTGACTAACTTTTAATCTTAAGTTGTTCTGTGTATGGGACTGGTGAAATAAAGCTCGAGTTCTTACTGTTGATGGCTGTCTGCCTCTCCCTCAGAGAGACGGAGATGCTCTTGACGTAGTTGTAGATGTTGTTGGATGATCTGGACAGTTCTTCCACTTGAGGCTTGAGGTCACGGATGCTCTGTAAGAAGCACATGCAGTGATAATGAATAATAGAACAGTCAACCCTTTTGTTTTCTCAATGATGATGTGAAACTAAGTAATCCATGTTTTTATTATTTTAGCTATTTTCACACAAATGGTCCATTGGAACATGACTTAAGATACTTGGGAACGCTCTTGTGACAAAAGATGCTCAAAGAAAGGCCAGTGGTAATGTTGATAAAATAGAACAAAATAAAAAAATACATTGAACACCAGGATATTTTGTAAATCAGTTGAACTTACCGTCTTGACATTCCTCTCTTGTTTCAGCAGTGCAGTCTTCAGCTCGCAGCCGTTGGGACACAAAACACCCTGGTTGAGGGGAAAATCTCTTGTGAGTTGTTTGTGTTTCAGTGAATTTCTTTCTTTTATTTCTAACCATCTTCCAAAACAGAGGTTTTCTTCTGTTTTAGTTTTTAAATCTTGCTGAACTGGGCCATCAGTTTTGAAACATTTACTCAATCTGTTCTTTTCAAGATGGTCGGCTAAGAATCTCTGCAGTCTGTCCCTGCTGAGCTGAAGCATGTAAAGAAATCAGTGTTTGTTCCTTTGGTGACCATTGGCTGATGTCTCTTACCATCTTCTCGGAGGCGTGTGTGCATCCTCCGGCCTCCGGCTGCTCCTCCTTCTCCTGCTGCTGGACTACAGTCGGCGCCTGGGTGGGACGACCGCGATACCTGGACAGGAAGTGAAAGGCACTTCATTTACATGTCAGACACACTGGGAGAAAAGATGATGTCAAATTTGGTGCTCAGTGCTTGGTCTAGCCCTTTATTTTGGTTCGTTTGCTTGTTGTCTAACAGAATAAAGAAAGAGATGCAGTCATACCATACATGTTCTGGGACAAAGAAAAGTTATTTTTATCTTTTTTACTTGTAGTATTCTGACAATGTTAAAGATCTCTATTTGCTGTCGGGATGGTTGTATTAACGGAGATCTGGGTCACCGTACCTGCCTCTGCCGCTGACAGGGGGCGGGGCATAGCGGTTATGGCTGTAGCGCTCCCTGGTCCTGTCGAGTGGACGGTGGCCACGAGCATCTACGGTTGCCTGCAAGGGACAACAAAGAGAAAAGATCACAAGAAAGAAGAAATATGTAACGAAATATCAAAATAAATGAAATAAATGATGCTTGTAATAATGTTTTCACATGTAATACATACAGTTGCATTGTTTGCTGATGAGGGATTGGGGTCCTGTGGACGAAAATAGAAACATTTTGTGAATATATTTGAATGATCAAATCTTTTATTCTCTTATGCTCTGGGCTTCAAACAATTGTTTGAAGCATCATTTCTTTGTGTGCCATCTGAGTAACAATGTGACAGTAAATAGGATGTTTTAGTGCAGATGGTCATGAAAAAACAAAAACAGATTACTTACTAAATGACAAAATTAGATTCTTTTAAATATTTTTCCAAATTTATCTACTTTTTTTTGCTAAAACAAGGAAAGTGTAATGCAAAGTCAATCGGATGTTTAATGCAAATAAAGGTGTATTAAAAAAAATTTCAAATGCAAAACAAATAAAAACATTAAATTATGCTCTTAATATCAATAATTATTAATAATTTATAAAATATAAAATAATAACGCTACATTCAGAATGTCACATTATGGTTCCATTTGAATTAAATACTCAATTACATTTAATTATTGCCTTCAGTTCTGATTGGAATTGTATTTCATTTTAGTCAATTACATCCTAATGAAAACATATTAATCTGCTGTTTAAAAAACACAAACTTTGATATTTATAGTCATTGTCATCAAAAAATGAAATACTTTTTAGAAAATCTGTAAAAAGTGATATTTTTTAGACACTTAGGGAACTTGACCATAATTTTATTCAGACACTCACAGAATCGTAGTCGTCATATTGAAAGTCGTCGGCCCAGGCTGCGAACACACACAGGTACAACAACAGCAGCGTCTTCATCGTCTGCTATCGATAAAGTTTCTCCTCTCAAAATCTGTCAGGCTGTCTTCAGTGTGCCTTCACTCCTGTTTCTGTCCCTGAGGTTTGATTCCACCAGGTTTTATACTCTGTGTGTGTGTGTGTGTCCACCCACGCTGTTATTGATCTCCTAAAATCGGTCATTGACCTCAGGACAGTTTACCCAACCTGAGTCACAGCTGTGTGCCAATCAGCAGTTCGTGAAGGAACAAAAGGGCAAAAAGACCAAAGAGTTCAGTGATTAGTCAGAATTTGACAAACTTGTGTGTAAAAAAGAATCCCGGTTCGACTATTTATTGTTTTTTAAAGTTCTGTCATCCAGATAGACAAAGTGTTTAAAACAGCTGTTTTTAGGTGACATCATGTCTGTTAAATGTAAGGAACTGTGAGAAACGGTTCATTGTAAAAGTTTTTAAGAGTAAAGTTTTTTACTTTTATTGTTTGTCGATTGTAGATTGTAGATTTTTTCACAAATCAAGTGACTGCAGAGTAACTTTGAACCTTTGGCTGCTGCTCTGGAGTTTATTTTGGCGCTTTAACAAGGTTAAAGCTGTGACTGAGGACACTGAGGGTTTTTTTAACGGTTTTCTGGAATTATTTTATTTTTTGTGAGTGAACATTTGTCAACATTTTAGACTGTTTCCATTAAATATAACAACCTAAACAAAATGTAAGCACAAAAAAATGAAAAAACTCCCAATAAATGGGTTAATGTAATGTTATACGCTCACAACAGGCTCTGACCTGAAGCTGCTCACACCAAATTTGGATTAACTGTTTTAATAAAAGCTCAATAACTTGAAAAAATTCATGTGCTGTTCCTGAAAACTTAAGGTCAAACTTATCCTGAGGTTATAATCTGCAGGGTGATTTCACCTTTGATTGAGTAACTTTTCCTCCATAAAGATACAGAGAATCCTGTTTTTTGAAGACTTTGCCATGAAATCATCACTGCTGGGAAACTGGGACGAATGAACAACTGCTGCTTGTTTGAGTCCAACAGGGTTTGTGGTGCTGCGTTATGAAACCACAGAGCTTCAGAAACAAATACTGGTTTATTTGATCTGTCGATACTTTTTGTAATAAATGTTATTCTTTGTGGTTTATCTTAACCTTTACTAAAACCCCAAGCTGCCTAACCAGAACATTTACACTAACTTTAGGGAAGGAACTCAAATTTGGGACCAAATCACCGACATTCTAACAGATGAGTGTCCCCACAATGTGAGTCATACCTGCACAATGTCCCCACAATGTGAGTCATACCTGCACGGTGTCCCCACAATTTTACTGAGTGTCCCCGCCTTGCAGGTGCTGACTCACCTGTGTGTCACATGTTTCCTCTTGTTTTTCTCATCTGTTTACTTTAACTGCTGCTGAGCAACAAACCTCTTTTATTAAATGTTTGAACAATTCTAAATATAAATATATATAATATAATATAATATAATATAATATAATTCGGATATTCTCTATCTGCTGACATTTAAAACATAAAAGTCAGCAAAAATATACATATTACTAATTATTAATGTATGTGACAGGGTGCAAATTTTGATTTGAAAAAAATAATGTAGGGATGGAAAAGAACATAGTTAACATATTAAATAGTAAACAAAAAGGCTCTGTACCATTTTTTTTTTTTTCGATGTTCTGTTTTGATTTATATTTATGTGAGAACAAATAAATTATGTGACACAAACTCAATATAGTTCACGGCTGAGTTTCCTGCATGTTGAATTGATTTAATTTATTTAATCTTAAAGTGTCTGCTAATCACAAAATTCAAAAACAACCCTGGCAGCAGATGTGACGCACAGCTGGAGTTCGATTGGTCGGCTCAGAATCAGACAGACTCCAGTTTATCTGATGCAAACAAAACACACACTTGAAGCCATATTTATCAAATCATTCTATCATATTGATCGAAACAAAACCAAGGACAGAGAGCAGTGCGGAGAAGAACTGCTGCATCCCGCCTCTAAAGCCTCACAGTCGGATCCTCTTGGCACAAACAAAAGGCAGAGTGTCATTGCAGGAGGCGAAGTTCCACTTCCACTCATCTGCAGGAGAAGACAGAAACATTTAGCTTCAAAACTCTGGATCGACTGAGCACTTTGACCTGGCATTGCTTTATCTTTTTGTCAGATGGGAGCTCCTTTTGAATTCCTTTGGATTTTCCTTCTTTTCAGCTTCAGCACTGAAACTTTATTCAACATCAAGTTAAAATAAATTAAGCAAGTTGACAAAGAAAAGAGCAGGATGCCAGTTAGAAAGTGTCTCTTCAGTGTCAGTGTCAAAAGGTCAATTTTGTTGCACATCTTTTCACACAGGTGTTAGATGTGATATCTAGTGCTGTACTGCTCATGAAGCAGCCACTAGATGGCAGCACAAGCAGGCTTTTAGGTGTTACACTTGAGTTATTATTAAGAGGCAGAGGGGAAAATATTAGTTTTCTGTGTGTGTGTGTGTCATTACATCCATAATTCATCTTCAAGCAGTGCTCAGTTCTCTCCTTTTTGTAGTCCATGCACCGGTTTTGATAGCTGAACCCGGAGCCGTCACTCCACATCCAAAAGTTGGGCTGCAGAAAGAAGAACAAGTCTGCTCATAAATATAACTGATTGATTGAAAAAGAGGAACTAAAAAATGGATTTATTTATCAATAAACTGATAATGATATTGCTGTTTGTGACCAATAAGAATGTTTTATTTTCTTATCTATTTTTTTGTCAAATCCTTCGTGAACTATAGTGCCGTATTCCACCCCAATAAACAAAAAAACAAAACAAAACAAAAAACACTTCTTTCTACAGAGCCTTTCTGTCGTTTGTCTTTCTGATGTTGGGGTCATTCAAAACAGAATGACAGAATCTCAAAGTGAACAAATTAGTTTAGAAAATCATTTAAAGCAAGGGTTTTCCACACATGTACGGCATCGTGGCCTCCGATCCAGGTCTCGGGGAAGTCGAAGCTCAGTCCTCTGGTCAGAACCTGGATGAAGTGACTCTCCTCGTCGTTGTGGATCGACACCAGGTTTCCTCCTTCAAACAAACAGTAACACTGAAGTGACAAGAGAGGAAAAAAAAAAGGTTTCACTCTTATGATTCAGCCTCCAGGTGGCGCTCCCTCCACTGCTCCTCACCTCAGCCTCAGACCACATCTTCGGGCTGTCGATGAAGATGAAACATCGGCTGCCATACTGAGACCAGCCAGACGGGCAGTAAAAGTCCCTGTCTGCAAAAAACAACAGATTATAAAAACATTACAGACTGCAGATCAGCTGAGTCTCTGTTTAATTGTTTTCAAAGCTCATGTGGTTGAATTTTTCCTGCAGATTTAAAGGTTTGAACCTGAAAAAAATTTAATTTCCACTGTAGTTTTGTTTGCGTGATCGCTGTGTTTCAGTTTATTTACAGGAATGGGAAACAATCACCGTGATTTTGCTGTCACGCTTCGCATTGTAATTTACTACAGACTTATTCCAGGTATTTTAACTACATGGCGCCAAATCCCATTTAAAATTTGCATCAGAAGTAAAATCACTAGTGTCAAGTTCGCTTCGTGCTCACAGAACAAATCTGCCACACACACACATCACACACACACATCACCATCATCATCACCCACCGCAGCGAAAGTCCACCGTCCCCACCGTCGACCTCGTGTTCGGTACCTCCTGACCCGTGAAGATGTCCACGCACCAGCAGTGATCAGGGGAGCACTGATGCGGGATGAAGTTGCCGTGGGAGTCACATTGAGGGATGAAGGTCGCGGCGGCGCTGGGGGCGTGCTGCCTTATGTACTCGCAGAGGCCTGCGTGCCTGGGCGTGGAGGTGTTGACAGGAAGGGCGGAGCTCAGGGTCGCGAGGGCACAGAGCGTGACAAACGCGATGAGCAGCTTCATGCTCATGATGAAGAGGATGATGATGATGATGATGCCGGAATAAGGCCTGTCGACAAAGTTAAAGGAGCATTCATTGTTTGTATTTTTACACCCGGACACCAGGTGGCAGCACAGCAACAATCATCTGCGCGATTTGGCAAATATTTAGTTCCAGAAGCCCAGAGGGGTACAGATTACTTCAGGCCCCTTTACAGGAAGAGCTTTTCACCCCGAAGACTCTATCAAAGCAGCAGATTTACTTTAATGTTTAGATATAAAAAAACGTTTGTAAAATTATGTTTTAAATGATGTTTCCCTGCAAGAACAACACACCCTCAAAATGCCTCAGGGGTAGAAAGTAATGGAGCATATTTATTTGTATTTATGCTAAATGGCAGCTATAAAGTACCACTTATTACTCAGACGGTTCAGTTGCTCCTATTTTAAAAGGAAACATTAGACTTGTTATTTGACAACAGTTTTTACTTTTGTACTTTTTTTTCACCAAGTTAGTTTCATTGAGCTTAAAATCGATTTTTCAAGAGAAAAAAATAAAAATAAATACATCATAAACAGACACATCAGTTTTTCCACAACATCAAGATGAACTGCAAAAAACAGGTTTGATTTTCAAAAGCATTTAAATAAATTAAGAGAAGACAAAGAGTTTTAAGATCCACAGAAGCTCTGAACAAAAGATTTAAAAGATTTAAAATCGAATGTTTCTTTAGCTTAAAATGAAATTTGTGTCTTCATCCAGATGTTTTACTGGCACTTATTGAAGCATTGATTTATTTATTTTTTTGGCACATAAAGAAAAAAATTGTGTTAAAAAGGTTTTATTGTGGATTTAGAGCTGACAGGGAGGTTATTCCACACACAGAGTTGTAACTGTAAGAGGTTTAAATGAGAGGACAGACTCACCTGTTTCAGGATCAGCTGCTGTGTCGAATGTCCAACTGGTTTCTGCTGATTTTTATCCAGCAGGTCGTCTCCTCCTCTGCTGCGTCGCTGCAGCTTCCAGATCAAATGTTCCACCAACAAAAACCTCATTTGTTACCTGAACGTCAGCAGACGGGTCTTTGTGGAGCCTCAGTTCTTCCTTTCCAGACTCTTGTTGTTGTGATTAGTTTTGGGTTTCATGTTTTTTTGTCTCTTCTTGTTCACACAGTCTCTTCATGTGTCGCCTCCCAGACTCTCTTGTCTGTTTTCTCCCTTTAAGGCTCCTTATATTTTACCACTTTGCATTGTGCCGATGTGGGTCACAGATTATTTTGCAGGCAAACGGGAAGACAACTTGAGACCGACTGGATCATATCATATTTCATCATCCAGCACAGAAAACATAATCTGTATAATCCAGTGAACTGCTGATATGTTTTTGTGTTATTGTTGAGGTATCAACCTCGAAAACTCATTCATTTATATATTCATTTATTTATTTATTTATTTATTTATTTATTAGAAAAGTAAAGATCATTTTGAAGAATTTGAATGTTTGGAAATGAAGGAAAGTTTTGAACGGAGACGCCTCCTCTGGAACGTTCGGACAGTTTTAAAAAGCTGCACTTTTGTGACTTTTGTGGACATTTTTGGAAACTTTTGATGACCCGTTTGGAGATGTGTGGACACTGTTCAAACTCAGGACGTTTCTTAAACTCCAACATTTTGCAAAGGTGGGGAAGTTTTGAAAAGTGTGACTGCAGAGTTTGGACCTTTGATTGATATTCTGCAAATGTGGTCTTGAAGGCACTGGACTGATAGCTGATGAGCATCCGTCTGTCTCCATCACGTCTAAGTGACTGCAGATTTATTGAGTTTTTAAAAGCAAAACCAAAAGCGCATCAGTGATGTGTGTGTGTGTGCCTGACTTGACTCTCTGTGGTCACAAAGAGGAAGTGATGGTTGAGCCATTAACAACCAGAAACAACCAGAAGTCGTTGTGGTTACAGTCCTGCACAAACTGTTACAGTGCAACAGAAAACACATGCAATAAAACTCAGAGTTCAGCTTCTTCACTGCAGCTTTTTAAACTCCGACAAGCAGACGAGTCGAAGGTGGCAACAGTTTTTCAAATAAACATGTTTTATTAAAAAGTCATTATCTTTGAGTTGAACTGAACAACTAAAACGAACTGAAGGAAGCTTTTATAAAAGGTCATTTTACTGTTCGTCTTAAGCAGGCTGCTTTTGTCAGGCACACACACACACACACACACACACACACACACACACACACACACACACACACACCCAGATTTCCTGCCGAAAGTAAATTTTCATGCTCACTACCCCTTTTTATACTTGGCTCCAGCTGTCACATTTCTAACTTCCTCTCTGCAGCCATTAAGAAGCTCTTCAACACTTTCTCATCTTCCTCAGTTTGAATTATTACAGTTTTTCCTTCGTTATCGGCTCACGAAGCAGGTAAGTCTGAAACAGATTTATGATGAAATCCAAGAACAAAACATGAGATGTTTTTTGGTTTTTTTTGTTTGTGATCTGCTATCACGTTTCAAATTTACGACAGTGGCTTTGAATCTGAACGTTTCACCGACGAGTAACGACCTGAGCGAACGAAGGCCAGAAAAAGAATAAATGCAGTGAATTTTACTGAAAGAAGAATAACAGAATGAGACTTCAACCAAAGAGTAACGCGACACGAAGCAGTGCGAGTGTTTCTGCTGTCTGCTGCTGGTTCTGAAAAGGCCTCATGATTAGTTTTAATTGCTTTTTATTGATTTCTTGCATTAAATGTCTGTGGCTGGGCTCTTGCTACTGAAGCATGCATCTAAATTTAGCTTTCTATTTTATTTTTTGGAAAACTGCACATTTGTGGAATTCAAAGGCTTTTTTTTTTTGCAAATTTGGAGACATTTCATGAAGTGAGGCCCTTTTTAAAAAAAAATGGTTTTGGAAACATTTTTGAAATTGAAGACACTTTTTGGGGGCATGAGAACTTTAGAAGTTATGAAGTTTTTAAAATCTTTTATTGAAATTATGAGGTCTGAACCTTGCTGTCTGTCTGTCAGACCATCATATTTCAAACAGCACTGAGCCTTCAGGTGTGTGTCAGCACTTCGTATCTGACTTGACAGAAGTGTATGAAACTCAGTTTGGTCAAAGACTGAAGCTTCTTTCAGCTTCTCACTTGCAAAAACAAAGAATTAAACTTATATTTGATCAGTTCTCAAACATTTCGTAGGACCTCCATGAGCCAGTGTCTCTAAAATTAGTAACTATTTTCTTTTTAATCACATTTTCATATCAGTGATACTCCAGTCAAACAGACAGAATCATAACAAATGTGAGTGAATGCCACAGCACTTTAATCATAACCAGGTGTGTGTGATGCTAACTTAGCTCGTTAGCTTTTATGCACAAGCTGCATGAACACACACATGCAGAAACAGTTTGTGATGTTTGACAAACTCAGTTTCTCTCTGCCTGTTAATTTTTCTGCAGTGAGGAAACGTTTTTTTATATAAAGATTGTGGTAAAGTGGCCAAAAATTAATTATAGACTTCCTCTTTTACCAAAATCCCACATCCTGCCTGGGCCCTTTCCCTTTTTCTCTGGCTGATTGATTCTGACTGCTTCACTCCGTCTCACTTTCTCTTTTCACTGTTGGATCGATTCAGAAACGTGGTCGTTCTTTTCCTTCCTCTCTTGTTTCCATCGGCTCCATATCTGTTGTTTTTTTCTCAACAGTATGGGACAGCTAGCCAACCTTTACCTCCCCCTCCTCCTCCTACTTTGCTCTCCTTGCTGGGGTCAGAGGTCAAACCCGGACGGCGACAGGTCGTCCTGCGACAGCTGTGACCCACAGCTCACCTGTAACTGCTCCCATGATGGATTCACCAGGGTTCCCATGGTAAAAAGCCGAGCCCTGAGTCTTGACCTCTCCTGCAACAACATCACCGTGGTAACCGCCGATGATCTGACAGGCCACAGAGACCTGCGGGCTCTGAGTCTCCATGGTAACGCTGATGGGATTGTATTGAGATTAGACACGAGGCAACAATGAACCTTAAACATCTGTGATGCGTGTGCACAACAGGAACAGCAAAACCTAATAATCAATATATGATAACAAACAAATCAATAATATTGTTTCAGAGCTTTCAGTCGTATCACATGATCTTCATCGTTTGCTCATCATACAGTCACTGATTCTAATAATCAGCTCTGCAAACACAACAAACATTTTTCATTCGGCATTTTTACACAACAGGTAACAAAAGAGGTCAAATTATGGTTTTGCACAACTGAAGCTTCTTCAGATCAGTCAGGTCTTTAGTACAAACTTCTGAGAGATGTTTCACAGATTTAACCTTGTTAAGCTCTGACAGCCTGTCTGAGGGCTGCTGTGGAGTTATTGTGTTTCTAAAACGGCCTGTTTGTCACCATTTAACTTTACCGCCATCTACAGGATTAAAATATGAATGATTTGATCATTTGGATCGACTGTAAAAGTCAAAGGGTTCTTTGTTTCCTTCCACAAAGTTCCACCGAGATCACAGATGACAGTTTATTTGGTCAGAATATCACATGTGTTATCTGGTGATGTTGCTCCAGGTAATGGACTGGCTGTGATCCACCCGTCAGCGTTCGACTCCCTGTGGAGTCTGCAGGAGCTCGACCTGTCCGACAACCAGCTGACTGCTCTCCACCACAAATGGTTCAGTCGGCTCGGAGCTCTGCGGCAGCTCAACCTGCTCAACAACCCGTACAGGTACAGTGCTCAAGCAGCACGCAGCATCGCCACCGAGCAGAAACGCTGATGTTCAGGTGTACATCTCATCCTGCCTTCATGTCCTCCAGCTGCCTGGGTTCTCCTCCGCCGTTTCAGGGGCTCGTCTGGCTGAGGAGGCTGAGGTTTGGAGGCCCTGCTCTGGAGGAGATAAAGAGAGGAGATCTGACTGGAGTCACTCAGCTGGAGGAGCTCACTGTGCATGCTGACAACCTGACCAGGTGTGTGTGTGTGTGTGTGTGTGTGTGTGTTGCACAAGAAACCAGTTTAACTCTCAAGGAAAGGACACACACTTTTAAAATAACTACAGTCTGTCTTTCCGCAGATTTTTGAAGGCTTTGGCTCTGGTGACCTCTAGTGGTCGCATCATAGTAAGAAAGTAGAAATAAACACTAGCATTGAAGTGTGAATTTTGAGATGTGATTTGCAGTGTGAAAAGATGATGATCCCATTTCTATCGTTGATAACACAACATGATCCGACTGAAAGCATCAAAGTGTTTGACTCTGTGTCCTCGTACATCAACACAAGGTTGGCCAACATGGCTGCAGGCTGTGGGCTGATGAGATAAGACATCATGAAGCTCAGGATGGACAGACATGGACACTGTCTTGGTTACCAGGGTGACAGATGATGAGCCCTATGATTGGCAGTGACACCGATGACATCAGTGCTTCTCCTTCTCCCTCTGCAGGTACGAGTCTGGAGCTCTGGCCGATATTTGGCCGTTGGGTCAAGTCACTTTGAGTCTCCATGGTCCGTTTTTGACGAACGTGCACTTGACCTCAGCCGTGCTCGGTGACGTGACGTATCCCGAGACGCCTTTGATTCTGGAAAACATCCACCTGATCAGAAACGAGTCTGTTCAGGCCCTCAGGGGGGCGGCCAGGAGGAGAATCAGGTCCGACCACAGCCTCCTTTTTCTCTGTTTGGTACTTCACATCTACCAACGCTTCACTTCAATATTCAGGTTTTTTTATGACTACAAAACAAAACAGTGCTTTTTTTGATGCACAACATTCTTAAACTGTCTGATCTCTACCATCCATCCCGTTCTGTGTGAACAGCATTTATTTTTTTGCTAAAGTCTGTGTGTTTTGCAGCTTCCAGCACCTCTTCTTAACTTCTTAACAAAGCTTCTTGCTCAATTTTAACGGCTTGAATTCAACATTTAAACCTTTTTACTTTCCTTTAAAACCGGTTAAACATGAACAAAATCAGTTTGGCAAACCAACCAACCGGTGATGTCACTCTTCAGGTCCCTGACCTTCCACAACATCTCTGTGTCCGATGACGCCTGCATTGACCTCCTGATGGTGCTGGACGGCGTGCCGCTCAGCTCTTTTGTGGTGGACGGCGTCACGCTGATGGGCGAGGGCAGGTAGGACACACCTCCACCCGATTCACACAGAGCCGTCAAATATGTGACCATCCTGCTACCAGGTGACTTTTAACAAACATTCACTGACTTTTTTTTCAATAGACAAAACTATCAACTTTTTGTGTATTTATATTTGAAATGTATTTGTTTGGTCGACTAAATTATCGGTCAGACAGAAAAGTAAACTGATTCACAGCCACAAGAGAAAGAACTTTCACATCAGCCTCAAATGTGTTAATTTCATCAAATCAGTATGTTTGCATATATAGTTACCTGTGAGTACAGATGGTTTTACTTTGTCCAATAAAAACTGAAACTAAATTGTTCACTATATTTTAATTTGGTGCTGAAAGATAAAAGCTGTAAACAGTCCTGTTTTTGAACAAATGACTGCATGAGGAGTTTAGTGACCTGTTGTTTTTCCGGTCGGTGTCAGGTGGGAGAAAGCCAACAAGACCGATCTAAAAAGCATCGACAATTTTTTGGCGAAAAACGTGGTGGTGCTGGACGTCTTTAAGTTTGTCTCGTTTCTGCAGCTGGGATTCCTGCTGCAGTATCCCAGGAGGGTTTCCCTCATTAATGTCAAGGTAAAGAACAAGGTGTCATCTGACAAAAAGCTGAGCAGACTCATAGTCTTCTTTGAGGAAAATACCTTCATGAATCAGAACAAGTCATAAAAATGCACCAACTCTCTTGGTCTCATTAATGATGGACGAGTTTCACCCTCAGGCGTTCGTGATGCCGTGTGTCACGTCCCACCTGCTCAGGAGCCTGCAGTACCTGGACCTGTCCGACAACCTGCTGACTGACATGACTCTGGAGGAGACGCTGTGCAAAGGAGACGGCACGCTGAAGGACCTCCGAGTTTTAAACATCAGCGGAAACGCTCTGAAGGTGCCAGAAACCATCTGATTTGTGTTTTCCATCAGTTATGACTCCTGTTTTTTAACAGATACAGAGGAATCCAGCCGACAGCAACACTAACAATCCCAGGTTTATCACCACACTTTCAGTTTTAGTGAAACTTGTTTGGAGGAGGAAATAATCTTTACTCATTCTGTCCATCTGATTTTTGCAGACCAAACACTTACTTTAGCTTCAGTCCTTTATTTTTGCCACAGTTCTCACAGGTTGAGAAGTGAGTCCAAAGATCTGAGCATCACATGTAGAATCAGTGCTCTGCTTCTCAAGACAAAGTCACAGGTTTGAGGAAGAACTGAGCTGATGCCTGATGCCGTGTCTGCCTTTGTCCCTCTGCTGTCCAGTCCCTGTCCACGATGAGCCGGCTGGTGGCCAAGCTCTACAAACTGACTCACCTGGACATCAGCAGGAACGGGTACAGCTCCATGCCCTCCAGCTGCTCCTGGCCCTCCACCCTGCAATTCCTCAACATCTCCGGGGCAAAACTGACAACCGTCACTCCTTGTCTGCCCACAACCCTGGAGGTACAGATCACCGATAGTCCAATCCAGGCTGACCTGGACCTGACACAACTAAAAATACTAATTGATAAACAACTTTTACCTTGTTCTCCATCATGTAAAGGTGTTGGACCTGAGCAGTAATGATCTCAAAGGCTTCTCTCTGCTGCTGCCTGCCCTGAGAGAGCTCCACCTCTCTGGGAACAAGTTTCTAATCCTGCCCAGTGGCTGGCTGTTTCCCAATCTGCAAACACTGATGATACAGGTTAGGCCCAATCAAATTTCTTCTTCCAGTTTGCTCCATATTTTCTCTGCATGATCCCTCTTTGCTCTTCTACAGTCAAACACCTTGAACATGTTCAGCCCCTCAGACCTCGAGTCATACCAGCGACTCGAGAGCCTCCAGGCGGGTCAGAACAAATTTTTCTGCTCTTGTGACTTTGTTGACTTCATTCAGTCAGGCATTAAAGGAGGAGTCGTGCATTTAACAGACAGCGAGGAGAGCTACATCTGCGACTCCCCTCTCTACCTGCAGGGGGAACCGGTGGGACGGGTCCACCTCTCCATCATGGAGTGCCACCGGGTTTTAACTGTGTCTGTGATCTGTGTGGTGGTGTTGATTGTTATAATTCTGGTGTTTGTCCTGCTTTGGCGCCTCCATGCAATCTGGTACCTCAAGATGATGTGGGCGTGGCTAAAGGCCAAGCGTAGCTCCCGGAAACGAAGACGACGGTACAGAGACGCAGATGGCACAGAACCATTGCTGTCCTTTGACGCCTTTGTGTCCTACAGCGAAAGAGATGCCAGCTGGGTGGAAAACTTCCTGATACCTGAGCTGGAAGGGCCAAGGTGACGTCAGTTTTTCATGTTTTTTGAGCTTTTTGAGTGAGGTGTAACAGAAAGGTAACTCACTCTCCAAAGAAAAGACTTTGAAAGAGTTAATTGTGGCATTTAATCAGTTCCACACATTTCAAATAACACATCAAAAAATAAAAGTTATAAATTTATATTCTGCTGTCTGGTTTTTCCTCCTCCAGCGAGACTGATCAAGACTCTGCGAGTCCTAGTCATCCTCGGCCTCTGAGCCTGTGCCTACACAAGCGGGACTTCCTTCCTGGACACTGGATTGTGGACAACATCATGAGCGCCATGGAGCGCAGCCGGCGGACCATCTTCGTCCTCTCTGAGAATTTTGTCCAATCTGACTGGTGCCGCTACGAGCTGGACTTCTCCCATTTCTGGCTTTTTGACGGGAACGACGGCAGAGACGCGGCCATCTTGATCCTGCTGGAGCCGCTGTCCAAGGACGACATCCCCAAACGCTTCTGCAAACTGCGCAAACTCATGAGCTCCACCACCTACCTGGAGTGGCCTCAGGAGGAGGAGAGGAGCGCCGAGTTCTGGAGGAGTCTCCGCAAGGCTTTGAGGGGAGATGAAGAGGAGGACTGAGAGCGAAAGACAGTGATGGAAGATAGAAAGAAAGACGTGAGATGAAATGAACGAAAGAAAACAGCAGCAGGAAGAGGGGAGGAGAGTAAGAAGTGAAGAAAAGAAAGAGAAGAAGAGGGAGGAGTGAACAGTGTAAAAGAAAAGAAAAATGAAAGAAGCAGGGAGATGAAGTAAACAACAGAAAATTAAAGAGAACAATGACCTCCAGAAAAAATGACATGATCAGATGAAAGTGAAAGAGACAGAGAAGTAAATAACATAGATGGAGTGAAGAGTTTTAATGTTACAGATGAGAAAGATATCGTGACTTTTTGGTTTTACTTTTTTTTGTAACCTGATAATATTTTTGTGAAAGCATCCTAAAAGATAAAAACAGAAAAAAAAATCATTTATTTCTTTTGTTTTGAAAAAGATCTGCATTTTCTACATCATACAGGTTTCGTCTAACTTTTATTGATTAGGGTTTGATCAGCTTTAATGCCCTTTTATGTTTTTTAAAATAATAGAAAAAAAGTGCTTTTAAATCATATGGAAAGATTCTGATTCATGTTATTTTATACTATCAACACAACATACATTGCTTCTTTTAATTATAAATTAGATTTTGCTTCATAAAATCCTACAATTTCAATTTATTCGATGTTTGAAACCTTAAATCAGTGTTTCTGAATTTTAGGAAAACATGAGTAAGTTGCACTGCAGTAGTGTTGTAAAACAGCCACTTGAGGGAGCTGTTGGTCATTTCTGCGCCAACCTTATGGAATCGTCAGTTGATGAAAAACTTCTGAAATGAAAGTGTTTCTGTTCACCAGTGTTTGCAAAGAGAAAATCCTCAGGGACAAAAGTTTGATTTGTCAAATCCTGCGACTCGTGCTGTATTTTCTTCTATGGTTTTTTAAATGTCAATGTCAATGTCAATGTCAGCTTTATTTATATAGCACATTTAAAAACAGCCAGTGGCCAACCAAAGTGCTTTACAGTAAAATAGTAAAAGCAATAAAAACAACAACAAGTAAAATAACAGCAAACAACAGCA
>JAQMCX010000040.1:659407-679296 GCA_029814765.1 Acanthurus leucopareius | reverse complement strand
ACACACACACACACACACACACACACACACACACACACACACACACACACACACACACACACACACACACCTCCTGAGGTTTAAACCATTTTCACTGAACACCTGTGTGTTTCTGACTGTTTGGTGGACAGAGGGGGATCTTCTGATGGACTTTTTTTTTATTTGGGAAAATAAAATGAGAAAATAAACTGATTGTAAAAATAACTGTTGCAGCTCTGATGTCAAACTTCAGGAGGAACACTGACATTCATGCTCACATTTAAGTCAAATTAACACAGAAATTCTGTAAAAAGTTGATCAGCTCACCTGACTCCAGGTTCAGAGACGTTTCTGCGTCTCCATGAATTTGTCACATCATCCTTCGTCATCCAGAGGAGGAGCTCCTGTTATTCTCCAGCCTGACTGATCCACCTGTCAGGACATTTTCAGGGAAAGGAAACCAGAAAATCTCCCATTAGATTCAGTAAGTTTGGTCAGTAAACATGGAGGAGTCTAATTTAATATTGGTTTTTAAAAATGAACTTTTTATTGTTAAATTGTACTGGGAAGCTCTGGAGCGGCGACCAAAAAAGATCCGCCTGCTTTAAACTGCTGATAAAAAAAATAAAAACTAGCTTTTCTTCTGAAGCTAACACGCTCAGACATCCAAGGAAGAGTTGGACCATCTTTGGTCTGCAGACCTCCGGAGGAAACTACGAATGGCAGGAAATGACATCATCATAGCGCGGGAAGGGTGCGTGGGTCAAAGAGAGAGGAAAAGATTAAAATGATGTCTCACCTTTCTGATAAGTGCAGGAAGGAGCTCCGAGGTGATGCCGGGACCCTCATGATGAACCCTGAACAAAGAGGAAAATAAAAGTTAAAATCTGACAGGTGAAAGAATAAAGTCAGTAAAAACCTTCCCTACTCTCACACTTTAATATATGTGAGTTTACTATTAATATAACAGGTTATTTGTGTTTTCTGTTAACTTTAACACTAAAATGAGACTTTTTGAGTGAACTTTTTACAGCCACGTGTTCCCCCTACCGGACACCTCAGGAACTGCAAAACGGATGGATTTTACACGCATTTTTACAAGTTTCAAGATTTTAAGCTGCTTATAAAACATATTTGAACACTGATAACACTCTCCACAGTTACTTATTACTGTGATAAGTAACTGTAACCACAAGTACATTTTAGAGCAAATGTTTTCTCTTACGTTACATTTAAACCAGAAAACTTGCTTTAATTCGCCACAAATTAACCTGCTGTGGTTACAGTGGCAGCGAAATTAAGAAATACCAAATTTTAACTTCTGGAAACTCTTAAAATAAATCAACTAACAGTTTTTATCTGCCGAGAACAACGTGACGAAACGATCAACGTCCAACTGTTAGAAGAATCTACAACCATCCGTCGGATAAACTGCCCATCTGCAGAAAATATCACCCACTAAAACTTCTACGAATCATCATCAACACGCTAAAACTCTTATTTTAGAGCTAAAATGAAGTTTAAAATGATATTTACCGTCAAAGTCGGGGATCATCTGGGCCAAACGTCCAGACGTCCAAACGTCCAAACGTCTCACTGCAAATGAGTCTGAGTGAGTTTCCGCCTCTTTTTATTCCATCATGGCGGCTGGAAAACTGCGTCACGGCGCCTCACCGCCCCCTGCTGGACGGGAGGGCGAACAGGCGCATTAAATACTCCGATCACCTGCTGCAAGTCACAAAAAAGAATCATACATCGACTGATTTTTTATATTTAAGTCCGTTTCGTTTCCGCCATGTCACCGCTACTTTACCACGACCTTCAAGAGAGTTTAGTGAATGTTGATCTGACAGAATCTGTTCACGATTAAAATTCATTAAATGAGCTAAAAAAAAAAATTACACATTATTAGTAACATCTTATTAACATCAGCATTAGTTAAAAATGATGTGATATTTATAATATAGTTTGTGTAACAACAGTAATAACTGCATCAAATTTATTATAATGGGCCGTTTTCCCAGATTAATCACTGATAATAAACATTATCGCTAAATATCACATAAATATTGATAAATAAATGCTGTGAACAAAAAGAGTGAATGTTCCAGAAAATTATATATAATTTAAATAGTTATCAAGTGTTTAAAATATAATTAAATCTACTGAATGAGGACTGAAAAATACATTTAAGTTGCCTAAAGTTCACCTTTTTCAACTCATTATAAAACGTTTCTTTTTTTAGCTTTTTTAGCTTTTGTAGCTTTTTTAGCTTTTGTAGCTTTGATCGGAGTGAGATGAGTGGGTGAGAGACACTGAGAGACAGAGAGAGAGAATCATCCGTCACAGTGTCTGATGACTGGCATACAGATCAACCAATCACCTCTCTCCTTTTCTCTCCCTTCCTCCTCATTGGTGGATGCTGAAGCAAGGCCTGATGGATGCCCTCCCCTCCTCCTCCTCCTCCTCCTCCTCCTCCACCTCAGCCTGGTGCTGCTGCAAGCTGCTGGTGTTGCCGTGACGATGATATCCTCCCCCTCCCACACACACACACACACACACACACACACACACACACACACACACACACACAGGCAGCAGAGAGGAGAGGAGAGGGAGCAAACAAGACGCTATCATGACGCGATGGCTTCAGGCTGGAAAACAGACCCAGTGACTCTGATCGCCTGCAGCTCGGAGGAAAACCACATGGTGAGTGCTGGCCTTCTGTTTTTGGGTGGGGATGACAGGACAGATGGATGGATGGAGGGATGGATGGATGGATGGAGGGATGGAGGGGTGGATGGAGGAATGTTTAGGGATGACAGCAGCATCTGTATCATGGTGTGCTTTCCTGAGAGAGAGAGGGATGAAGGAAGGGAAGGAAAGGAAGAGTGGAGAGGTGGAGGATGGACAGACTGCAGGACGAACAAGGGTGGAGGAGGAATAAATGCACCCGTGCAAAGACTGATCCACGTCAGCTTCAGACCAAATACCAGTGTGTGTGTGTGTGTGTGTGTGTGCGTGCTCTCAGGCCTATAAGTACTGCACGTTAGCATCCTGAGTGCTAACACTAACAGGAGGTACGTCACTTCTGTGAACAGAAACTGGGCTGATCCTCTCTGGTTTCTACAGGGTTCAGGCTCAGGGGCCCGAGGGTCCAAGGGGCCCCAGGCCAGAGGACCTGTAGGGACCATTTCTGTCTCGAGTGAAAAAAGAAATAACATCCCAAGATCATAGAGAGACAAAACAACTTGGAGAAGATTAAAAAAGAACCAGCAAAAGACACAAAACAAACGCAAACAAGAAAAAAAGACACAAACCACCAGAAAAAGATGCAAAACACCAAAAAAAACCCTCAAAAAATCCTGACAGCTCTGGTAAATTCTTCACTTGTCGAATGTTATCAAATGTTATCAAATGTTATCGAAAGAGAAAGAAACAATGTAGATTTTCAACCAAACACATAATCTTTAAATCCAGCAGTTTTATAATCTGCCCTGCATCAACTTTGATTAATCTGGCTCTCCGTACAAACAGTCTGCAGACAATCCTGCAGGACATTAACTTACAACATCTGACATTTCCTCATTAAAATGACTAAAATTTACTTTATTTTTGATCTATACGATGCTGAGTCAGTTGTTTCTGTCAAAGTTCAAACTCAGGTAACGTTTCATTTAGTCTCGTGTCTTTGAAGTGACGCCTGTCAGACTGAGGAAGGAAGTAAACGTGACGTGAATCAAACTCTGACACGTCACCTCATCTGCGAACATTTCAGCCACACGGATTCACATCTGTTTCACGAGGACATAAACAAATCCCATGATGCCACAGTGCTTCATGATGTCATCAGACTGCGTCTTTGTTTTCAGTGTTTTGATAAAGCGCCCTCTAGTGGCAGGAGTAACATGTTAAAGGAAGAACACTTTATATAACAAAAATTAGGAATAAAACAATCTTAAAGCGTTCGACTGTAATAATTCTATGCAAAGACAAATATTTTTACATCGAATAATCAATTATTGAAATTTCGTTTGGCCACCAGGTGGCAGCAGTCCTTTAAAGTTGTATCAGCCATGTTTTCTGGTTTCCAATTGTCCCAAAGTTTCTGGGAGTCAAATTAATTTTAGAATCAATAATTTTTTTCTTTGTTAAATCACAAAAAGAGAGAAAAAGGAAAATGTCAATAAATAACGTAGAAACTTTTCAGCAACAGATGGAAGACAAAGAAGAGCGAGCGAGCAAGCGAGAGACCTGCAGAACGACTGAGTGATTAAAACAAAGAGAGACGGAGTGACCATGAACTTTCTCATGGGAATAAACTGCACGAATGAGATCATGTTACCGCTCTGTGTGTGTGTGTGTGTGTGTGTGTGTGTGTGTGTGTGTGTGTGTGTGTTTATCAGCTGTATCTCCTTCTGTCGGTGTGACGTCACACAGAAAATTTAATGACAAGCTCTTTACAAACTGGTTAGACTCTCACTGTTTTGTGTGAAGCTTCAGAAGCTGCAGGGATGAAATCACTTCTTCTTCTTCTTCTTCTTCTTCTTTTTTTACACATATCACATAAGTTTAATGGATTTCGGTCTGTTGACGAGATGACGTGAGTAGTTTCTAAATCAGCTGAGCCTCTTGTTGTTTGTAAGAATCCAGTGATCGAATGAAAACATGAAATAACATATAATCCTGTTATTATATTGATTCCTTACAGATTTTTGAAGACAGTCTGATATCAAACTCTGACACTGTAAAACTCAAAATGATCCAACAACAAGAAAACACACACGTGATGTGTGGACAAAATATCTCTGTTAAACCATATAACAGACATGTGCGTTCAAAATACTTTATACATTTTATACTTTATGCAGAGAAAGAAAGAAAGAAAGAAAGAGAGACGGACAGAAAGAAATGAAGACAGTTTGAAATAGAAAGAAAGAGAGAAACGAACAAAGAAAGGGTTCGATTGTCTCTGGATCTGTAAGTGACAGATACAAACAGTCACCACACACACACACACACACACACACACACACTCTGCAGAGAGAGCCTCACTGTCCCCCATAATCCTTTGCAGCACTGAACTGCAGATGATCCTTGAATGAAAGTGTGAAGCTGCAGCAGTTTGTACGTTTTCTAAGTGATATTATCTGTTTTTTCATTCAGCACCAAAATAAGAAAAGACTGAAACCAGACTGTGTGTGTGTTTGTGTGTGTGTGTGTTCGTGTTTGTGTGTGTGTGTGTGTGTGTGTGTGTGAGTCAGACATAAAGAGTGTGTGTCGTTCGGTGTGAGGCTGCTGTCATGTACGCTGTGTCCTTTGAACAGAATATTAAAGGGAGGAGGAGCTAAAACAGGATTACGGACGAGATCACAGGAAACTCAGATCCATAATCCCTCCCCTTTATGAATAATTCATCAGAATATTCTGCCCATATTTTGTGTTCAGAGGTGTTGAAAATAAAGTCTGGCAGGGAGGCGTGAAATCAGACATCACGGTAATAAATGCACATTTGAGAATTGAAATCAAATTTTAATAATGAACTGCTGCAGGTTGACCTGGATTTGTTTCTGTCCGACGTCTAATTTCACCGACAAAAAAGTGGATAAAAATCACTTAAATCATCAATAAAGTGACAGTTTTACCTTTTTAAAAACTTTTATTAACGCAAAGAGTTCAAACACATCTTCTTCCATGCAGGACTCACCCCCACATCTGTCACTCTGCAGATGTGCAGGACCTGTTCACCGTGCTGACGTGTGGTCAAAGTGTTGAATCTGTCAGTTCTGGTTAATCTGATTGGTTGTTGGTTCTGACCTGTGACCTGTGAACCGTGACCGTCAGCATCTGAGTGTTTCTGCTCTGTGGAAACGTTCAGGATTTTAGGATTAAAGGGACCACGACTGTTTCACTTTTAGCCGAATTATCTCCTCGCCCCTCACCGTGCCGTCTGTTGCCATGGAAACGGCAGCCTCACTCCCCTCTTCCTCTCCGTTTCCATCACTTTGAAGCCATTTTTGTGACCTACATTTCTGCTCCTCGGAGCTCTTTATTAGCATCTTCCTCTGCATTTGTTGGTGCAGCGCCGCCCTCCTCCTCCTCCTCCCGCCTGGAGATCACACCATCTGTGTCTGGTCTTCTCACACACATTGATTTCTATGGAGCGTTCCATCTTGGAGTTAATTAGGGGTGGGCAGTGATCTGATGTGCCATCTGGAAGGAGAGTCTGGTCATTCCTGTAGATGGAGAAACAGGTTGTTTGTGTGTTGGAGTTCAAAGTGCTCCGTCATGCGTCTGTTGGTTCACCTCAAACACGTCGTGTTGTCTGATCTTAACATTAAACCAATGGAAAGGAAAGACCAAAGGAGGAGCCGTTCGGGGGTTTTCCGTCACCTCTGTGCAGTCAGACTTCTCTCAGTGACATCTAGTGGTGACTTAAAGAACTGCAGGCTCAGACACAAACTGAAACTGTTTCAACTGAATCTAAAAAATGAATCTTTGCAGCCTGTTTGTTGGTTTCATTTCACTCCTACATACAGTGAAACTTATGTAAGGTTTTTCTTCTCATGTCCATGTTTTTCTGCATTTTTCACCTCATCTCCATTGTTCTCTTTATCCTGCAGAACACAGAGGAGGCTCTTCACAGTTTGAGCCCACTGTGAATTAAACCAACACCAGCATCTGCACCAAGGACCTGAGTCAGACCAGAACACTTTCTGCTGTTTCTAGAGACGAACACTGTTCAGGGAAAAGACCTCACATGGACAATTTGCTGAGTTAAAAGAGAAAAGAAGAAAGTAATGGAACACTGAGCACCACTTCGACTGACCGTTGACTCAAATAAAGGGCTTCTAACTTTCTGTTCTTTGTGGCAAGAAATTAAATCTCTGTTTAAAGTGGATGACTGTTCTCAGAAATTGCAGGAAAACGAGACCCACAACAGATTTCACAGCTCCTGTGCTGTGTGAAAAGGTTCCACCCGGATGTTTAATCCCTCAGATTTGACTTCAGGCGCCAGAACGTGTGTGTGTGTGCCCGGATGTTTAATCCCTCCTCCTGGTTGGACAAATTATTTAACCTACAGCAGCTTTCTCTCCTGAGATCCAACATGTGCCAACTGGGATTTTAATGTGCGTATTTGAAGGTTGTGCCACCTCTTCTTCAAAAACGATGGAATAAAGTGTGTGACGAGGAGTTTTCAAAAGCGATCGATAACAGACTGTAGGCTCCTGTGCATCTGAGCATCCAGCCTCTTCCCCTGGCTGCAGCGTGGGATAAGGGGTGTGTTCGGAGGTTCAGCTCCACCAGGCTGCAGCTCGCAGATGGAGGCGCACCAACACTCCCCAGATAGCAGCAGTGAGGAGTGCACCGTCCTGGAGGCTCCGCCCGGCAAAAACGCCTGCCCGCAACATGCAGGGAAGGTGAGAATACGACACACGAGGAGGCTCTTTGTTCTGCGTTCTCAATGTTCTCTCCCATAAAAACTATGTTCCTGCTTATCTCATGACTGATTCCGCCTCATGCCTGCAGGTGGCTGACTTGTACTGTTCGGCCTGCGAGTGTGTGCTGTGTGAGGACTGTGTGTCTGCCCATGAGGAGCACCCGAAGGTGGCCCTCAGCCAGGCCCTGGAGCAGCACCGCAGCAGCCTGCAGGAGAGGCTGGGGGCCGTCCAGAGCAGGTACAGATCTTTGTTAACGTGGTTAAAATGTGCTGTTACACCTGCATTCCTGTCAATCTCGACTCAGGTATAGAGGTAATGTGAAGGGTGAAGGGATCCTTGTTGAACTTTTTTCTTCTGTATGAAACTTAAAATAACTTTAATGTTACTGTGATGTCCTCAGTGTACCATTTTGATGTTTAATGATGACAAACTTCGAGTCGACGGCTCTCTGATCAAACAAACAAAAGTCTCATTTTCATTCAATGTTCTTGCTTGGTGAGTTTTGGTTGACTACTCTGAAGAAATACTCAAGTACAAGAGCAGAATCCTACTTAAGAAGAACTAATGTACTGCTTACCTACTTCAGAAGAAAAGTGTACTTAAAGTATTAAAGGTTAAGGTAGTACTATAGTTGAAAAACATTTTAGGAACTCAAAACTACAAAGTTTTTTCTTTGTACTTGGAGTCGAAGCATGAAGCAGCATTAAATAGAAATACTCTGTTACATGTGCAAGTTAGTTACATTCAGTGCATCAGGACTCACAGGGGAGACAGACACCAGCGACACATGGTTTTTGGTGTGAACGGGAGATGCTGACATCTGGTGGACAGACAGGGAAATGCAGGATCAAGCTGCAGGAGAAGACATGATAGCAAACATTTCAGAGGCATCTCTGTTTCCACGTCAGTATGAAAATCTTGAAAAAAAAGTCTAAAAAAATGGACATTAATTGTGTCTTTATTGTGTACAACTATATGCAGTTTGTCAGGATGAAAATTCTAAATAAATAAACTTAATTAACAATCTCATATTCATACTCGGTTGCACACAATAATATTTAATGTGGTAAATAGAAGGTTACCAAAGCTTCCCCCAGCGTGTGATCTGTTTACGGTGTTTTGTAAATGAATCACTTCGGCAGCTGCAGAAAGAAACGTCACCTTTAAATCGTTCTCACCCTCCATATTTTTCTCTTCAGACTCCCTCAGGTTTCAGACGCCCTCTCCTTCGTTAAGGAGATACTCCAGCAGCTGACCAATCAGAGAGCTTCCATCGAAGAAGACATCCAGTCGAGCTTTGAGGATCTGCACAAGCAGCTGGATGTCCGGAAGAGTGTTCTGCTGATGGAGCTGGAGGTCACATATGGACTCAAACAGAAGGTTCTAGCATGTTTTAGTGTTTGACGAGGTCAGCTGCAAAACTTTGCAAAAGCAAGACAAAGTTTGGGACTAGTGGGACAAATTTAAACCTTGTTTGTCTCAGCCTGTCTCTTCCCAACTCTGTCTGTGTCAGTTGTGCATTCTGAACATTATTAAACATAATATCTGTCACATCTTCAGGTCCTCCAGGCTCAGGTGGACAGCCTCGTCAGGGGTGAGGGGGACCTCATGGCCTGCTGCACCCAGACAGAGGAGGCTCTGGGTGGGGAGGCATGCGTGGCCAGTCTGCAGGTGGAGCAGGAGCTGCAAGAACGTCTGAGGGAATTAGCTGTTTTTGGCCTGCCATGTCAGCCGGAGGAGAATGACCAGCTGGATCTGCTGATGGAGACAGATGGGCTGAGGAAGTCCATCCACAACCTGGGGACCATTGTCACCACCAGGTGAGACTGTGACGGCACAAAATGTTCAAAGCCAAAACACGTTCAGCCCCATTTGACCCCCCAACTCTGCTCCCATCTTCCTCAGTGCCGTGGCAAGCCAGAGCGAGGCAATGGGAGCAGGTCTGGAGCAGTGCATTGTGGGACATCCTGCCTCAGTTACCATAGTGACACGAGACAAGTCAGGAGGAGCCTGCAAGAGTGGGAATGCAATCCTGTCGGCTGAGGTTCGTTTATGTCCAAACCTATATGAAATGCAGTGCAATCCACAAAATGTACTAAACATCAACAGCATTTATGTGTTTGTTGCTGCAGGTCTTCACCCCAGACGGCAGCATCGTGGACGGTGAAATAGTGGACCACAAGAATGGGACTTATGAGTTTGTGTACATAGTGCCGAAGGAGGGCGACTTCTCATTGGCCCTGCGTCTGTACGACCAGCACATCAAAGGAAGCCCCTTCAAACTGACCGTCAGCAAGGTCTTAGAGACGGAGGTGGAGGTGGGTGCACTGTTTGGGACAAACCGTTTGTCAAAGCATCAAAATTAGTTGTTAAACCCAAACATTAAACCTAAAGCTAAACAGGAGACGTAAGTTTTCACACCTTAAATTCCTACTTGTCTCCAGGTGTCTCCTTCCACCACAACAGCAAACAACTCTGCAGCCTACGCTACTCCGTCCACGGGCTCCTCTGAGGGGGCAAAGAGACGTGGGAAGTCCCCAGGCCAGAAGAAGAAGGGCTCAAAGAGAGCCAGCAGTGCCCTGGGGACGCCGCGGCGCAAAACCCAGAACCCGATCGAGGATGACCTCATCTTCAGGATCGGTGAGACTTCCAGCATCCAAACAGAAGTTCAGGTTAAACAGGAGATTTGCTTGAATTCAGTTTGATTTATGTTTCCTGCTCCCTTCAGGAACAAAGGGCAGGAATAAAGGGGAGTTCACCAACCTTCAAGGAGTTGCTGCCTCCGCCAGCGGCAGGATCCTGATCGCTGACAGTAACAATCAGTGCGTCCAGGTGTGGCACATCTTCTACTGGCTGTTTGAAGTTCAGGTTGAATTTATGGTTCAGGACTAGAAGCTAATCACAATTCTGAGGGTCCTTACAAGTGTCTCCCCCCTGCAGATTTTCTCCAACGAGGGGGAATTTAAGAGTCGTTTTGGGGTGCGTGGACGGTCGCCTGGGCAACTGCAGCGTCCCACAGGAGTGGCCGTTCACCCGAGCGGTGACATCATCATTGCAGACTATGATAACAAATGGGTTAGCATCTTCTCCTGTGAGGGCAAGTTCAAGGTAAGAGCTCCACTGTGGTTTTGAACTTCATGGGATGAAATGTCTCTTTTTATTTGATTTAATCTTTTTTTTAATTTATTTTCATCTAATTGAGTGTAACTATGAAAATAGTCCTTATGTTTTACCTTTTGAGAATGTTTTAGGATGGAAAGATTCTTGATGCACCAAAATAACAGTACACACCAACTGTTTTGTGGACTGATTTTTCCTTTTTGTTGGTTGATTTTTTGGGTGTCTGGCAGACGAAGCTTGGCTCTGGGAGACTCATGGGGCCAAAGGGTGTGTCCGTGGACCAGAATGGTCATGTGATTGTGGTAGACAACAAGGCGTGCACTGTCTTCATCTTCCAGATGACCGGCAAGCTCATCACCAAGTTCGGTAGTCGAGGCAACGGTGACAAGCAATTTGCAGGTAGAGAAAACTGAATGTACAGTTTGAGATATGTAAAGATGTTGAGGTGAAAACAGGTAAAATTAAAGTAAAAGACTTACAGAAGTTTAAGTGACAGTTTGAATAGTTGAGTTGTTGTCTGGAACTCTGATTGCATGACTTGTTTTTGTCATTGCTGAAGGTCCACACTTTGCAGCAGTCAACAAGAACAATGAGATCATCGTGACTGATTTCCATAATCACTCTGTCAAGGTAAGACCTTCTTTGTTACCTGATATGCCTTAAGATAAATGTAGTCTAGATGAACACACAGGTATTTAAGTTATTGCTAAAGATCCCTTTAATATGGATCAAGTTGTCTTTCTCTTCCTCTGTGATGGTCAGGTTTTCACCCCTGAGGGAGAGCTGGTGTTGAAATTTGGCTCTAACGGTGAAGGAAACGGCCAGTTTAATGCTCCCACTGGCGTAGCTGTGGACGTCAATGGGAACATCATTGTCGCTGACTGGGGCAACAGCAGGATACAGGTACAGGACGCTCTGCAGTGCCTGTCGGCAGCTCAGTCTTTGGAGTTTTTGCATTTATCAAAACACAGTTTTTTTTTCTCTGTTCGCATGTTTCCAGGTGTTTGACGGCAGCGGTTCCTTCCTCTCTTACATCAACACATCAGCGGACCCTTTGTATGGACCTCAGGGTCTCGCTCTGACCTCAGACGGACATGTGGTGGTGGCAGACTCTGGCAACCACTGCTTTAAAGTCTATCGCTACCTTCAATGATGGAGGCCTGGATGGAGAAACGAAGCAGAGTAAAAGGAGAGACAGATGGCAGGAGCAGATTCTGGAGTGGAAAGTTACGGTGCGAGATGTCAAACTCTTGGAATAATTGCATGAACAATTTAAGGAGGATCAGCTATCAATGCAACATTAGACCACAGTGGAAATACACTCCAGTTTTGACTCCTTTGAAGATTTTTGATGGAGTAAGTCAAAAAAGTTAAGCAGTGGTTAGAGGATGAAGGTGGAAAAAAAACTGGTATTTGAACTACAACCCCTTGAGGCCTGATGAAAGATGAGGATTGAACCAGAAAGGGAGATACGAAAGATGTTGTGTTACAAGTTTTCTGCGGCAAACTTGTTAAATATCACAGAACGGAATGAAGAGTGAGTGAAAACAGCTTTGCAACAGCTAATTCAAGATTTCAAAGTCCTTCTTTCTCTGCATTTGGCTTTAATAGGAAGGAAGAACGAATGAAGGTTGGATGACGAGAACATTTCTGGAAAGCACTTCTTCCTAAACTTACAAAGGAGTGAAAATTACGTAAAGAAACAAAGAAGTTTCAAAAGGTTGAATAAATAAATATGGGATGGTGTTTGGGAGGGAATGGATCAGAAGATCACCAGTTTTTTAATGTTCTGCCTTCTCATATTGTATGTAATAGACAAAATAATAGCCTTTGAGCTGAAAGAGGTCTACGTCTTGGTTTGACATTGTTTGTTTCCCCGACTCATCACCACAAACTTCCACTACGACTCTTACGAACTCTCAGAGTTTGTCACGTTGCCCTTGAGCAAAGCACTTAACTTCAAACTAGTTCAGCTGCAGAGAACTGTGGGTGTACAGGGACACTCCCAGTGCTTAAAGTGTAAATCTGTGTATATAAAGCGATGAGTTGCTCAAACAGGGCATCCTTAATCAGCCAAATGTCCATTAATCACATCTCTGACAGTTCACCCTGCGATGGTCATGAAAACCGTGTTATCAGACTAAGACATGGGCCACTTTTAGCCTGCTGTTCGTCGTTTGTACATTACGATTGTCTGAATATGGAATGTTTATTTTGTTTCTAGACTTAAGCTAGAATCTTAGGCAATAGATTCATTAGTAGACATGACTGCTTGATTATTATTCTGATTGTCTGAATGGTCGGTTCATTTGGTTGATTGACATGGTAGCTTTGACCAGAGACCTGGTCCATCTATGCTTGAGTCTTATTATATTTTTCCTGAGAAATCTGTTGCAAGGAGAAAAAAAAGTCTTAAATCTATCGTATATATTTGTGAGAATTACCTTTAATAATATCATGTAGAATGCTCGAAATCATTTACATATTTGGAATCAGTAACATTTTTATGCATTTGTTTCTCCTCGTTGTCTCTGTGATGAAACACAGGAAGGAAGGGTTGTCGTTTTATAATACCAATATCCTGTCACCTGCTGCTTTGGTGGTTGCAGGTTGCAAGTCAAATGTCCCTTTGAAAATATTGAGTTTAGGCTGTTAAATATGGTTAACAAAATCTGCATCCTCCATTCCTCGACTCCTCCTTGACTTTTTTAAATTTTAATCCAGAAGCTCTTTTATGATGTCCGATAAGAGTCACAGCAGCTGATGTTAAAGGAATTTTACAGACTCAAATGAAACACTTACAAACCCGTCTGATTACTCAGGTAGAGTATAAACTAACAAAGTCATACATGTCTTATCCACCAGAAACTTTTAGAAAAATCTCAACAACCAGTTAAATTGGATTCCTGAGTGAGATTTTGCAGTTTAGCTCACATACCAACTTTGATTTGTTTAACTCAGTCACATTAGCTCCATTCTGTTATGATTGTACTATAACATTTATGTAACTTGCATGCAAATAAAACTATGAACCAACAAAATGCACCTTGAAAACATGTGAAACTTAAACTAAACCCTCAGATAAAATCCTGTGACAGGCTGTTGAAGTGGTTCGCCTGTTCACAACAACGCTGTTCACAGTGATGTGATGACCCTTCCTTCTTCTGTGGTTTCCTTGGAGGCCGAGCGAGGAACCTCTAGAATGTTTCGATCGTTCCTCAACATTGCCAAGGATCCGAGATTTAAGAGAATTCCAAGAATCACTGTTGCTGGCTTGTGCAATTCCACATGTTCCGACATCATCAGCCATAAAACGATGCGTCCGTGTCGTAAAGCATGCCTCTGTACGATGTGACCGTCAGCATCAAACACACCATGTATTTCAACTGCAAGCTTCTGTTTTACAGTTCAGACACTCAGAAGAAGATTGACAGTGTTGTTAAGTGCTTTAAAGGACGTGAGACAAATGCGACGATGTGAAGCATTTACAAATAAGCTTTGAAGAAGTGCTAACAGTCATACAAAGCATTTATATCAATAATTGAATAGGAAACAAAAGCATTTAAGTTTGACACATTTGCATTCACAGTGAGAGTTTTAAGCTTAAATTAATTAGGTTTGAGTTTTAAAAAATCATCTAATACATATTAATTTGAATCTGATCTTTTAAAAATATGCCTTTTCCATTCAAGTGAACCTTGTTAACTCAGAAATCTGTATTTAAAAGGCCACAAAGGTTGTTTAAAAGGGTAATTTTTTTCTCATTCTTTCGTTGAAATACAGTAAACATTTTTGATTTAATGTACCAGGTTTGAGGATTCCTCGTACAATTTAAAGCATTGAGTCCCTCAAAATCTCTTTCATAATCAGATCAAAGTTGTTTTATATTGTAACTAAAATATAAATAACTGAATCTATTCTGAATCCAATTTGGAGCTTGTGGTTTAGAATTAAATTAATTCAGGAGGTCAGAGATGAAACTCAGCCCTAATTTTAACACACAGACATCATAACTTATGACTATCAGATGCTTGTGGTAGAGAAAGTGGTTTTAAATATCACCATGACGTCCATCAAGCATTAAGTAAAGCAGGGAAAAAAATCTAAATATCATAAATTAAAAAAACAAGTTCACAACCGTTCAAAAGTTTTCAGTACACTTTATGTCGTTTATTATTTATTTATGTATTTATTGAATCATTTTTCTATTTTTGCATACTGCCATTTGATTGTGTTCCACCATGTGCATTGAAATTCTTAAGTGCCCATTATATTTCTTCTTTTTGTACATTTTGTCTGTTATGTTGAGTCAGAATATGATTGTTGATATTTTATACATTTTATATTCTCATAAGTGGACAAATCTGCGTTTCATTTTTTATTTTCCATTGTAATTTTTTTTCTCAAAAGTGCAACTCAACTGCTATTAGGAAAAAGTACTCCAGCAAGATGTCTTAGCAAAAAGCTTAATTGATTTTTTCTTTCAGCTCAAAGCTAATTTGTCGGTCGTAGCTTAAACACAGTAAAAAGAATCCAGGTCAGGAGGTTTAATTTGAAAAACTAATACTTTGGGTTTCAGTTAGTCACAAACTCACTCCATAGTTTTGTGGTTTCTTAGCTGAATGCTAACAATGCTAACAGTCTCTTTAGCAGATAACTAAGGCAACATAGCTCTTTTTTAAAATAAAACAGCGTGATAAGTGCACGTTCAATAGAAACAATAGATCAAACTTAACGTTGTCAAAGTGAAAAATAAGAATTTCATTTTATTTCTTGATTGTCAGTCCGTTAAATGTAAAATCTTTGACTTTGTCAAAGTGTTTAATGGAGCTGCTGAATCTTCAGCTGGAGACGATTCATATGAACAAAAGCAGGTTGTCTCCGAGTCATGTGGGCCTTAATATCTATGAATGTTGTGTTAAAGTTGATATGAGGATTTTTTTCTTTCAAATTTTAATTTGTTATCGGTTACAAATGTAAGTCGGACTCAAATTCAAAGGAGTGGCTCATTTTTTAAACCAAACATTCATTCAAGGGAATCTGAAATTTCTCAGTTAAACAAAAATGTATAAGAAACAGAAAATAGGAAAAAGTAAATTATCAACAAAACAGAAATTTTATTTGTCATGACAAATATTTAGACACAGTTCTCGGGTGTTTCGTTGGATGTTTGCAAACTTTTGCCCTGATTTAAAAAAAAGACAGTATTCTTTGTGAGCTGTTAACGTTAACGTGAAGAATGTCGGCTTGCACCATGAGATCAACAATGTTGTCCATCTGTTGGGTTTTTCTTTCTTCAGATGTGTGTGTGTTGTTCTGGAACAGCGCTCTTAAAGTGCTGATGAGTTTCTGACAGAGTCATTTGCCTGCTCTTTCTCTCTGTGTATTTACTATCTGTCATGTCTGTTCACTGGTGTGTACTGTCTCTCTACTATTCACACACACTCATCACTGAAATAAAGCATTGATTCCTGAACGGCAGCCTTTTTTTTGCTGACAGATCTCAAAGTGTTCGAGTGACATTTGAACCTGGAAACATCAATGACTTCGGAAAAAGTAACAATAAGCAGCGTTCAGTTTGTGCAAAGTGATTTGGTGACTTTAGATAAGAAAACGTTCCTGCAGACCGTCAATGCACAGCTGAACAGCCACGATTTAAAGTTTATATGAGAAATGTGTTTAATCACAAAGACTCACTGCCGATTAAAACAACGAAAACATCTACAACATCTTCTCGTCATGTGCAGCCTGGATGAACACGTGTGCAGAGATTAGACAACAAAACAAATTCAAATAAACACATTTTCAAATAAGAGTTACTATGATATTTATTCTGCATTTTTAAACATTTATTTACAGGAATATTGTGCACAAGACCGGTTGGTTTCAGTGTGATGGGAATCACAAACTAGAACTATGACCACTGCAAACATGACTGGTATTTCACAGAAACCATGATGTGCTTAGTCGCTTCTATTTCAAATCTCCAAAACAAATAAACAAAACCACCCAACAAATAACTAAAAAATCCTAGAAAGGGACTAAAAGCACTCCAGAAGTCCTGGTCCTTCACCCGCAGTAAACTCAGCCAGAACATGTGAGACCTACTAAAAAACCTGCAACAACTCAACACACAGTTCAGTGGTTTAAAAATAATGAACTTTAATATAAATGATGATAAATTACTAAAACATAAACCATAAAACATTGTCAGAGTCACAAAGTGAATCAAAGGAGACGCAGAAGAAAAAAACAGACACGTTTTCAATATCACATCTTCTTATTACTGCCTACATTACCCACAATCCATCTGACTTATGTGCACCACAGAGCAGCTCAGGCACTGAGTTTGACTGGAATCCAGCTCAGATGCTGCAGATCTCTGAACTCTCCCAGTGATGTTTTGACCAAAACCTCCCCAACATCGAACCTACAGGATGAAACTCTCTGCTGAATCATTAATCAGCTGATTTTTTTTAACCATTTTGAGCCACAATAACAGAGAAAAGTAAATCTGTGTCTGTGTTGAGTGATGATAAAAAAACATCTGCTCTCATTTTAAATCCAGCCATTAAATCTGCACTACAAGATGTGATAGAAAACTTTTTGAAACCTTCACAGAAAAACTCATTTTGATCATCAACAGCACCGGAGTTTCATGTTTTGGCTCGTCCCGGGTCTGTTGATCCTTGCAGACTCTGACATGATGCTGCTTCTGTAACTCAGGTGCTGAAAATGATCAAGCAATGAAAATTAAAATGCCAACACATCAGTTGTTGCTCGAGCCTAAACGAGATCTTTCTCCTTTTTACTTTGCTTAGTTGTGATTCAGTGTCTGTTGGAACGGCAGCACGGCAGTTTTCCTGCCCGGTGGAGGTACAGCAGAGGTAAAACCAGACTGCTGGGCAGATTGCACCAGCTGGTTGACAGAGCCAGCACACAGGCGACGCTTTGGCTCAGATGGGGTGAAGTGTAGAAAGCAAAGGAAACAAAGGTCCCAGTGAACCGAAAGCACAGCACCCCCATGATGGCCGTCATGGTGTGAAAAGCTCTGAGCTTTGATTGGTCCACCTGCAGCCTTTCCCTCCCTCCCTCTCCTGGCCCCGGGCGAATCAGAGCACAGAGAACAGAAATGCTGCAAAAAGACACGACGACGAGGGCGAGGAGAGAAAAGCAGAGGATTGGGATGGTGGGGTAGGAAGGTGAGTACAGAAACATCACGCCGATCCAGCAGAAGCACAGCAGCCAAACACACCCGATGCTGATGTTCCTGATCCTGACCCCCCGGGCGTTCCTCAGACCCAGGTAGGTGACGGGGTGGACAACCGCCAGGTATCTCTCCACACTGGTCAGGACTTGAAGGATGATCTCTCCGTAGAAACCAATGCAGGTGAGACAGACTGAGACCGTTATCATTGGATGCAGATTAGCCAAGAGGCCACCAAAGTAACAGAAGCAGCCCAGGACCCAGAGCAGCTCCATGGCGGTGGCGTTCAAGGTGAGGATGTCCGAGTGGCTGGCCGTCCTGAAGGAGCGCTGCTGCCGCCATTGCCGGTGACCCAGATAGATGACGTAGACGGAGACAGGCAGCATGAAGGAGGCTTTCACAGCAAAGTAGGCGGCGCTGATGTCATGGGCAACCGTGGAGCAATGGGAGACCTGAACACTGTCAGAGTCGGAGGTCGAAGAAGAGTTGACTGACATGTTGGATGTGGTTGTCAACCTGACGGGGAAAGAGACAAGAAGCACCAAGGAAAGAAAAAGATAAGAGACAGATGAGACAAGTTATATTTCACGCTGAGTTTCTGGAAGTTTTTCTTTTTCTGTCATTTCCTCCAAACAGCTTCACAACGCCTCCGTCAGCAATGATACTGGAAATCATGACGAGAACAAAACAACCCACCGGTCCTTTAGCATCTCAGAGCTGCCTCGATTCAAACAAAAGGACTTTGATCTTTCAGCCGTCTTAATGAGTTTTGAACTAAAGTTTTCACTGGATTGTTATTCTGATGCAGCAAATCACCAAAGTCTCCCAGCTGTTAGATGCACCAGGGACATTTTTACAACAGGAAATGACAAAAACAATCTAATCCATCGAGTGCTTTTGTTCTCCCAACATACATCAATGACACATTTTTACATCTGTATTCAAAATGATGAGATCCAGATCCCAGGCCTGGAAAGACGTCATTGAATTCAAGTTTTCCAAACATCACTGAGATGTAACAGACCTGACACCTGAACTTTGATTAATACGACAAAACGTTCACCTGGAATCTGCGTCACCATCGACTCAGAGAGGAAACAGCTGTTCAAAACATCTGTAAAAGTGATGAATGTGAGCTGAAGTCAGAAACTTTTAAACCAATTAAACCACCGAAAAAGGAAAAATCAGTCAAGAAAACCAACCTTGTGAGAAGTTCTCCTTTTCAAATGTTTGAAACTCACCGACGGATGAAACCAAATGTGTGTCGATGCTCCTGCATGCGTGTGTGTGTGTGTGTTGATGATGCTCATGTATCAGATAGCTGCAGGCTTTTTTTGCATGACCAAGCACAAACACAGGACATTAAATGGATCAAAAATGTAAATTACAGCATGTAAATTCTTTTCAAATTTTCCGTGGACATGTGGTCCACGTCGGTCCAGGTCGCCGTCTGCAGCGTTGCCTCAGGACGCGACGGCGGCTTCTCACAAAGACTGTTTTTGAGAGATTCTTCTGTTTTTTTAAAAAATATTCCTGCTTATGTGCAACATTAGGCCTCTTTGACAATGAATTATCAATTGGAAATTATTTTAAACTGCAGTAAAAATGCTGAGATTTTGCTCTTGAAACAACTTTAGTTGTAATTTGATGCTAAATCAATAAAACCACCTTGACTTTGCTTCCATTTCTCTGACAGGAGCTGAATGACCTGAACACAAACAGGTGTTTATTCAAATGAAGCAGCGTCTCACACACACACACACACTGTGTGCTCACAACATGTGGAGCAGTATGGTGGCAAATCTCCCATCACTGCTCCAGAATGCCCCAATGATTTTTAATGTGTATATTTAAATCTTTTATGTAGAGAGTAAGATGTTTTACTGATGCTGGTGCTGCAGAGAAGATCAGAGGATCAATTTATGTGGAGATATTTCAGTCTGGACTGGAGTTTTGGACCAACAGACCAAAAGACATAACCAACCTCTCCTATAAAACAGCCTTTAAAAACAGAACATACAAACATATAGAAGAAATACAGAAATACAGCAGGTTCATTTTTACTTAATTTCCCTTTAAAACTTAAGTGCAACAAGTTATTTTTCATTATTTAAAAAAAAAGCTTAAAAAAGACTGAAATT
>JAQMCX010000040.1:654407-656907 GCA_029814765.1 Acanthurus leucopareius | reverse complement strand
GCATGCTAACATGCTAAACAAAGGTAGAGAACATGGTGAGCATCACGCATGTTAGCGCAGCACGTTAGCATGTCTGTGCTCTCTCAGTCTTGTAATTTTGTCTCATTTCTCTTTTCTTCTGTTTCTCTCATCTACAGGCCTCTGCTGTTTGAACATGTCAGTGAACGACTCATCCTCCACCAACAGCTCCTCCTCTAACTTCACACACTCCTCCTCTCAGTGCTTTGTATCCATAATTTATAATCATATTGGCTTTAGTTTTACCAAAATCTTCCTCCTCCTCCCCCTCTCAGTCTTAGTCCTCACACTGGGATTTCAGCAATGGAAACAACGTTCTGTTTCCTCGACAGCAGTCATGAGTTTCTCCGACTTCTTTACCTACAACATTGCCGTCATAGAGCTGATTGGAGTATTGGGTGATATCATCAGCATTTATGGCTATTTAGCAAAGCGTCAGGAGCTGTTATTGGTGACAAACTGCATACCACCTTTCATCTGGTCTGGACAGATGTACTTCCCCATCCTGACCTGTGTGGAGCGCCACCTTGCTGTTGTTCACCCCATCACTTACCTGCAACTGAAACGAGGAACTGGAGTCCTCATCAGAAATATCAGCACTGGATTAATCTGGCTGCTGTGCTTTCAAGGGATGTGCCTGATGATTTTCTTTAACAAATACGCTCAGTACATGTTTTTAGGTAATATCTTTCTAATGGTCTTCTTCTTAATTATTGTGACTTTCTGCAGCTTTTCTGTCCTCCGTGTTCTGATTCGCCCGAGGCCAGGAGAGGTGGGCGGGGACAGAGGGCGGGTTGATCAATCAAAGCGGAAGGCTTTTCAAACCATCATTATCATATGGGCAGTGCTGTTGTTACGGTTTGGAGGAAGTCTGATCTGCTTCCTGCTGATCTTCTTGCAATCAAACCTCCTTCTCATGTGTGTGGGGTCCATAATACTGCTCTGGCTCACTGTGCCCAGCAGCCTGGTGTTACCTCTGCTGTTCCTACACAGAAAAGGAAAACTCACCGGCTGTAAACATCAGTGAATCAGGGATTAGACCAGACCAGAGTGTGTAGAAATTAACCTGATTCAAATTAGAGTGAATATGACAGATTTTTCTTAATGTTCGAAAAAAAGGGAGGAAACATAGAGAAGTTAAAGGAAAAGTTGCTTGGTGAATGAGTCATGATGTCAATGTCACTTATTGATAAAACTTTCACGACTGCTGCCACACATCAATCAACCAATACTTCTAAAAATTGGTCAACCATTCTGTCTTTTGCTTTTTTAAATTTTCTGAACCAAGGATCCTGAAAATTAATCCAAATTGTACATGTTCTTCCTCATACTTGATGTTGCTAGCTGGGCTAAATATCAGTCAATCAGAAATAAAAATCAGGTTTAGCAATGATGATTGACAGACTGCAGCATGTTATGGATGAAAAGGTAAATGAGTCAACATATTTAAAATAAAGGTGCGAAGTTTCCTGCTTCAAACCCCACCAGGGTAATAATTAATAAGAAATACAGACCAGAACTTGTAATTCTCTATAAAAGAGAGGAGACAACAAATATTGAATCTCAATATGTACGTATGTTTTTTTTTCGTCTGTGTGGTTGTAGATTGAACAGCTTGACACTGTTTATTTTTTGTGATTATGGGGGCAAATATTTTTGATTGTTATTGGCCTTGCTAAATGAAAAAAAGTTTTTTTGGTGTCCTTTGAGTTTTGGTGTTCAGTTCTTTAGTAGCAGTTTTTGGTGTGCCGCAGGGGTCAAGTCTAGGCCCAGTGCTTTTATGTTTGGTGTTGAAAACCTCAGATCTGTCACAAGAGTGTGTAAAAATGTGATGGATGTGGTTGTGCTTTCTGCATTTGGTTTTACTGTAAAGAGTACGTGCATGATATTTAAAAACAAATTTGGGTATTGTGTTAATAATACAAATATGATAATACAGTCCAAAATACTTCTGTTTCTTCTTTAATGTAATAAAAAAACATTTGATAAAAATTATTCTTTTGAATCTGACATATAGATGTAATTATTTAAAAGTTTACAACTGATGTTGCATTATTCTTGTCATTTTGATAATTGTGCAGTGAAAACCTGATATCCTGCAGCCTAAATTCCTCCGTAATAATATGAATTTTTACTGAAAATTAAAGCTTTTCTTTGACGGGACGAGTCAGATGTTTGCAAGTACAATCAAAGCTGTGTTTACACATTTTATTCAAACAATGGGGATAATATTTTTAAACCTTTTGCCATGACAAATTCATGACTGATTACACAGCTGTTTGTATTCATGTTTATTCTGCAGCAGCTGATGGAATATTTCCATTAAACTGCTGTTAATATTTGAATTTGAATAAACACCAGTCTTCACCTGCAGGTGATTTGAATCCTGTCAAATATGATTGATAGACTCAAAAGTGACAGAAACAGGTGTGGAAGCATCTAACCATCCTGAATACAGATTATTTTTAAATCCTCAAACCTC
>JAQMCX010000040.1:590679-616055 GCA_029814765.1 Acanthurus leucopareius | reverse complement strand
CCCCCCCCCCCCCCCCCCCCCCCCCCCCCCCCCCCCCCCCCCCCCCCCCCCCCCCCCCCGCCCGCCCCCCACGTCAGAGACTGGTAACTCTGGAAACCAGGAGGCAGCAAATCCATCAATATGTCTATCTTTGTCTCTTTGAGTGTGGGTCTAAATCTGAACCCTCTGCTCCTGATGAACCGCCGAGCCGCCGTGATCCAGTCGATCAACACGGTCTGAACGACGCAACACACGGCAAACACAGCTGTAACCGGGGGCGACGGGGTGGATGTTGAGGCGATGGGTAATTACGGATGATTATGTGCAGCGCCGCCGCAACACAACTTCTAAAAAAAATGTAATTTAGTACAAAAAATAAACCACAACCTTCAAAGGGTGCATCATTATGAAATTACGACTCACGCTGGTGTAATTTAGACGGAAAATGAGCTCCTGCTGGAAAAAAAACTGTTGCTTCTCTGTAATTTCAGAGATATTTTCTTGTTTTTCTCTAAACTCAGACCTGCTGTTTCCTTCCCTCCTGCCTGAAGAGGAACAAGTTGTTCCTCTTTTCACCATCTGTCATCCCAAAACTCTGAGAAACTGCCTTTATTATTCAGATTTACCGCCACATCCTGGACATTTTACCTTCAAATCATATCACAGCACACTGACTGAAGTCAAAGCACATCTTACTCCAATCATAACTAAATAAATCTAAAGAAAAAACTCTTAAAGCATCCAGTTGAGAAAGTGCAGCCACCTGCAGCCAATCGGATGTGAGGAGCGGCCCCTGAACATGAATTCTCCGAGCGGGAACATTAAAACTTGATATGAACGCAGACTTCCTGTCCGCTGAGATCTGAATCTAGGACGATTCTCAGCGTGTGTGTGTGTTTTTATATGTGTGGCTCTCGTGTTTTCAACAGATGGAAAATAAAAACTAGAGCTGAGCAGAGTGAGGGCAGCGTGAAGCCAGCTGCTAAGTCACAGTGACCCAGACCAAGATGGCCACCGCTGCCAGCAGGGGCAGGAAATGGGACACCTCAGTTCACCTGGATGAATAAAACATGAGAGACAGAAAGAGATAAGAGAGAGATGCAGAGAAAAAGGAGAAATCCAGCACGGATGTATCATCATATATGTTTTATACTTTAAAACAAAGTGGTGACTCTTTTGCTATAATGATGAAATTATTAAAAGAGAAAGAAGGATTGAGGAAGCACACGAGAGGGAACTTTAGAGGAAAGAAAGGATGGAAAAAGGACAGAAGAAAGAAGGCAAAAGGAGGAAGGAGGAGATGTATGAGGAGGGATGAGAGGAAGGAATCAAAAATAAATGAAAGCTGACAAATCAGCTTTTAAAATCTAAATCCGTTAACTCATCAATGAGACAAAATTAGCACGAGAAATAAGAGCGTCAAATGAAGAATATCAGGCCGTCTCCTCTCTCTCTGCTGCTTCCTGATCAAACACATCCCTCTGCAGTTCGGGAGGCAGTGTTGTCGTGGCAACCACACACATGTGAAGACAAAACAGGCGTGATGCAAAGCCACACACACACACACACACACACACACACACAGCTCTCGTTGGCTCACTCAATAATTGATTAACCTTGAGGGCGTTGCACGTGACGAAGAGGCGGAGGAAGAGGGACCCGTGTGTTGCTTCCTGTGTTTCTTCCTCGGTGGTTTCAGGTGTATTTATCAAATTTATTGCCTCTGCTCCCCTTAACCTTTGACCTCTGACCTCTGACCGCCTCAGCAGGTCTCGTAGCTGCAGCGGTTTGACAGTGAGGGAATTCATGCTTTGCTTTCAGGACGATATGCTCAGTGATGCAGAAACACTCTCATTGGCTGGTGTCAGCTGTGGGGGTGGAGCCTCACATGTTGAATTGCACACAAGCAGAGTGCAGCTAATTAGCATAAAGCTAAAGTTGTGTGGCATTAAAACAAACATATCCGTGATTAAAATTCCATAAAATCTTGGTGAAAAGGTTCAAACCTTCATTGATGGACATTGAACATGGTGTTACATGTTATGTGGCACCAGTTTGAACTCTGCAGCTGATGTGAGAGCTTCCAGAAAAACACCAAGTTCATCCACTTCGACGTCGATTCGTGTCTGAACATGATGTTTACGGTCGTTTGGCGGTATGATGTTATCTGTGTGCCGCCGTGCGCTTGTGGCATTCGTTTAGCTTTACGCCATCTTATGTTTACGTCTTTAGTTTCCTCTGAATGTCGGAGACTTTCCTTTCAATCCAACCCTGTGCACACCTTTCAAAATAAGAGCACTTCTTCGTAGATAAAATGACTTCTTGTTGCTGACGGTGATGTTTCAGTCGACTGTAAAGATGTCAGAGAGGTCAAAGTGCTTGTGTGTGCATTTTTGTGTGTGTGTGTGTGTGTGTGTGTGTGTGTGTGTGTGTGTGTGTGTGTGTTCAGCCTGAGAACTGACTGGTTGTTGCACTTGTAGATTATTCATCAGGGCTGAGTAATTTATCCTTATGTTATACGCAGTAAAAGTCTTATATTTTTCTTTTCCCTCGCAGTTGTTTTTGATTCCACATTACTGACAATTATTCACTAAAATATTATTGTTTACAGAATTTTGTGAAAGCACCAATAATCATTCCTATTACTGCAGATTTGTGGTATTTGGTTGAAAATATAGTTTTGTCATAGATTTTGTCCAAATCAGCCTACAATACAACATTAATATACTAAATATAAATACAATATCTTCTAAAATCCACAGCAGGAAAGTTAAGCCACACGATCAGTTCTTCTGTCATTTATTCCTGTTTCTTTTTTATTGCCTTCTTCATTTTCCTTCATCTTGTTTCGTTCCTCCTCCTCATATATGTGTTAGTGTCATTACATGCTCCCACTCTCTGCACCTCTGCGACTCTTTCACACTCCGGAAACCCCGTTCGGAGTGTTTGTCTGTGTTACAGCTGTCCTCTGTAACAGCGTGTGTCTCTTTGCTGGGCGTTTTTATTGCCTCATCAATCCACAGCAGCTCTCTGAAGAGCCACAACAGTGCAGACCTGCAGGGCATCAAACATTCACATTTTGAATGGAGTCGTCTGCTAATGTGGGTGAGTCAGAGAGTTCGAGGGCGAACGGTCGCTAAAAGTCTCAGCCAGGCTAATAATCTTGACTTTTAGGTGGTGAAACATGATGTTTTTATTCAGTATTTGAGGTTTATTCAAAGTAAAATTGTGTCTTTTGACAGCCACTCATTTTTTTTGCATCACTTTTATTGGTGTTAATACGAAACACAAATATGAAGCAGATTATTTTAAGCTACATTATATAAGATATAAGATAATGTAGGTGATGTAAACTTAAAGTTGGATTCAGTGAAATTTAATGTGAACACACATTTTTAATAGTCCCATTACTTATTCCTGGAGGTGAAACAGTAGCTGACATGTTTCAAAAAGTGACCAAAATAAATCAAAAAGTCGAATACTGATGGAGGTTTGAGTCATTTTCACTTTGCAGAAAACACATCGTGAACGTTCTTTCATCTGTTTTTGACAGAAAAACAAAAGAAAACGTCAGCAGATGATTTTCTCTCAGAGCTCCATCGCCGAGCCGGCGGAGCTCCCTGAATAAAGTTTCCCAGCAGGCTTCAGTTCTGCTCAGAAAACCGCAGGATTGTGTAGCTCATTACACAGCAGCTGATAGTTATCTTCATCAGCGACAGGAGTGATCCTCAAACACACACACGGTCGTTTCTCAGCCGGTTATGGTGATGAATGGAGCGGCCTCTTTGTTGTTTCTGTTGGATTTATGACGTGAATACAAACGACTGCAGGAGAAGATGCAGCATGAGAGACGCTGATGTTTCACTCCGTCTCTTTTATATTAGATTTTGTTCTCCGGCGGTTCGATCTCCGTCTGAATCTGTCGGTTCTTTGTGCTCCGTCTCATTTTGCTTTATCACTCCCTTGTTTTTCACTCTTTCTGGCTTTTTTTCTGTTTTCACGGGTCCTCCCACCGCCGAGTCTGTGCTCGTAACGTGATTCCTTTTATCTGTGTGACTGTGTGCTTCAGTAGTATTGAAGTGACCCTCGTTATGTAACCGACCATCGTACCATCTCACACAAACACACACGACATCACTGGAAGCTACTGACGCTGCTCACAGGATCAGACACATCAACAGTGTTAAGGCGAGTTTTTACAACCTGAGCTTTGTTTCTGTGAGATTAAAACATTTTACTCAGAGGTCTGAAAACACGGCAGCAGGAAGCGATGCTCGAGCTAAATGCTCATGTGACAGCTGCTAATAAGATGGTTAATAAAAAGTAAATTAAATTAAAGATTCTTGGTTCAATGCTGCAAATGTGTCAAAAATTGGTGCACAAGTTTTTTTAACTAACGAACTAAAAATGTTTTCCAAAAGTGGCTCTAAAACTTGTTGTTTTGAAACCAAACGCAGAATCAAAAAGCCTAAATTTCAGGATCAGATATCGATGAGTACAAGAGTGAATAATCTATTAACACATCATTAATTATCCTTGTGAATATTGTGAATATAACTCGAAGTTTCACTGAAAATCAGAAGCTTTTATTTAAAAAAATTTAACTTTCTGACTGCAAACTGTTTAAAAAGGGAATTCACGTCTCTGCTGTTTGCTCTCGGCTGTCTGCTGTAAATGAATCCACAGTGTTTGTACACAGAAACACAAGTAGTTTATGGATCTCTGGCGCTCGCGGCTCATTGCATATAGACCAGCTATTGATCAGGGATTGATTATGCATTAACGTGACTCCCAGAGGAGCATCTCGAGGACTGAGAGCAGATGAAAAAGCCACTGAATGAAAAGGCTTTTTGGTTAGAGACGTCATTTATTACAGAGTTTGTTTTTCAGCCAAAACACTCATTGAAATAACTGATGCTGCGTTCAGGTGTCATTTACAGGCGTCTGCTGCCTGTCTGAGTGTGTGTGAGGCTCACACACAGGGGCAGCTCCATGATGCATTCAAGTGCACCATGTGAAGTCAGAAATCTACACTCCAAAGGCTGGAAAAAGTTACTTTTTTTAATTTCCTGCTACAGTTTATACGCCCACATCTGTCTGAACTTGCTTCGTCTCCACTACAGTGTTTTTAATAATCAGATGCTAAAATTTAGTTAAAAATATCCTGTTCACATCCAAACAGGCAGATTTTAAAAATTCTATAAACTTTTTATCAGTGAACTCGTTTATTCGTACATCAGGTCTCTGAATACTTGTGTGTTCAATCCTGTTCGTGTTGTTTTGCTGCAGCGTTTCTTTAAAACTACATAGAAGTCTCACACAGTAAACACACACTCGGTGTGTAAAACATATTCTGCAGGATCTCAGTGTGAAGCCTGAGATCAAAGTGTGAGCCGAGTCTTTACATGTAGCTGCATTAACTTCTTCTTCTTCTGTGGTGGTAAATAATGCATGCGTGTTGTGGAGGTGTCGGTGGTGTTTGGAGCTGCTGCACTGCAGCTGGTCAGAAGCTCCGTCGCCTCCAGAGACTCGAACTGCGTCTGCAGGCTGTGAAACCTGCAGGAATTGTGATGCAGAGCATGAAGCTGTTTACAACTTCACACTCAGCCTCCTCTTCTTCTCTTCTTCACCTCTCCTCTCTTCTCTGGTCCATCCCTCACATTTGCCATCCTTCTGTTACTATTTTCTCTCCTGTGTTTCTTGCTTCAGTTTTCCAGCCTTCACTTCTCCTCTCTTCTTGTCTCATTGTCTCACATTCTTCTTCTTCTCCTCTTCAGTCTCGTCCTGTCACGTCCGTCTCTTTGGTTCAGTTATCTGCTCGAAGGCGGCATCGATTCTGATCGAAACCTGGAGAGGTTTTGGGATCAGATTTGGAGATCTGGCCTAGTCAATGGGTGTGTGAGTGAGTGTGTGTGAGCATCCCTCTGCCCTTGAATGTTAAACACACATCTAATGAGAATCGATTGGAGCGTCAGATCCAAAACAAACTTCATCTCTCAGAGCTTTGTTGTTTCAAACAGGATGACTCGTGTGTCTGATGTTTCTGCCTCGTGATGCCTTCAGGTGTCTCGTCTTCATAACAAACCCTCTAAAAACAGACAACATATGTAGATGCAGAGTTCATGAATTCACAAGGTGGAGTTCATCTTATTTACTCTTATGATTTGTCCTTGATTTACTCTCTTTTTCTTTCTTTTATCCCCTCAAACTGTTTGTTTCTCAACACGTCACGATTAATCAGGAAACTATCACTTTCCTCTCGTTTCGGCTCTCTGTCTCTCTGTCATTTTAGATTAGATCTCCTTCTCTTTCTGTCTGGTGATTAAATTGTTTCTGCGTCTCATATTGTCTGAGGAGACGGATCATAAAACTGAAATCACAGACGTTTGGGTTCCTCGTGCAGCTTCTCTGTAAGCTTGCATAATTTTTCCTGAACATTCACCAGCTTTCTGCATCTGATGACATAACCGTCCCTGCTGCTGTTCGGATAAATGGACCGTGTGTAGAAACCTGGCCTCGATACAAAGGTTTGACACTTCCTCTTACAAATTATGGCTCACTGGGAAGCAAAGCGGAGTTCAGGTGCTTGTTGGAGTCTGATTTGTGTTAAAGCTGCATGACGTCTGAGTTTTAGAGTCAAACTGCAGCTGACTCGTGATGATCTGCAGCCCTGTAGCTTCTCCCTGTTTGTCCTCATTAAATTCATCTCCTCGCAGGAGGTGATGAAACTGAAAGCAACAGCAGCAAAACTGACAGCTGAACCTCTTCCCCTCTTTTCTCACAGCTCTGCTTTCCAAAGGTCACACCTAAACTGAAGAGTCGGTCTATAAATACGAGCTGAAAAGGTCCTGCAGGGAAAGAAAGAGAGAGTTTAAGTCTTTCTAGAAATGTTCAAATGAAGAAACATCCACATTTTTATGATTCTGTGTAAAAACTGTTTAGATGGAATGAAAACACATGAAATCACACGACATTCATGTAAACTGGACGTGTCCGTGCTGGTGTAAACAGAAGAGCAACAGCAGTGAGGAAAAGTAAGACCAGAGATGGGAAGGTTGATATGCTGCGTTCCAGAAAAGTGGGAAGCTTCTAAGGTCCGACCTCTAATCGCTCCAGGTGAACTGGGAAGTCTGAAATTTCACACCTCCAACTGGGAAAAGTGCCATGGAACGCCACTTGAAGTCAAAGTTCCTGTTCGTGATGTCGATCAGATCGATGTGCCCAAACTTCACTGAGATGCAGTCGTCTGACGTCACAGCAGGGGGTGTGAAACTTCAGACTTCCCAGTTTTCTGGAATGCAGCATCAGCATTGGAAAACAAGTAGAGCAACATCTGTGAAATGTAGTCCATGTATTTGTAGTTTTATAGCTCAGAATACATGCGACTTACAAATACGCAAGCACATAATCAAAAGGAAGTTTGTAAATGTTTTATTTAGTCGAGATTTTAACCAAAAAAGCAGGAAACTTAATCACATGATGATTTCTGGCTGATTAGGAAGCACAAGCTATTTTTCAAAGGCCAAAGTCATTAGAGGTTTACAAATATTGATAGAATTATGAGATTGAGTTGGATTTTTTCCCCTAAACTGGACTCATTACAGCCTTCAGTCCAGCCTTTTATCCTCCTCAGTCCAACATGGCGTCTGAGTGTCCTGGCAGCCGTTCAGACTGATAGATGAAGCGAGTCCGGCTGCCAAACGCTCCTCCCCGGTTCCTGTTTCTCCTCCACGCAAGATTAATGTCAGCCGGAGAGGAGGGATATCAGCTTCATCTGCTGTCGAGGCCACACGACCTCTGACCTTTGATCACCTCACTGTCGGCCACTTTAAATTTGTAATTAAGCTGATTTCTCTGGAAATGACTCAGCAGGAAAAGTGACGGGATGTGAAATGACATTAAAGAGGGAGACGGACAGAGAGAGAGAGAGAGAGAGGGGGGAGACGTGAGGTGATGAGGAGGGAGGAAGGACTGACGGAGGACGAGAGAAGAAGAGACGGAGGAGGTCGGAGGAGAAGAATATAGCTGTCGAGGTGGGAGTTGCAGAAACAAAAGAAACTGATAACAGGCAACTGTGGAGGAGGAGAGAGATGCAGAACAGATGGGGTTTGTTAATGCCTCAGTGGGCTAAAAGGTGGTTCGTTCTGCTGTGTGTTTGTGTGTGTGTGTGTGTGTGGGTGTGTGTGTGAGAGTGTGTGTTGGTGAGTGTTAATGACTTACACACTACCAGCACTCGTTCATTCGTAGGTTTACTTAGTTTTTTCTGCGTTTAAAGGCACCAAAACTATTAGTTTAACTTGTCTGTGGTTTCATCGGAAAAGCAATGCAATGCAGGATGCAGGGAGTGTCTGAGCACAGCGCCCCCTGCAGGCCACCTGCTCTACTGCACAGGTTGTGTTCTACCAAAGGGGGGCATCACATGGACTCGACTCACAAACACCGTGATCACGACCTCATTTAAAAGCATAAAGGGATGATGGGACGAGCGATGATGGAGGGAAGAGTTCACGAGACGAGATGAAGGAGGAAGTTCGGGAAAAGTTCTGTGATTGGACGACGAGTCAGGACGAGCAAGCGAGGACGTTTTCCTGCGACGCAACGGTCAAACAAACATGAACTGATGTCAGGAACAGAAGAACAGCAGGAGGCTTCAGTCCACAGAGACGGAGAGTTACGTAACCGAGTCAGTACACCTCTGCAACCACACACACTGCTCCTCACAGGCACGTTCGCTCCGTGTGTGTGTGTGTGTGTGTGTGTGTGTGTGTGTGTTCTTGGAAACATGAGAGGCCCAAGTCAGATCCCCTGTCTCCATGGCAACTGCATCTTCCTCCTGATCCGTCCGTCCTTCTCACTTTCTTCCTGCTTTGGTTTCGTATTATTTTTACATTTAATATCACACACTGTTTATTTATTTATTTACTCATCTGCTGTTCTTGCCTCTCAATCTCTCTCACACTCACACACACACACACACACACACACACACACACACACACACACACCTCTCCTCTTCCCTCATCAGTGCAGCTCTGATCAAAGCTCACACACACACACACACACACACAGGTGCTCAGGTGTGTCAGCGGTTGCATAAACACGCATGTTTACTTTTATGTTTGCATGGTTTGTTGGTTTGATGAAGACGACGTGTGACATCTGCTTCACAGTCACACACACACACACTCACACACACACACATTAGTAGCTCAGTAGATGATCATGTAGAATAAAAGAAAAATGATCTTTTAGAAGTAAAAGTAAAATAATGTTCAGATGCACAAATCTGTTTTTGCTGTTTTCTCTCATCTTTTATTAATTTGGTGAAACTGGAGAACGTAAACTTGTGGACATCTGAGTCTTTACAGGGAGTCACAGCCAGCAATGATTTCACCTGTGAAGTGTATTTTATCAGGTTTTACTGTTTATTTCTGAAAGGTGACTAGTAACTACAATACAGCTGCAAGACGAATGTATGAAATTAAAAAAAAATTAAGTTTAAGAAAATAAATTGATGTAGAATTTTTAAAAAGCACAAGATGAAAATCTCAAGTAAATAATAAGTGCATCAAAAATGTACTTTACCAGAAAATCAACACAGGAAATAAAAGAAACCTGAATTTTTACAGCTTTTTCTGGCTGTTTCAAAAATTTTTTGTATTATCATTATTATTGTTATTGTTATAATACTCTACTTTCCGTCGTGAACATATTTGTGTGAAAGTCTTCCTCTGCAGTCTTTGCTCCGTTGCAGCTCTCTGTAGCTCGGCTGAATGCAGTTATGAGTATATACTGCAGCAGTATATGTGTGTGTGTGTGTGTGTGTGTGTGTGTGTGTGTTGCTCACGAGTGTGTGGGCGGCTGATGTGAGTCACGATTGTGGAAAATCCCACCCTCCTCCTCCTCCGCGTCCCTCCTCCCTCCCTGCGACCCGAGGCGATTAGAAAGCGAGAGGTGTCACTCTGCAGCACTTCCTGTCGGCACGGTGACAGAAAGATGCGTTTAAGGTCGGGAAGTCTGAGTACATTCAGGCGATACAATATTTATGAGTCTGCCTCGCTGTGCAGACTTTATTTTGCTCTGCTGTTTCAGACTCACAGCGAACGTCTATTTAAAAAAGAGCTTGTGGTCTAATTAGATGCATCAAATCATCATGAAGGTCGAGAGAAGATCTGTGGATAAAAAAGCACAACAGCGATAATAAAACCACATTTTCATTATGTGATCGCTTTAGACCGGATCCATTCTTCAGACCTCGCTGAGCCCGGAGACACAGACGTCGACTAAAAGGAGAACAAGTTTCAACTCAGATTATTTTTAAACAGACTTCAAGTCTCTACTTTTGTCAATGAACTCAACTCCTGTTTGACTCTGCACACTGTTGTGATGTCGAGGCAGAAATTTGAGTTTCAAACTTCGTCCTGAAGACTTCAGAATGAAGCTGAAATGATTGATCGATCAGCTGATCAGTCAAATGACAGTAAAATGAATCTAAACTCTGGTTATCATAATGTTTTCTAGCTCCTCACATCAGAAGATTAGCTGCTTTATTTTAATACTTTTACTTAATGTAATGTTTCTACTTTTTTCAAACCCTCGTGGTCAATATTTTGTTTGTGTGTTTTTGCAGAAAGAAGCTGAGTGCAGAAAACACTGGAAATAAAGAAAAAAAACCCAAATCAGTGTTTTGGTTCTGACGAGCTTTTAGAGGAAAATCCTCAAAGAACGACAATAAAGCAGTGAAACTCTTCTGCGGAGGGAAACTTGGCCCTCGATGAAGGAGTTTTTATTGCAGACGGATGAAGAGCCTGTCGGAGAATTAAAGCTGCTTTCAGAGGCCAAAAGTAAAGTGTTTCTGACTCACTTTCGTTTACTCCAACGACGTGAACATGAATACTGAGGAAATTAAAGGTTCAAACTGACACAAAAGTCTCCTTGTTTTCATCGGATCAGTTTTTTAATCTGAGATTTTTAATTTCTACAAAGCGAATGTCACAGCTCCACCTCTCTCTTTGATGTCGTCTGTCTCTTTTCTGCTGCCCTTCAACGGCTCTCCTCTTTGCTCTTCACTCGCTTTCATCTCACAGCGAGAATCCGTTTCCTCTCCGTCACGACTCTGAAGCCGACACAGTCTTTCTTCTCTCAGGACAGAGAATCTTAACTCTCCATCTCTTTCTCTTTGTGTTTCCTGTTACAGAAAGTCAGTGAGAAGGTCGGAGGTGCAGAAGGAACCAAACTCGATGATGATTTCAAAGAAATGGAAAAGGTAAATCAATCAGTCCCTCGTCCCTTTTCTCCTTCACACACCTGAAGAGCTGCTGCTTCTTATCTATAACTGTCCGTTGATATCTATGTTGAATCATCTCTGAGCAGGTTTGTGTTGCTTTTTCTCACAATATCCCTGATGTGTTTTCCTCTGCAGAAGGTGGACATCACCAGCAGAGCGGTGTTGGACATCATGACCAAAACTACAGAATACCTGCAGCCTAATCCAGGTATGAAGCTCACGGTTGAACTGCATGTGTCCGTGAACGATGTGGGTTTGTGATGATCTGACCGTTTCCGCCCTGCAGCGTCCAGAGCCAGGCTCAGCATGATCAACACCATGTCGAAGATCCGCGGGCAGGAAAAGGGACCCGGTTACACGCAGGCCGAGACCATCCTCGGCGACGCCATGCTGAAGTTCGGACGGGAGTTGGGGGAGGAGTCCAGCTTCGGTAAATGAGATCACACACACAACAACAACATCGACATCCTTCATGTTGCTTCACATAAAAGAATCAGACTCCCAAACATGAAGTAAACCCTCTGGTTTCACGTTTCTTCTCTGCTCTTCTTCCTTTCCTTCAAGGTTTGGCTCTGATCGATGCCAGCGAGGCGATGAAGGAGCTCGGGGAGGTGAAGGACGCTCTGGACATGGAGGTCAAACAGAACTTCATTGACCCTCTGCAGAACCTCCACGACAAAGACCTCAAAGAGATACAGGTGAGTGAAACACGCTGCTTTGAACGGCCGCACGTTGCAGATGCTGTGCAGAAGAAAACTGGAGCTCATCACCTTTTCTCTTTATTTCTCTTTATTGCAGCATCATTTGAAGAAGATGGAGGGCCGCCGTCTGGACTTCGACTACAAGAAGAAGCGTCAGGGAAAAGTTCAGGAAGACGAAATCAAACAGGCGCTGGAGAAGTTTGACGAGAGCAAAGAGATCGCAGAGCAGAGCATGTTCAACCTGCTGGAGAGCGATGTAAGGGCGCTCCCGTCCGCTTTTATCCAACTAACAAAGATTCTCATTGGTTAATCTGCCATCCATGATTGCACTTAATCCGTTCCTCAGTGGGTTTACACAACATCTGACGAGGGAACCAAAGTCAGCTGCAGCCTGAGTCATCAGATGTTTTCTTTTGTCTAAACAAAAGTCTAAATCTTCATTAATTCACGATTAAATACTAGAGCCAATTCTCAGATTTGACAAACTGCAATCATCATGTTTGACATTTTTGGCTTAAAAAATGACTGATTATTAAATTATCCAAATGGTTGCCAGAATGTTTTCTGAATTTGACCGACCAGTTGTTCAGCCACAGGTTTCAGCTCCAACATGCTTTAAAATAATTACACCTGCAGTGATTTTTGTATGAATTGAGTTCAGTGTAGATTGTGGCTGTTAAAAGTGTAAATGACAGAAGCTGAAGCAGCAGGCAGTCGACCCACCTGAGAACCAACTCAGCTCTGAGCCGGCGCTTCGGTCAACGGACAGGAAATTAAATACAATGTATATGTTTTTGATGGTGGGTTAAACTGGAGGAAGCCCAAACATGAAGAGAACATGCAGATCCACACAGAAAGACCCGACGTCAGCAGAGAATTAAACCCAAAACCTCGATCTTAAATATCTGAAAAACCCAACAAAAGCTGAGCAAAACTGTGGAAAACATTACTAAGCCACGCGAATAAGCATTTTAAAAGATTACAACAGAATTACAACAAGGCTACAAACAATCAGTCCACTTGCTGTCTGTTTATGAGGTTGACCTGGTTCTTCTGCTGCCACAGTTTTCTCAGTGTGTTCAGACCTGCAGCGAGCAGAGATCCTGTGCTCTGCAGCTCAGCATGAGTGCGGAACAGAGATGACGGTGGAAAAATGTGTGTGTGTGTGTGTGTGTGTGTGTGTGTGTGTGTTGCAGATAGAGCAGGTGAGCCAGCTGGCAGCATTGGTTCAAGCTCAGTTGGAATACCACAGCCGCTCTGCCGAAATCCTCCAACAGCTCTCCAGCAAGATGGAGGACAGGTATTGATCTTTGTGCTCAGCAGAGATAAAAATAAGCCGACTGAAATGAACTGATGTGGTCAGATCAACCTTTTATCTAACTGTGTCGGGCCTTTGTCCAGGATAAAAGAAGTGTCCGGTAAACCGAGAAAGGAGTACACTCCTAAACCCAGAATGACGCTGGAGCTGCTGCCGCCCAGCGAGAGCCACAACGGAGGGATTCATTCTGCCAAATCGCCCGGAAGATCACCAGGTAGTCCAGTGTGCTGTTGAAGGAATCTTAAACACGCAAACAGACAAACTCCTGCTGGGTTTAAACTGCAAGAATGTCCCGACTCAGCAGATGAAGGCCGCCAGGCGCACAAACTAGCATCAGGCTCCATAACTGATTGTTTTATCTGATGTAGAGTCACAGTGGAGGTGAAACGATGCAGCACCTGGTTCATCTGGGAGTGTTCTTATTGCTATAACAGACTATAAACAATAAGCCAAACCAAATAAAACTGAAATCCCTAAATGGATGAAAAAGAATCAGTTTGGTTAGAAGTTCATTACACAAAATAGCCACTAGAGGTCATAGCACTTCATTCACTATCAAAGCTAAACCTGACACTCCTTTGTTTGTGTCCCTCTCAGCCCCCATGGACCAGCCCTGCTGCCGAGCACTCTACGACTTTGAACCAGAGAACGAAGGCGAGCTGGGCTTCAAAGAGGGCGACGTCATCACCCTGACCAACCAGATCGACGACAACTGGTACGAGGGCATGATCAACGGCCAGTCAGGCTTCTTCCCCATCAACTACGTGGATATCCTGGTGCCGCTCCCTCATTAGGTCCCGCCAATGACCTGACCCTTCCCCCGACCGATCGAGACACCCCGAAAACAGCCTGTATTTGCGTAAAAACAACAAACCACGCCCTCCTTCTACTTCTTCTTCTTCTTCTGTGCTTCTGTGCGATTCTGCTTTCACAAAACGGACTGAAATGAACTGCAACGGAGACAGAAACGGGGAGGGTGAGGCGAGGCAGTAGGACAGTGATGGGAGGAAAAGAGGATTTTAGCGTGAGAGATGCAGAAGAGAGGGAGAAGAGAGGGATTGAGAGCGACGAGAAGATGAAGAGATGATGATCGTTTACAGCACAGCGCTCACTCAGTAGTGCTCCGCTCAGCCGGGCGGCGCCGGATACCAATGAGGCTTTGGAGACTTACGAATAAGGCACGGTGTATATGTACGTGCATGTTTGTGTCTGTATGTGCGTTTCAACCTGTTCTTACTCTATTACGATCAAGCCAGCACAAATTCCTGCGCGTCTGTTGAACTGCCTGACAGCTTTTCGGTGATACTGTCCTCTTCTCTTCTTAAGTTTCTTGCTGTCTTTCTCTTAAAGTATTTCTGTCTTTTCTACCTTGACTTGCCTTCCTGTGCTTTTCCTCAGCCCTAGACTTCTCAGCACTTTCTGTCCGTCCTTGCTCCTTCCCTCTTCGGCTAGCACTGCCTTTTTCGCATGGCCTCACACCGTGCGCAGACCTCTTACCCATCATCCAAAGCTACGATAGATCAACAGATCCTCCTGCTTTTGTTTGAGTAGATCTCTCAGAGTCTGCATCCGATCTCAGTTCAGCGGCTGTATGCATGAACCAGCCCAGTCAAAAGTTTTAGAGAAAAGACACCAGTGACATTTACTTTTCGGGAGTGCATCTTTGGAATATAGCTGCATCTGCAATCAAGTAGATTTTTTTCATGATGAAGGAGAAAAACACTCGGTGACTTCATTTCCAACCGTTTGTCTTGTGATGGGGATTTTGTCACTTCTTAAAGGTTCGAGGGTCAGAAAACTCACTTAACATGTCATTTAACATGTCAGCTCAAGGGATGTATAGAAACACTCGGGGTTACGTGTTTTCCCAGCAGCAGCGTTATGCTAACGATACCAGCACAGGCCAGTTGTATTCAACAGTACATTTTCAGCAGGTTGGTGCACAGATACGTCATGGGTTATTACAGCAGGCGTAGAGGAAAAGATGCTTGTTTTCGCCTCAGTGCACTTTTCTAAGTTACCCATTCACAGTGTTTCGTGTGTGCCGTGTGGAGTAAAAGCTTGTGGATTCGTCTTTTTCGTGGCTTTTGCATGCAAGGCTGTGTGAACAGTGGTGGCTGTGCTGAACTTCTTCTTTTCACATGAGTGATGCTCGGTGTGTCCTTAAGGCAGCAGAATATCCTTCATCAAGACGTTATGTAACTTTCTCAGTGCCCTTATTTCCACGAAACATCCTAGAACTTTAGATGTTCTTGAGTTTGGACGAAATTCCAGAACTTTCGTAAAATTCTTGAGTTCTCTGACTTAAAATTTAAAACTTGGCAACATTCTGTTTCTCTCAGAACATTAATCTGCTTGACTGAAATGTCCCGTCCTGACAGATCTCTTAACCTTTTTATCACAGTAACAGGACATTATTCTCGCCCACAGAATGATCTAGAAACCTCTGAATGATCCATAATGTTCTGAAACAGTCCTTTTGAACTTTAAAGCTCCGTGGTAACGTTTTGGCCTGTGTATGAACGTTTCTGGACCTCATGAACATCCTGAAGTGCTTCAAGTACTCAAGCTCAACCAGAACCATCTAGAACCGTCAACCCTCAAGTTCCTGTAAGGTTAACAAGCAGTCAGTGTCAGTGGTGATTATTAGCTCTGTTAGATCCCTGGAGTTTGCAGCACAGTACGGTATGAAACCGGACTTGTTCAACGGCTTTAACTTGAACTCCCACCTAAGTGTGTATCAGCAGTATTCTTCAAACAGCAGTCTACTCTGTCACAGACCTTGTAAAAAAAAGTTATTCATTGTCTGAGGTGCATTGTTTGTCCTGGTTATTTATTATTTAACACTCTTGAAATTCAGCTGTTCACTGCAGATGTAAGATTCAACGGTGACAAATCTACATTTTGGAAACCACCAGTTTGAAAAAACATCTGTAGAAAGTTATGTTCTTTCCACTTGCAGCAGCAGAACATTTTGTACATCAATGTTACGGATTTTTTGCAGTTTTTGCTCTTGTTGACTGTTGCTGTCCACAACAGAAAAACCCGATGAGGATGAGACAAGTGACCACGGTGGTTTGCAGCATGTGAACCTACATTCTGTTTATGTCATGCTGGACATTTTTAAAAATTTCATCAGCCCTGGCTACAACGATTTTAACTACAGAATTTTTAAAATTTTCTTCTACAAATATTTTAATTCAACAACATCTTAACCTGATTAAGCCTGCAGTTCCTGATGCAGCCAGCAGAGTGCCTGACACATTCTCATCCGTAGGTAAAAAACAAAATTAGTTTTTAAATTTTTATTGGACTAAAACTCTGATTTTTGTGCAAACAGCAGAGAATTTTGGGGCCACTGCTAATAATTCAGGGCTGTTCCAACTTGTTCGGATGGTCAGGTCACTCTGCAACAACATGAAAAATAGGTAACTCCCACTGAGTCAGTTCTCTTAGCAATATAAATGTTGTAGCAACATCAGATCTGTTTGAATGTGTTGGACTTTTCAAACAAAACATAAGACTGAAGACTTTAAGCTCCTGACCTGCTGGGCATCTGGTTAAGTGGTGGGTTTTTTCCGGCTCCATTGTTTGTAAAAAAAAATACTGAACAGTGTTAAAGGTCAGATGCGGAGCCTGAGCTGACTGCAGGTCTTCTCTGCTCTGGTGCTCACGGAGGCTAAAGTCAGACACTTTGATGGAATTATTGCTCTCATTTACATGCTTACATTTTACAACTAAAACTGAAATTTGAGCAGATGTTATTGAATTAAAAAAGCGCAGGGTTTTTCTATTCAGGCATTCTGTATTATGTCGTCAAACATCGGCAGGAATCTGTGCTAGCATGGCTAATGCTAATGTGCCATATGTGGCTAACCAGCTAGCCCTTCGCTTCACATTCCTGTACTTGCGATTTTGTGACGCAGTGTTGAGCAGAATACTTAGAGGTAATAAAAATGTACAGATACTTCATTTTTGTATTCTGAAGATGTATTCTGAATACTTGTATTCCTGTACAAACCACCCTGTGGTGATGTCAAAGTGTCCGGACGCTGCTGTAGCCGCTTGCTAAGTCAAGACGTTTAAAAAAAAACAAACAAAACAAAATAGAAGTGAGACATTTGTCCGAGGTGCATTGTTTGTGTTTCCTAAGCTATGGGTCAGGGCCATAAAATAGGTCGCATTGTGCCGATTCTTGACAAGTTTGTTGACGATAGTAATAATTTACCTGGTTTTCTGCAGAGAGAGATATTTCATTAAACACTTGGAGGATGGGAAAGTTTATGAGCTCCTCTTGAAAGCTATAATGGACACAAATAGTAATAATAATGTAAAATAACAACCTGCCTTTTTAAACAGAGATTCAGTACAATCTATCATCAGTCAATAAACATCAAATAGGCAATAAATGATAATCTAACAATAAAAATATGTTACAATAAAAGGAAGAGATGACTTTAAGGAAAACTATGGAACAGTCAAATCTATCTATCTATCTATCTATCTATCTATCTATCTATCTATGAGCTGTAGTTCGTAGACATCTCTTCCATTGCCAAAGCACACACTATGTGACAGCAACAATACAATCACAGACGGATAAAAACTCCTGCAGTTTCGAGTCTCTTGTTCTTCTGCCACAAACCTGCTTCTCTGTAACTCTTACAGGTTGTTGTAAAAGACGAGCGTTTGGAGCACAAACCTTCAGTGTTCAGTGTTCCTCTTTCATTTTCTGCGTTTTGTCTTTGTGTTTTTGAGTCTGAAACCTGATGAGTCTGCCTGTGGAAAGTCTGTAAACTGCATGCAACCGAACCGCTTCACGTCTGCTGTTTGAGGTGGTTTACAAAAATAAAATGGAGATGTTTGTCCCGCTGGCTTTTCCTTACGTTGAAAGTGAGCTTTTGTTCATTGACAGCCTTCATTTTCTATCGTTCAGTCACTGTATTTATTGTTTTTATGTTAGCTTTTGACTCGGTTCTGCCTTGTATAACACTCCTCTCTAAATGACAAAGTGCTTTAAGACCTTATTGAGTATTGAAAATGTTTTGATTTATTTTGAGCCATGTCGGAATTGTTTTGATCTTTTTTGGGGATTTTCTTTTGTGTTGATTTTCCCTCTATGGCGACATGTATTCCAACCTCAATGAGGGACTTGTACAGTGTTACACTCTGTTGCCCCTTTCACCTGAACGAGTCCGACCTCGGCCATGTTACCTGTACGAATTTAATTTTTAACGACGCTCAAGAGTTGTCAGATTGAACAAAGTGCTCCAAACCAGACTCCCAAGTCTTCAGCAGCTGTAACACCAGAAATAATCTCATTGGTTAGAAAAAAGTTTGTCATTTCTGACTTACTTTATATTTAAGCACCGATGAAGATACATTGACTGTTTTTCTAATGTTCCTAAAAGTTTTGACGACAGGACTGTGCTTGTTTTTAAAAAAAAGTAAATTGAAGAGTTAAATCTAATTTGTTTCACATCAGTGAACCACTGATCCTCCACGATCAGAAATAAATTTTAGAAAACATCTATAATGGATGTTTTGTTCGTGTTTGAACCAATATTTGCCAGTTAAGCCAACTCTGTGTCCCTGAGGTTTAATGAACCAATGAGGTCTCTTCTGCTCTTGTAGCTGCTTTAGCTTTAAGGACACAAACTACGGTCCCATCGTGATTTTCGGGGTGTGATAACACGGACTAACCTGACGTCTTCTGGTGAGCTACATGTGTGTATATGTGAGTGTATATACACACACCTTGTTGCTATTTATTTATGTATTGTATGTAATAATTTGATTATTTATTTAATATTATTTATTCCTGCGTCCTATTTATTGGTTCGGCACCTGTGGCGGATTTGACGATTGTCAATACATTGATGTACGACGGGGTGGGTTTAAGGGATGGGGGAGTTTTGGGAGTTGGGCGTTGGGGGGGCGTGGTCAATGGAAAAAACCTAGCTGTGATACTAACTCTAACTGTTGCGCTCCTCGTATTGGATGATGATATAATCTAAGACCACTGTATGTATAACTGCTTGTCGTGAAGATGAAATACAATGTAATGACAATAAAGAATTAACACTATGATGACACGCTGCAGACGACAAGACTTCAATCTGTTCCTCATGGTTAGATAGATAATGGAGTTACAGCGCCTCCATCTGTAGAAAGGTGGTACTGCATCAATCAACAGCAGTAACACTAACAGGGCCTGTCACACTTCACATGCACTTTCTTTGCTTTCCCACAGTAAACGTGTTAGCCCACATTTGAAAAGATTAATTTCTCTTATTTTGAAATCCCTTTTTTATATAGTTATGTGTTTTATTTTCTTTCAAAGGATTTCTTTTTTAAATTTATTCCAGTCAAGTTTTCTAAATATATATGAAGACTATTGGAAGCAATATAAGGCAAAGTTTTACTAGTTTTTCTGAGTAGATTTTGTTTCTATTACTGTTAAATTAAATTTTGAAGGTTGTTTTTTAAACTTGTAATTGAGCAGAAGTATTATGAGTGAAAGCAGTATTTATATTCTTACTTAGGACAACTAAATGATTTGAATGGACCTTAAAACAGCCCAATCTAAGACTTAAAATACAAGGTGCAAATCATATCCACCTGCAGTAACTGTAGGAATATAAGTAATTGATAGGCCTTAATTCAATTGTGAAGATAAATTAAAAAGTAACTATGAATCATTTTTATAAAATTTTTAAAAAGCACGATTTCTTTCCTTGCGCTCCCTTTAAATTAATTTGTTGTAAAACACAAAGCAGAATGACAGTCACTGAACGCAGCCATGAGCAGCTTTGGCAGTAAAATAAAACGGCCTCTGGGGGCGCTGTGGAGGCCGTTTTCCCTCGCTTCTGTGCCGTTTCCCTCCTTTTGCAACTAGGTTCTGATACCTTCAGGTGCTCCTAAAAAGCTCGGACATATGATGTGAGGTTTGTGTCGTCTTTGTAATCGTGGGGGGAAAAACAAGCAGAGGGTGGAAGATATTTGTGTGTCAACTTAAAAACATATATTTAATTCCTTAATCAGATAATTGTTGCATAAAAATCAGTCGTGCAGCACACAAGGTTATTTAATTAAAGTAAATAACAAACATAAACACGCATTACTCCTGAACAAATAGGACAGAATGTTTACGTGATAATTGTAGGCTATAGTTCGTAATTTTATTTAATATATCATAATTCGCTGTTAAAGTCTTGACTTGTTTAAATCGTCGTTGCGGTGTCAATGTGTGTTTAAGAGCTGAAACACCGGATATTTTTTGAGAGCATATGAACGCAACAAACGAATTGACCCACTTTTCGCACAGGACGCAGCAACGTTTCACTCGTTCTTTAACCTTAGTCAAGTTAAACGGAAACACGTAGATCGGCACCAGAAATACAGTCATTTACCTTCAAAAAAATATTCAAAAATGAAAACTCTTCATCATATAAATAAACTATTTTGGGGTTTGCGCGACAATAAAAGTGTCAGTAAATATAGTGGTGATCTATAATGTGGTACAGCATTAAACTGCAGCTATAAATACATAATATTATATTTAAAAATGCATTCAGCACTTCCGCTGTGCTAAAGGGGAGTTTTATTTCGGAAGTCCAACCCGGAAGTCTTGTATTTTTACCCTCTCACACTTTACACTCGTTCCGCGTGTTGATACAGAAGAGAGGATCGCGAAGAAACTACTTTTTTTGCATCGCAGAGATCCGAAGTCAGAGGAAACCAGAGGAAAATGGACATGAAGAAGAGGGTCTCCTTAGAGCTGAGGCACCGGTCACCGACGGAGGTGGGTCTCCCGGTTTGTTGTCTTGTTTTCGCGATGTAAACTTGACCGGCCGGAGAAGGGGGGGTGGCGAGCACATGGCAGGGTCCCTGCAGGATCCGAAAACTGTTCAAGATAAACTTTAAAAAACCACGCAAAGCTCCGTTTAAAGGCGACGTTCAGCCTGCGACTCGGTTCAAACGGGAATCGTTAAGTTTTCGGTTCAGTGACGTTACCGGAGGTCCCGAGTTTATCCCCGGTAAACAGCCCGGCTGCGCAGCTGTTTACCGCATTGTTTCCAGGCTGATCACCGTATCGATCGGTTCCTTTTTATTTGTGTGAATTGTTTTGCACGTTGTGACGTTTTCCGTTAAAATGATGTTTGCGTGATGAATGCGGGTGATGAAACGCACATCCGTGTCTCTCGGGCCCGGCTAACACTCGTTCCTGCGTGTTACGGTGGCACTATGACGGCGTATAACTGCGCTGCAAAAGCCAGTTTATAGTTAAAGACGCTTGAATTTGATTTGTTCTGTCGACAAACTTAATTATAAATATTAGTTAAGCATTTTTTAAAAGTTAGTTGATGAGTGGAGCCACAGCGAGCAAAAATGACTCGTCACGATAACGCTTTTATCGTTAATAACGTTGCTCAAGTAAAGCAGGAAATGCGTCAATTTTCGTTTTACACGCTGTTTTCCAAAAAAACAAAAAATAAATAGTCATTTTAATTAAAAAGTTATCTTTATCTTCCTCCACTTAGCTCGTTTGAGACATTTAACAGCTAATATTCGCGTTGTTTATTATCGCCTCTCCAGGGATTAGTCGGGCCCGTGCCAAGGGCGCGTAGCCAGCAGCGTGCTAACGTTAGCCTGCTAACGTGGCTCTCCCGTAGGCGCCTGTTCAGGTCACGTTACTCTCCTCCATTACTCCTTTAAAACAACACACAGTCCTTCTTCTTATCCAGTCGCCTGACTCGGTAACTATTAAGTCAAAGTAACGAGTTTCGATCATAAATGAAAGAAGAGGCTAGCATGGAGCAGTTAGCATGGAGTTAGCATGGAGCTAACAGGAGCTGCAGCAGCGTCACATGTGCTGCGAGTTTATAAACAGAGTCTCGGATCCGTTCCAACATGAAAACCGCTCCGGACCGCAAACCAGCACTCGTCCCCTGTGGTGGACACTCGAGTTTTTATTGCATTTTGACCACAAAGTTATAAAAAAGGTTTGAGCTTCTGTCAGTGTTACAGCAGGGAAACGTTTCATCTCCGTCTGTCATTTATAAATATAAATATCTGTGATTTTGCAGACTGAAGTAATGTATTTTCAATAAAAAGTGACACATTACTGACTCAACAGTAACAAACTGCAATCAGAGTTATCTTCAGGTTTGAATTACAGCTGGATATTATTCAGACTGCTGTTCATGCTTGGATACATACCTGAGTTTAGGTATAAAAACCGAACCTTTACCCATTTTTATTACCATAACTGAGTGTCTGAGCCGAGTCTTTGGCACTCGACCGTTACTTGGTGACTCAGAAGCGGCTCAGTCATCACCAGAAAAGGTCCCGTCCCTCAGCGACAGAAGATGTTTGAGAGGAGCTGAGGAAAATCCCGTGTTTCTGTGCCGCCGGCTGCTGTGGTTTCACCACCTTTCATACTCAGAAGACTCGAGTTTGTCTTTTTATCACAAAGCTCCGGCGCTCATAAAGGCTGAACGGCTGAGTCATAGTGACACCGCAGCCATCAGAACCGAAACCGAAAGCACCGCTGACACAGAGCTGAGACTGAACAAAACCATCAGGATGTAAAAGACAAGTTCAACTTTTATTTGGCCATAATGACATTTTTCATTTAGGTAAACTCATAAGAGCCTGTTGGCCTGTTGGACTGTTGACGCACCGTGTTTGAGTCGTTTAATGTACTTATTGATCATGTGATCGACCCTCACAGGTCCAGGAGTTGGTTCTGGATAACTGTCGCTCCAGCGATGGCAAAATCGAAGGAATCACAGAGGAGTTCTCCAACCTGGAGCTGCTCAGCCTCATCAATGTCGGCCTGACCAGCGTCGCAGACATCCCCAAACTGGACAAACTCAAAAAGGTGAAAGACCTCAAAACACAAAACTGTCAGAAAAGCTTCACAAATTTAAAAAAAAACAGTTTGCTTCATATTATTGTTTTATGAAGAAGCAGGAGGACAAACTCTTCCTTGACATGTTTTCCTTCTTTTATCAGCATCTTCACTGTAATTTTAAAGCAAACACATCAAACCATCACAGACTCCAGTTTTAAAAGATGTGATGATGTTATAATCTTTGTTTTATATGAAATTAACGAAATATCTTTGAGATTTGAAGGTTTTTATTAGATAAAACAGCAATTTAAAAAACTTTACACTGAGCTTTGAGAAACTATATTTAACATTATTTGAATATTTTCTGACATTTTGTGGTTAAAATTGATTTTTCTTAAAACAATCACCTGCATCTCAAGTGAAAAAGAACTGAGATACAAAATAATACCATGATTATTTTCCTTCATAAAGCTGGAAACTGTGGTGCATTTTAACATGTTTTGATGAACTGTTGCTCCTCGTGTTTCCTGAAAGAAACTGAACCTTTTCTCTTCGTCCTCCAGCTGGAGTTGAGTGATAACAGGATATCAGGCGGTCTGGAGGTCCTGGCAGAGCGGCTGGTGAACCTGACGCACCTCAACCTCAGCGGGAATAAGTTCAAAGACATCAGCACCTTGGAGCCGCTGGTGGGTGGAGCCAAACACACACACACACACACACACACACACACACACACACACACACACACCTGCAGTGTTAACCTACATTACCTTCACTAACTGCTGCAACAGTCAGTCAGCTGTGTGTTAGCATGTACCTGCAGACTCCGCCCACATGCAGCAGGTGTGGTCCAGATGCTCAATAATTAATCTCATTTTTATATGAAAGGAGTGTAAAGTTTTTAAACTTCAGATGGACTTTTACTGTAACAGAAGAAATATGTTAAACTTAAATTCCTTTTTTATTTTATTTGTAAATGACGTGTTTGGGTGAAAGGTGTGTTTCCATCTTCTCCTCTCAGGTGTGTTCTGAACGTTCAGGTGTAAATGGTTGAAATCCGAATGAGTCAAACTGTCTTGAAGCAGTTTGTTTGTTTGTTTGTTTAACTGAGCTTGAAAACCAGAAACAGACGATGAGAATAAACGTTGACGCACTGAAACCTGAGCAGAGCTGAGAACATCGGGCGCGTGTGAAGCGAGGAGACGTTCACCTTCCTCACATTCACACACGAAACGAACGGAAGTCTCATATTTGCCAGATTGACGTCACTTCATCGAGTCTTTGCCTTTAAAATGATTTATTGGCAGTAAATAGAGATTTAACACTGTTGATCTCTGAAGACGTTTCTAGTCAAATTTAACGACATTTCTGTAACTTCAGCTGAGATTTTTCACAAAACTCGGATGAAAACTCGACTTCCAGCTTCGGCTTTATCAAATATTTGTTCATAATCGCGTCTGTTTTCGCCTCCAGAAAAAGTTGCCTCAGCTGAAGAGTCTCGACCTGTTTAACTGTGAAGTGACCAACCTGGCCGACTACCGGGAGTCCATCTTCAAGCTCCTCCCCCAGCTCACCTACCTGGACGGCTACGACATCGATGACTGCGAGGCGTCGGACTCCGACGGCGAGGGAGACGGAGTCGAGGACGAGGACGAAGAAGGTGAGAGTCGCCGAGGTGGCGTTGGTCTGCGGTCACGTTCAGAAACCCGCTCCGTTCGATTTAATGATCTTTGTTTCTGAACGTCAGAAGGCGAGTCCGAGGACTTTGAGGAAGAGGAGGAGGAGGACGAAGAAGACGTAGTGGCTGAAGATGATGAAGATGAGGATGAGAGCGGTGACGACGAGGTGAGTCTGAGGCTTTCTGTTGAAATGAACTGATCATCCAAAGAAAACTGAGCCGCCGAGTGAAATGTGAGTTTTATCGTCTTATTTAAACACATGAAGAAGTTTTGTAGGAATATTTGACCCTTTAACATCCAGTTTTTGAGAAACTTTTGCCTGAATTTAAAAACCAAAACGGACTGTGTCGTTAAAATGCACGAGTGTCAGTGAAACAAAGAATCTGAGGATGTGTTGAAGTTTAAACATTGTAAAAGTGTTTAAAAGCAGCTTTTCTGGCTTAATTAGATCTCTAGTTAACAGGTTAAATTTAGAATACCGTATTTTCCGCACTATAAGGTGCACCTAAAAGCCTTTAATTTTCTCAAAAACCAACAGTGCGCCTTATAATCC
>JAQMCX010000040.1:562203-580906 GCA_029814765.1 Acanthurus leucopareius | reverse complement strand
GAGAACAAACAGTGTCAGGTTTGAGTCTGTCAGCGAGCAGCTCGTACCTCTGAACACATCAGCTCCTCCCACCAACAGAAGTGGTTGTCATGGACGCTGCGTGTGATTGGCAGCTTAAAACAAAGGAAGAAAAAGCACCTTAGAGCAACTTATTATGTGAAAGGTGCAGAGGTGAGCTGGCCAGATGTTGATGTGAGTGAGCCAGGTGTGGTAGTTGAAGGGATGGATGAAGATGTTGTAGTTTGTGGGCCAGATGTTCTGAGAAGTTTGCCAGATGTGGACATGGGTTGTCCAAATGAGGTGTTTGGATGACATGATGATATAGTTGGTGGAACTGATGTCAGTGTGGCAGCGGGAAGGCCAGATGTGGAGGTGAGAGGGGCAGATGTTGATGTAGTAGTTGGAGGGCCAGATGTTGCAGGGAGTGAGCCAAAAGGGGACATGAGTTGGCCAGATGTGGCATTGTGAGGGGCAGATGTTGCAGTGGGAGGGGCAGAAGTGCTTGGAAAGGAGGGTGGGCACTCACAGGTTGCATTAAGTTCTGGGTAAAACTGGGTAACAGTTGTGAACTGAGGACACTTTGATCCAGGAAACACTCTGAACTCCGAGTCTTCGCTCCTCAGTTCCTCATGGAGTTTCTCCAAAGTCCTCGTCTGCAGATGTTTATTTTTTGATTCGTCTCGCACATTTTCGCCCCAGTGTGCACTTGCGATCCACGCGTTCATGCTGGAGCTGTAGCAGCAGAACGCCGACCAGAGCTTGGAGGGGATGTTGACCCTGTTCCTGAGCATGTTGTTGGCGCTCGGCTCGGCTCCGGTCACCACGAATCCTTCGATCACGCCGTTGTTGTTGACACAGAACTTGTCCATGACACATTTGATGCACTTCTCCATGCGGTTCCAGCTGCCCCGGTTGAACGAGTCGGCCTGTGGAACGATGTTCGTCAACGTAAACGTGGATATTTTGTCCGTTTTGTTGAAGCCATATGAGCTCGGAAATAAATGGCCCCTGTCGAACGCTCCGTTCCTCCGGTAGTCGGCGTCTCCGGCCTGCTGGTTGTAGGTTTTGTTTTTCCCTCCGAGTATCATGTTCTTGTCATCTTCACCCTCAAGCTGCAAGAGTGAAACATTGAGTTACAGATGTGATAATTAAATAAAGTGTACAGTAAATTTTCCCTCATTTCTTTCTTTGTCATCACAATAAAACGAAAACCTGACTGATATCTGTCATGTGATCACAGACCAGAAATAAAGAATGTGGAACTATTAAAAACCAGAAATTAGCCTGTGACAGTTGTTTAATACAAATAGGTCAAACATTTGCACGAAAGCGCAGAGAAAGCAGATGTGAAACCTCGATGCATGAACGTGTCGCTGGTGAGACTTGAAGGTGATTTTTACTGTTTGTATCTTTATATTATCAGCTGATTGTATTGGTTTGGATGCACTTGTAGGAATAATTTGCACCCAAAAAACAGTTTCACTGTGTGTTTATTAATCCAGTTTTTCACGAATGTGAGAGGAAAACACACCTGTGGCTCTATCTTCCACCAGTTTTGGGGTCGTCTTGCTCCTCCGTTCCCTCTGTACTTGTAAGCAGAAAACACTGGGATCTTGTTCTTGATGTCGTAAAGCGTCACAAACCTCCGCTGGTTCCGATAAGTCTGGCAAATGGTTTTGAATCGGTTCTGATCCAGGATGTTGCCACCCTCCAACACGCCGGGGACCTGCGGCGGGGTTTTGTCGAGGAGGAAGTGGTCGCAGTCTGAGATCGAATCCACCAGCTCAGCGACTGTGGGAACGATGGTTGGGAGGAGGAAGGCGGCGAGGAGCAAGAGAAGCCTCGTCCTCGGTGACATCATCATCATGCTGTATCATGTGATCAGAGGATAAAAACCATCATTAAACATTACAGCAAAAACACAAAAAACCACAGCAGGAAAACTGGTCCATCGAAATAAATATGCAAAGTAAAATGTTCCTATGGTCATCCGGAGTTTCACTGATTCAAGCAGCTTATTAAAAAATAAAAAACAATTTCTTTATGACTCTGTTGGGGAATAAAAATCGTCACATCTCACAAGGATTCAACTGAAGTTACTGTTGAAATCGTTTCTCAGTAAAACCGAAGTTTTAACACAAACACATTACTGACAAGCTGACTCAGTTTGAGTAATAAAGGGACAATGAAGCACAGAAAATACAAATAATTCTTCATGACTAGACTTTAAATGAACATTCATCAAGTTTTAATCAATAATCAAAAAGTTTAGAAGCACATTTTTTTAAGTCGACCTGTAATGAACATTTACTCCATGCTAATATAAAAATAACACATCTGCTTCTGAAATTTAGAGTCAAATGTGAGGAAAAAGAGATTTAAATCAATTGAAAAGTTAAGTTTAGACAGAAGTTAATAACACTCACCACCTAACAAACAGGCTTCCAGTGAGTCTTTGTTCACAGTGGAGAGCAGACGGACTTCCTCAAACATCAGAGCAGCTTGGACAGGAAGTGTGAAACCCGATGAGCGTTCAGCAGTTTGTGACCGCGGACGAGAGGATGTGCCCACTTTCAGTAAAACCTTCAGGAATCCAGAGTTTCAGCAGCACTTTGCTCCACTTTCACACAGTTTTTTTCAGTTCAAACTGACCAAAAAAACTCAGAAACATTTCACTTACAGAGGAAAAAAATAAAGAAAGGAGTTTAAAATGAGTCAATGAGGAATAAACAAACAAAAATCCACCAGACATTTGTTAATAAATGTTAAGATGATTGTGTTTTTAATGTTTCTGCCCTTAAACTTATAAAACTCGAACATCCTGATGTTTAACAAGCGTGACTTTTATCATGTTCATCTTACTTTAGCATGTTATTATGGTATCATTTGTAATTTTTCATTAAACATCAAATAACAAATAATAAATAACAAATTAAATAACAAATAATAATAACAATGTTCCATTTGCTTTGATTTGCTTTACTTATGTGATGTACATATTTTTATTGAGATGTACATATTTTTATTGAACCTTTTTTGCGATTGGGTGCTGGTACCAAGCACATTTCACTGCGCTTTGTACTGTGTATAATTGTGTATGTGACAAATAAAGAGTTGATTAATTGATTGAAATAAAGTTCAAGCCGATGTGAATTAGTTTTGTTGCAAATCAAAATATTTGGAAAATTTGATTCTTAATTACTAATAAAAATCAAATTTTTAGCACATTAACACTCAAAACTAACATGGTGACTGTGGTCAAAACTTATACTTCCTTGACATTAGCAAGTTAGCGTGCTAATATTAGCATTAAACTCTAAATACAACCTCACAGGCTGCAGACGCTCATTACTCACAGCTGATACTTAATTACTCAAAAGTAACTTTTATTCCTACTGAAAGTGTTTTTGCTCCTAAAATAGAATCATGACACCAAAATTGTTCATTTTCTCTCTACAGTACTTTAATACAAATGTGCAGAATGTGATGAAAATTACAAAAAAAACCCAGTTTTCAGTTAAATGTCTCAGACGGTGGAAAAAGAATCAAATGTCCCGACCTTAAATGTGACAGAAAACATAGAAAAAATGAACCTTACATGAATCTGTGTGTTGTGGTTTGTTGTTCCTCTTTTTTCTGGCTAACACTGTTCCCATAAAAGCTGACAGAGTTTTGACCTGAATGCACAATGTGTCATTTCTGCCACTAGAGGTCACTCTATCCAAACACTAATGTGGAAGAAGCTCCGGTTAGAGTTTATTGACACTAACAGACAGAAAACTGATGAAATGCTCCAAAACTGCACAGAAACAATGTGTTTGACTGTTTGTTCCTGCTAAATCATGGACGCACAAATGACTGAACTGAAACACAACTGAAGATATTTTGCTGTTTTTTTAATCGAAACTAAAAGATAAATTACTGTTATGTACTGTTGTTAAAAATATTTCTGGCTTGAATAATCTTTCCAGTCACATGTTCATCAGCCTGGTGACGTGTTTTTGTTGTTGTTGTTGTTGTTGATGTTTTTGTTGTTGTTCAAGTCCAACTTGAAAAACAGAAAATGAAAAATTGTCCCTCAACTGAGCAACAGTTTGTATTTTGAAATCAGCTGCACCAGTCACTGATTGGACCGGATAAACGAATGTGATTGGTTGATGAGTGGACTGCAGCTGGTGTGACTGGTCCCTCCTGGCCGTCTGATTGGTCAGTTCCAGACACTTTAAGCACCATCACATCCTGCTTCCCTGTGCTGCAATTCGCTGCCATAAAACCCTGAAGAGTGGCAGGTTATCACAGAGCCAACATGGCCGCCACAGACGGCATGAACGATGCTAGCAGCTGATTGGTCGGCTGATCAGCTTGGGGGAGGGGTGTCACTTTCCAAGACGTCGGAGATCGTCATGCAGAGGCGGGAAAAGGGCGGTCGCTCCTCCGGTCTCTGAAACAGAAACACAACCCGTGAACGGACGAGCGAACGTGGCGTTTGGCGGCTGACGAGTCCGAGTCACGACTCACCTCGTGCCAGCAGAGCTGCATGATGTCATAGACGGCGGGCGGGGCCATTTTGGGCCTGAAGAGACGATGACCCTTGGTTACCAAGGTGACGACCTCATGGTTTTGACTCTGTTCGAACGGCATGCGACCCTCTGAGAAAACCTCCCACATCAACACACCTGAACACACACAAACAAACATAAGAAACATTGAACTTTCCTGCATTTTGATGCTTTGATGATTTAGTTATTGATCGCTTGTTTACCGAAGGACCAGACGTCCGACTTGCTGCTGTATTTACAGAAGTTCAGGACTTCAGGAGGCGACCACTTCACAGGAAACTTAGCCGACGAGCTGGTGTACTGGTCGTCCAACACGTACCTACGAACCACACATCAATGTTAGAGTGTAAGAGGTGAAACTCTTCTTCCTGCTGACTTGTTTTAAAAACTCCACATAAACTCGTACCGGGCCATGCCGAAGTCAGACACCTTCACCACCATCAAGTCGTTCACCAAACAGTTTCTGGCTGCCTGCAGAGGAACGGAGGAAAGACTCTAAGTGTGTGTTTTTAAATCTCACAAATTCGACGGTCAGTTAACAAGGTTTTGAGTTCTGACATTAAAAGTTAAGCAGCAGAATCTGATGGAGGTGAGAGGTCGTACCAGGTCTCTGTGGATGAAGCCGTTGGCCTCCAGGTGCTCCATGCCCTCGCAGATGTCCAGGCAGATGCTCAGCAGGGACCCGAGGCTGAAGCTGCCGCGCTGCTGCCGGAGGAAGTTCAGCAGGCAGCCGCGCTCCATGAACTCTGTGACGATGTAGATGGGCTTCTGTTGGCTGCAAACTCCGTACAGCTGCACCAGCTTCGGGTGGGACAGTTTCCTGAAGGACACACAGAAGTTAGAGATGGAAAAGAAGATCATCCTGTACCGAGATCCTCACTTTCCTCGCTACGAATCTGCAAAATCTCTAGACATTTAAGTGTTTTTTTTCTTTTCATGCTCTCATTTATCACTCGTTCCCCCGAACATTTCCTCTCCTCCATGTTCTTTATCATCTCTTCCATCCTCTCTGGTCTCTGCCTCGTTGGTCTCCTGTAACTCCTCCTCTTGCTTACATCATGACCTTGGCCTCCTCGATGAAGTCCTCCTCCAACATGGCTCCCTCTCTGATGGCCTTGATGGCCACTTTGTGCTGAGCCCTCCACTTGCCGAGCCTCACCAGGCCGAACTGACCGCTGCCCAGCTCCTTCATGAAGGTCAGCTCCTTGGGGTTGATCTCCCACTTCTCTGCAGGGAGGAGGAAGAGGAGGAGGAAGAGGAGGAGGAAGGTTATGGAGCAGACAACGTGGCGTGTTCGTGCATAAACAACGGAGACTGTTGGGACTCACCGTAGCTGAAGCCGGCGGTGGACGGAGCAGATTTGTCCTGTTTCCCGACGGGATACCTCAACCTGGCAACGAGACCTGTGAACAAAACCAAAGAGAGACATTTCAGCTGAAATGTGGAGAATGTTTGAAAGCAAATTACAGAAAGATGAACCACGAAAACATCCGGACAGCAGCGCGGAGCATTCGTTCTTGGACTGCGTCTCCATTTTGGAATAAAAGCTGCTAACAGAGTCGACCAGCTTCATGAGCCGTGATGGTTCTTTTAAAAACACCTGGTTTAACGTCATGTTCCTGTTCTCAGTAGAACACGTGGTGTTCACCTGCTGCGTTGTGTTTGTGGTACTCGATCAGGTCGGGGATGGAGCTGAACAGGTGCTTCTCAGCCAGGTAAAACTGCTTCGGCGAGCCTTGTGTCTCCTTGATGTGGTAATGTTTGATAACTGTTGCTGCCTCCCTGCAAACACACAGAACGACGACATCACTCACAAAATCCACCTCACACACACTGTTATGACTTCATGAGGGATGATGGACGCTGGTCGACCAGGAAGTCACGCTAACATGCTAATGATCCGACATCTGATTAATATTTAGTTTCTCCACATCAGTGACTCATAATATCTCTCTTCTGTTGAACTCAATTAGACTTCAGTTCAGTTTCAATAATGAGAAAAGTCCCATCTGCTAAAGTTTCTGACACAAACAACATTTGGTTCATCAGCATCAAAAAAAATATTATTATCCAGATGTGAAAGTAGCATCTGACAGTCATGCTGTTATGTGGGCCGGACTTGAGGAACCAAGTACTTTTTGAGCCATAAGAAAACAAATATTTGTCATAATCCGTCATAAAATCAGTTTCAGGTCTGCAAAGTCAAAGTTCCCATATGAATGAACTAAAACTGAGCAGAGTTCTTGCATCTTTCTGCACACACAGCTGCATCAGTGCACAAAACTAATGAGCTGATGCCAGAAGTTCTGCAGCAGATTTCCATAAAAATGTCAGCAGTGATGTGAAATGTGCATTATTTTTTGTTTTGTTTGTTTGAGCTGCTGTAAGTTATTTAAAGATGATAACTGTGTTTTTTTACCCTGCTGAAGACTTGGTGTACAGGGAGACGGTGTAGGTTCCTGGAGTGCTGGAGTCTCTCACAATGAAGGCTCCTTCTTTGTCCTGCAGGGGGCGACACAGACACAAAAACAGGCCTGAAACCAGGTGAGATTTTACATTGATTTGTTATTTTAAAGCTTATTTTTATCAGGTCAAAAATCATTTTGCAGAGAAGCAACAAAAGACTTTGAAACCGAAGCTCTCCAAACTTTTCTTCACTTCATCCTGGGTTTTGTTTAGAGGTTTTGCACCACAGGAGGAGGAGTGTGTTTGATGACAAGCAGAGGGAGTAAAAGAGGAAGTAAAGGAAGAAAGAAACTAAGGAGAGGTGAGAAGGGCAGGAGAGGAAAGAACAATGAAGAAGTGTTTAACAAGAAAGGAAAGAATGAGGACTTTCAGCATGTTTTATGGACGAAGACTCACCTCCTTCCTCAGCAGCTCCTCTGCTTTGTTCCTGTTGACTCGTTTACTGTACCAGCTACAACAAATACACAAACACAACCATGACAAAGACATCTCATTGGCTCTCTTAAAATCACATAACTCTTACATTTCTGTATTTCACTGACACTTTTCAGACCTTCTTGAGATTTAAAGAACCCAAACTGATATGAATATGCTTGCAAATCACATCAAAAATACATGTCTTTGAATAAAAGTGATATATTTGTGCACAAAAAGTGTGTTTATTTTGTTCTGTTTCCTGTCCACAGACACACGAGCTGTTTTAACCTGCCAGCTGCAGCTGATCTGCTGAGAAATAATTAACAAACTCACACAAACTGAACCAGGTTTCCGGATTTCTTCTCGGTTACATAGTTACTCGGGATGTAGCCTTCCTCTCTGTGAAACACACACACACACACACACGTGAAAACACACAGAAACAGACGAGTAAGTGGGTCTCACACACACACACACACATACACTCTGACAAACACACTCACCCATACTGGTTGCGAGCTTTGTACCAGTTGACGTCACACTTCTCCAGGACGACGTACTCGCCTCCTTTGACCAGGCTGAGGTCATGAGGCTCGGTGGCCGGGAAGTCGTACAGCGCCACCACCACCTCCTCCCTGTCGTCATCCTCATCATCCTCATCTTCATCCTCCTCATCATCGACCACGGGGGGGAGGGGAGGAGGGGCCCGCCGCTTTGACGAGGCGGGAGAAAGTTTTAACAGCAGTCGATATGTTGATCATAAATCTGTGTGTGTGTGTGTGTGTGTGTGTGATGTGTGTGTGTGTGTGTGTGTGTAGTCACCCTGCTGTCACTGTTTTCCTCTCCAGGAATCGGGGGTAAAGGTTTTCTGGAAACTAGAAAAGAGGAAGAGAAAGAGGCGAGCAGAGAGTCTGAACACTTTCTTTATCTGCATGTTCTCGTGTCGCTGCCGTCGGTTTTTCTTTGTCACGTTGTCGTTTCATTCTCGTTGTTTCGTATCAATAAAGCTCATCATTGTGTCGGAGCCAAACCGAGTTAAATTTAACCACCGTGACTTCCTGTTTATCTTTCACTCTTGGTGAATCAAGTGTTTCAGGTTCTACGGAACAAAAAAGGATCAACATGTAGTATTTCTGAACTCTCACTCTCTTCTATTTGCATACATGAGTATTTTTATCACATAATTAGCAGCTGATGCAGAAAAAGTACCTCTGCCCAAATACTTTAAGTAGTAACTGTGAGTACAGATTTAATGAGCTTTATTTTAAGTATTTCCTTTTCTATTTTCTCTCCTCTGCATTTCAGAGAGAAGTTTTATACCTTTTTCTCTTTTACATTTAAAATAAACCAACTGGTTGCTCATTAAATATATGAAACACTTGATACTTCAAACATGTACTCAGAGTATTTAAAGTGCTGCGGTAAAGCTCAGAAAACAAAATATAAGCAAAAAGAGTCTTGAAAGGTTAAAATCTAGTTGTATTCTTGTAGTATTAAACAGTTTTATTACAACAAAATGTTTGTTTTTTGACTGGAGTAAAGGTTCTGTGTTCAAGTAATAAAAGTAACAATCAATACAGAAGATTTGCTGTAAACTGATCAATAAAACAGCACAACAGCTGAGTGTTTCTGATGTGTGTGTGAGTGTTTCTTACTGTCTCCAAACAGGTTGTACTCCTCACAGCCCGGAGCCAGTTTTTCCGCCTGGCGACAGCAGAGCCACGCCCCTTCCTGCCAGAACTGAGGGTGAAACTTCGCCGCGACCACAGGGTTGTCTTTGATCTCTGCACACGCAAACGTCCAGTTCGTGTGTGAACAAACTCAATTCATCAATTTTTTTTTCTCTGTGACACCTTTTGTTCGACTCGTGTGAACTAAAGCTGTAATATTTCCACACTGAACACAGAAAGTTTGAATATTTAAACTCAAATGAACACTTCAATGTAAAAAACTTTGAGTTTTCTTCATATCAGATGTCTTTAGACCTGAAATGAGTTTTTGCCACTAGGGGGCAGCGGAAACAACTTGCGTAAAGAATACTGATGCGTTTAGCGAGATGTTTTGTTGTTTTGGTCTGAAGAATCACAGCAGAAAAAGCTGCTATGAAGTTTAAACTTTTTGTAAATTCAGCAGTAAAAATCACTTTTCCCTTCAGGCTGCACTTTTCTTGGTCACTTTCTTTGTTCCTGTCAAATAATGAGCTGTGTGTCCAACAACAGTCAGTCAAACTGCATGTTCATTATTAATACAACTTTTTTTCCAGATTACAGGTTGTTCAAGAGACGATTAGTACAAATTAAAAAAGTTCAAAAGAAAACAGTGACCCTCTTATTATTAGTATTGTGTGCTACAATGAGATGTTTTTAAATATTTGTGTACTTTTTGCAAATTTTACCATCAAAAGTCGGCTGAATGAGCCATCAGCTGCTCCTCTTTGCAATTTGCAGATGGACGACTCTGATACTGAAGGGAACTTAAAAATGTGATGATTTTCAGGTAAGTTCTGCTGTTGTAAGAAGTGTGTTTTTTCATTGATGTGTTTGCAGAGCAAAAGTCTGACTAAATTAAAAAAAACTGTGCACCATGAACTTGTTTTAAGGTTTGCTTGAGGATTGTTCACATTAACTGCACACAGGATATTTAAGTGTGTTACAGTCATTGGTTTATTTCTTAACTTCTGTCCTTGTTGATAATCGAGTCAAAGCAGCCGGTCAAAAAATAACTAACTTCCTGTTCACACTATCATGCACCTGTCCCTTTCATCTGACACGCTATCTCAGCTCAGCATCTCTCCTTCACATCAGCCCACGTTCAGCTGAAAACCGCTGAGCTGCGAGTCAAAGTGATGAAGTTAAAACTTCAACATTTTGCATAACTGATGGGAGTGTTTTGAAACATCAAAACTGTTTCTAAACAGTTTTAGTCACAATCTGGTAGGTTCCAAGGTTTATACGATAAAAATAAAAGACCAAAAAAGACTAAACCAAGAGGCTTTTTTTTGCCTGAGACTTCCAATCAGAGTCTGACCCTGTTGTACCTGCGGGAGCGTCACTTCGCAGGCACAACACAAAGTACCAGCAACAGCAGTGGAAACAGAGGGGGCTGCTGGGAACTTTGCCCAGCAGCCCCATGTGTGAAAACCAGTTTCAGAAGTGTGGTTTCAAGTGTGAAAACATCTTTGCAGCAGTTTTTGAAAACTGTGAGCCTGATGTGTCACATCTGAGCCTGAACTCCTGCTGAGCTGCTTTTTAAGTCGAACAGAACTGTGACTGACCCTCTTTGAGGCTCTGGACCCAAACGCTTCTGCTGCTGTGACTCGGAGAGAATATGTAGAGGGTGTTGGTATCATACACCACCTGTACAAACACACAAACACACACACACACACACACACACACACACACACACACACAAGGACACACTGAATTACTTTGTTAATTCATACTTACACTCTGATGTAAACACTGTGAACCACAGAAGTTACTGTCACATAAAGTGTTTTCTTATTTTAACTCTGTGATGATGATTTGTGTTTCTTTCAAATTGAGACTACATTTCCCAGGATTCCTTTCCTGCCCCCCTCAAGATTAGAGTTTGTCTTTAGGGAGTGTCGCCAACCTTAGTTTATTCTGGTTTCTTGACTTCTTTTTGTCATTACTTTTAACTATTAATGATAAAAAATATGGGATGAATCTGCAGAGAAAATACATAAAGTCATATAAAACCTGATTTATCCTTTAAAGTAGCACACAGAGCAGCGGAACCAGGAGGAACCTGTGGTTGAATAAAGCACATCTGTTGTGTTTCTGCACCTGAAAGGGGTATTTGTTCTGGCAGGGGATGATTCCTCCTCCATTCTTGACGATTTCTGCACATCTGATGCGTCTCAGCTCGATCGAGCCTTTCCTGAACCTCTTCTGTGGATGGAAACAACATGTCAACAGCCAACCTACAAGCTGAACACTGATATTAGCATGTTGACACGCTAACACTGACATAATTTTAAACTTCAGGAGGTGTAATGTTCTCCATTTCTCCCAGCTCATTTTAGCATGTTAGCATGCTAAAATAAGTGGATTTTAAACAATTAACAGGAAAAAAATCACAATAGCAAATTTAAAAAACATAATATTTCACCTGAGAGACATGCTTTGTGTGTAGCAAGAGAAAAAAAATTGCTGTATCAGCACTAATGTCAAATACAATGTCAATTTTTTAAAAAATAAGAAGAAGAAATCCTGAGCTGACATGTGAGTTTAATCGATAAAAAACAATGAAAATGACCTCTGCTCTCCCTTCATAGTACGTCAGCTTGGTCTTGGTGAGGACAAACAGTCTCTCCTTGTAGTTCAGTGGGGACGTCCTCTTCTTCTGCTGCGAACGCTTGATGAGCATCTCCATCAATAGCAGCTCGGCACTCATCCTGCCTCCGCCCACAACCTCAGCCCATTGGTGGATGTTGTCAGAACACAGCGGGCTTGAGCCGAGCTGAGAGGGTACAAGCAATTCAGTTTTAGACACATTTTTACTCAAAGAAATACTCCCCACAGCAACATTTTAGTACATTTTTTGGTTCATTCTCATTGTTTTAAATGGTTGTTTTAACAGATTTCTCCTTTAGGAGTTGACACATCGATAACACATTGATAAGCAGCTGTCTGTTGTCAAGTTCATGATTTCAGCTGCATTAATGCAAGTCTGACATATCTCAACATATAAAACAAACAGAGTCGTGATAATTAAACATCCTGTTCTGCAAATAAAGGGCCATCTGAAAACAGCGCCCTCTTTCTGCTTTGTGAAGTAAAACGATCAAACAGATTTCCCTCCAAAACTGGGGCGGATTAGCTAGACGTTAACAGTCGGTGCGGTAATTCCTTCAGTTGTGTCATGATTCTTAAAGTAACCGATTTCTCTAAAACATGGCCTTTATGTGTGATGAAAACAATGAGTCTGTTATCTGTGTAATTCTCTGTTGATCAGTTGCCTTGTTTTAGCCTAACATGCTGAACATGATGACTATTACACCTGCTCAACGCTAGAACGTTAGCATTGTCATGGTTGCTAGCCTTCTGACATTAGCATTCGGCTAATAGCATGGTTGTTTATGGTGGTTTCTCCTTTTGTAAGTACAATTAGTTTGACAAACGGAGAGGAAGAGCATGTGTGTTAGCTAGATATAAATAAACAAGATTCAGGTCTGCACCATCAGTGTGAACTTCCTGTCTGTGACTGCGACGTGGCATCGGTGTTGTCACGGACAGGAACATGAACCTGCTCTCTGATGGTCAGAAGTTTCACCAGCTGTTTCTAATGTTTACTCTCCCACTCCCTGTAAACTTTTCTCTGCTAAGTTTATTCCTCACATCCTCTTTTACTTTGAACAAATAGTTGCCTAACATGACCCGAGGACGGATTTCTCCCAAGTTTCATTTTGACTTTCTTTTCTTTGTGTTTCTTTGATTCCACATTGCTGCCTAATCATCATCATCACTACTTCATGATCCTGACTTTGACATGTGATGTTGGCACAACAGACAGCTGATTAGTTAATAAAAAATCTGTTTCTTCATCTGCGATTTTTTGGAGGCCTTCTTAATACAGCAGGAACAGTTTGCATAACCAGCTGAGTGACATGAGAAAATACTGTACTTATTTACTCTCTCAGCCGAAACTTCTTTGTAATAACTTACTTATCAGTTTGAAGGTGGGGTGGGGCAGATTTAAGGGGGAAATATCAAGCAATACACGATGATGAAATTAATGTTAAGCAATAACTTACAAAATAAGCAAACTACATAACTCATACAGTGTTCGGAGAAGTTTTCAGATCCTTTAAGTTATGTAAAAGTGATATTAATATACTTTGAAAAAAACTTTGATGGTCCTTTATTTGAAATCTCATGGAAGTAAATAGTGTGTATTTTCTGCATTATGTACTTAAAGTATGATGGGAAAAGTATTCATGGTGCAGTAAATGATCCCGTCAGTGTATCTGATGTTTCTGGATCCATTTTTCTGCTGCATGTGTTGAAGGTCGAGCTCATTGTTCTACTTTATACACTGTTAACTTGTAATTGACTGTAACAGATTCATGATAACCTTTCTGCATCAATAACAACAACCCAAGGACACAATATTTATTGTTTATAGCTGATGACTAACAGTCCACTAAAATAGGCCCACTTTTCCTAAAACTTTAAATACCAGACTTTTACTTGTACTACATTATTTATACCCATACAGCTTAAGTTAAGTATCACAGTACTTCTTTCATACCCCGCAAAACGCAACTATTTTTAAGCGTCGTGCGTGTTTCCTACAGAACTTGAATGCAGCAGAAGGAAGAGAAGAGCACACGCGCGAGGACTGCGTTTCAGACACACCTGCTCACAGGTGGAATACAGGTTCACCGACATAATAAAAGACATAATCATGGTTACAACGTTACACAATCACAGTAGTAACAGGAGTCGGGACTGATGCTTGTGGGATCTGTGATACTGTAACGTAACGTGTTTTCTTTCGCCTGCAGAATTTTAAGTTACTTCAGTAACTTATACTTTTCGAGTCTTTTAAATAAAAATCTAATTATTCTGATATTTTTCGTACAATTCTGATTTATAAGACTGACGGAACAACTCTCACTCTGAATGACAGCAGGCTTCTTGCAGCACTTCGTCGCGGTGCAGTTAAACTTGTTGGTCCGCGGTTTTCTCGAGTGACAGCGGCGAAATTTACGCAGCAGCAGCGGAAAATGTGCAAAAACTCAATGACGTGACGCAACAAACGTAAATGAGTCTCTTACCTTCACTCGTCATTTTTCTCTCCGGTTTTTAACTCATTTTACGTGCGTTTGTTTCCGACGTCGCTGTGAAACAGGGGAGCAGGATTCAGGAAATGAAGAGAGGGAGGACGACACACAACTAACCCCCACACACAAACACACACACACACACAGCGTGTAGAGCGCTTACGAGGAAGTGGGTGCGCGCGTGTGTGTGTGAGACAGTGGTCAGTGGTGTATGAGATCATCTGACTTATCACATCAGTCAGAGTGCAAAATGGAAAAGTATTGAACAGTAACATGAAACTTGTGCCTGTGTGTGTGTGTGTGTGTGTGTGTGTGTCACACAGTTTTCACGATTTTTCAACCTCAAACTTAAAAAATAGAAAGGAGTTTTTGAAAAATAAGGGACATTTATATAAATTAGAGAAAGTTCATAACCTGACCTTTGTTAAGAAAGTGGAACATTTTAGAAATTGACCACATTTTGTTCATTTATGGGGAAATTAAAGTTCAGAGGTCAGAACACTTTAAAACACAAAGCAGTTTTCTTTTTAAAAAGTGAATCAAAATTTGGAAAGTGACGTTTTTTTAATTGCAAATTAGACATTTGTGTTAATTCTTAATAGTCTGGAAAAAGAGGAAACTTCCTAAAATCCAAAGTTTTTCTTGATGATCTCCAGATATAATAAAACACACAGCAGCATTTAAAAGAGCAGATTTTAATCTCTGGGGTATAAAAAAAAAAACGTTTCCTCCCAACAATACCGTATGTATTTTTAAGTCTTTTAAAACCACTTCTGACATTTGTCAATAACCAAACCACATTTTAAAAGTTGCTCTAACTTGTGGCTCTGGTGCAGTTGAACATTGCACATTTTCTTGCAGTTTAATATCTCAGACACAACATTTAACCGCTGTTGACTTCAGCTCACAGATGCTTTTTTTTTTAGCATCGAGTGTCATTTGTTATTTCGGGTCATGACCCTCAGAATGGAGAACGCTGAAGTTGTATTATGCTAATGGCCTGTAATGTGTCACACCTCTCACTTCCTGCCTCGTGCCTGCACACACTCTGCCCAAGACCAGAGAGCTAAAGCTAGCATCACATACAGAGCAGATGCTGCCCTGACAGCTTTACATACAAACAGCCATGTTTGTCTGCTTTCTGTAAGATAATCTTCTGTTTTCTTGCACATAAAAGAGGCATGATGTGGCTGGGTACGGCTGGAGATGAAGCTCCTGACCACAGCGCTCTCTAGTGGACTCTCAAGGCAGTGAGGTTCATGTGTTTTAGGGGACGTGGATTTGAACGGAGGCCTGAAGGGAGGGGACTGGATCCTTTATGGTGTTGCAGCTCTGAGACCTTTCCTTCCTCCCACAGGGTGACACAGAGCAACACAGGGTGACACGGGGTGAGACAGAGGCCTGCAGTGGGTCTGCAGAATCGTGGCTGGAAGCAAACACTGGTATTAGTGTTACTCATATTCATGATGTTTGTTTTTGACACCTGAACACACCGTCAGTGCAGAGCAACACTGCGCTCATCTCTTCTACTTCTTTACTCTATTTTTACTTCGAGCTTAAAGCTTCAAACTTTCCAGAATAGTTTGAGCATCCGAACTGAGTTCCTGCCTGGATTCAGGTCCATGTGAGTCTCAGTCACACTGACGTGGTGTTTCCACCTCAGGTCTCTCATCTCTGATCCAGCAGTGATGGTTGAACCTTGCTGTTGACAGACACCTTGTCCTTCAGCTGAGGTTTCCTCTTGGCCGGCGTCGGGGTCTTGTAGGAGCTGACGTTGGCGGCTTCGGGCTGGCTCGCCCACTTGCGTTGATAATGGCAGAAGTAGCAGCTCTGGTAGACTATCAGATACGGACCACAGATGCGTTTGGTGCAGCGGCACTTCCTGTTGCACATGGGGCAGATCTTCATGAGCTGCAGGATGGCCTCCTCATCCACGACGTGCTGCAGAGCCGCTCTGAGGAGACAATCACACACAGGTTGTCACTCTGGATGCAGTTTTCTCAGGTGCAGCAGAGGTGAAGAGGATTTCACCTGAACTTTGATGAACAAGGTCAGAGTTTACTGTTGACTCACTTCTCTGGGACTGCGGTGTTCGTCTCAGGTACAGTTACTTCAACGTCTGTGAATTAACATCAGTATCGTCAGTAAAAGGGATCGTTTTAGTTGAAATACAATAAAGGATCAAATCATTTCAGAGTCATTTTCAAACAAAGTTAAAATGAAACAACGCAACTAAAAAGAAAACAAAACATACTGGAGATTATGTACTGACTCACCTGTGCCTCCGACCTGGCCAGGTGATCCGTCCGCTCCTGCAGAGGTGTCCTGTAGCTGTAAAATACCAACACATTTCACACATCTGATTGCAAACAATGACTTTAAGGGTTTGTTCTGCTGAAAATACAGTACAAACACTTCAAACCAAACTGTTTCATGATGTAGTTTAACCTGCAGAAGCTTTTTATTCTTCAGTTCCACACTGACAGTGATTCCACCCAACTTATAAACACCAACAAGCCATAAAGATTATTTACTAGTTTATTTATTTGTACCTCAAAATGATCAAATTTCACTCTTAATGGTGCGTATTTACAAAAAACAAAAACAAAAACAGTGTTTTTTTTTAAAGGAAAGTTGGTAAGAAAAAGTGATTTCAGCTCTTATGTTTTGACCGTGGGATTGTTTCTGTGTTAATGAGGCTTATTTCATTCATGTAATTTGTTTTTTTTTTGGAAGATTATAGCCCAAACGTGCCTTTTTCTTGCTGAAATAACTAATTTTCAAGCAGTTTCTGAGACAGGAGCTGGTGAATGAATTTCTCAGGTCATCAAACCATTTTCAGAACAATTAAACTTGACAACATCCGCTGCGTCCTCCACCTTGTGTCAGGTGACTCGTGCACGTGTGTTTACCTGCATGTGCGTATTTAAAGTCCCGCAGACACGTTTCACCGGATATTTTAGAAGGAATCCAGACTGTGAAGACTTTTAAGCTTGTAAACTTACTTCCGTCGGACTTCGGCCCGCCGTCATCTCGCCAGTCTGACCCGGCAGCGGACGGGTCGGGGTGCCGGTGCCGGTCGGTGTCTCGGGTCCCGGGCAGACTCTTTTAACGGACCGTGAAGTCTCTGAAGGTTCCGGCTCTCCGTCCCGTTTCTCACACCGGACGACCCCCGCCGGCTCGCCGTGTAACCGGTTCTCTTCGCTCGGGTTTGATTCCTTCTCTTCTTCTTGCCATCTTCTAAAAACGGCAAAATCCTCTTCGATCCTCCCGATCAAGCGGAAGCAGGACTTGCAGATCCGGATGGATCTCGCCGTGTCTTTCCTAAGCGTTAACCCCAGCTCCTGCAGTCGCTCGCTGACGCTTCTCTCGTTTGCGGACTTGTTTGCGTCAAAAACCTTCTTGGTGTTCTGCAGAGTTCCTCTGACGCGCAGGTTTTCTCGACAGAAACGGCAGGAATCGTTTGTTGACATGACACCGGAGCCCATCTGACTCAGCCCCCGGTGGCGCACATTTACTACGTCACATGTTTTGTATCGGCTGGTGACATCACAATGCGAGGCGGTTACCAGGACAACGGAGAGCCGCCGCTTACATGGCCACGCCCCTTTCCTTGTTAGAAAGAAGACGCTTTACCGGAAGTACCGGATCCTCCTTTTCTCCTCCGCAGACAACATTAAAAACATTAAAAATGGAGCATAAACACTTTGAACAGGTGCTCCTCTTTAGTAGCAAGAAAAAACTCGTTCATCAAGCTTTTTTAAAAACACAGCGGTGATAAAAACGTACTCATAGTGAAGATGAGACACAGAGAGAGGTGGAGCTCTTAAGTTTTGTTAATGTTTGCAATGAGTTTGATAACTTATTGTAAAATCATAGACACCTCGGTTATCTGCAGCTGACTGCTCCTCTGCGTTCAAACAAACATCTTCTAATGGAACCAGACCTTCTTCATCATTCTGATCTGCAACCTCGGGCTCATCACGCTGGAAAACACTGAATCTCCCTCCTGTTTGCTTTTTCCTTCACTAAATCACCGATCCGATCCACACCGGCTTTGCTTCGTCCTTAACGGTGCAGAAGCGAGCCGCACAGCTCTGGGAAGTCCGTCCCCCGGTTCTGCTGGTCCCGTAAAGTCATCTGGAGCCGAGGTGTAATCCGAGGCATCATTCCCCAGTAGAAGGTTTTGTTTTTTTCTTAAACGACGTGAAAGTTTCGCAGCAAACGCGACAAACATCTCCGACCTTTGGGGGAGTTTTGCTCGGTGGCCCTGACCGATCCGTCCCGGAGTCCACGTGTTTGTGGTCGGCGATGTTTACAAGCTCAACACTTCCGCGAGGCACCGCCCCCCAACGAGAAGCACCGCCCGCCTGAGAGGCCACAGTGTTTTTATTAAGATCCAGAGGGATTAAATTAAGTTATATGTGGATTAGAAAATCTCCCCAGA
>JAQMCX010000040.1:535422-552728 GCA_029814765.1 Acanthurus leucopareius | reverse complement strand
GTGTGTGTGTGTGTGTGTGTGTGTGTGTGTGTGTGTGAGTGTGTGTGTGTGTGTGTGTGTGTGTGTGTGTGTGTGTGCTTAGAACAATTCTGACTAAAATCAGACTTAATGACATCTTACTTTAAACATTAATAAACTATAGAATCAATGATTTTTGGGGAAAAACATGAGCTAGAAAATAAAGGTGATAATTAAAATGTAGTTATTGCACCTGCGCTTGCAAATATTAGCTGGTAGCTTTAGCTAAAGCTAATTTTAAACTACAAACCTTTAACTGTTTCCTGGAATTAAACAACATAATGTTGATGTTTTAAAACCTTAAAAGTTGAGCTTCTTTTGACACAAAAATAAAACACATATATTCATTTTTTAAACCATAATGAAGAAAAAAGTATCAACAAAAAAATGTAGAGCTAGCATAGCTTAGCAGAGTAGCAGTGTTTCTGCAGCCTCTAACTACAGTTAACACCACGTACTTTGTTGTGGTAAACAACTTTAAATAAAATATTTAAATGCATCTATTTAAGATTTGTTAAAGTAATCAATCTTAGTAAATGTACTTACCTGGAGGGAAAATGTGTATATTTTTCTGAGGTTTCTGGGTTTTTTTCTGTCATCCAGGCCGCCAGGAACTGCCTGGTTAACGAACACAATGTGGTGAAGGTCAGCGACTTCGGGATGACCAGGTACACGCCACATCGTCTCACATTTCAGAGGGAAAGGCTGACGTTCTTTAAGCTCTCTGGTTCTTTCCTCTGACTCTGTGTTCATGTTTGCAGGTATGTTTTAGACAACCAGTACACCAGCTCCAGCAGTTCCAAGTTCCCCGTGAAGTGGTCTCCTCCTGAAGTTCTCCACTACAGCAAATACAGCAGCAAGTCAGACGTCTGGTCGTTTGGTGAGGAACCAAAGACTTACTGCTCGATCCACTCGATCTCATTAGTACTGAAAGTAATAGAGTAAAAATAATAAGTACCAGCTTTTTTTGCAGCAGTAGAACCATCAGCTGTTGTGTTTTTGACAGAAACACGAAGTTTATTTCCAAAACCTAAAAGGGTTTTTTGAACATGTGACACCAGTTGATTATATTTTATATTTTATATCACAAAAACCTTGTTGCTAATAATTGTACTCATTTATTGTGTCCTTACTTTTATCATAACAGCCACTTCATAGTGTTTTTAACTGTTGTAGGTAAAATGCTGAGAATTTAAATTTTGCAAAAGAATTTAAAAAAACCTTCCGAAGATAAATCTGCCTTTTGTAAAACAAACTAAAATAACCATTTTCACATCAGTGGTTGAAAACAAATTAAACAATTAAACCAACATGAATGAAATATGAAATCAAACTAAAAATATCATGTTTAAGTGTGTAAAAGCAATCGTTTCATCAGGTTTTCACACAATTCAGAAGTTCACTTTTGTGCATTTGTGTGTGTGTGTGTGTGTGTGTGTGTGTGTATATATGCAGGTGTGGTGATGTGGGAGATCTACTCGGGGGGTCGGACTCCGTTTGAAAGCCTCACCAACGTGGATGTGGTCACTGACATCACCAGGGGAGTGCGACTATACCGACCTCACCGCGCCTCGCAGGCGCTGTACACCATCATGTACCGCTGCTGGCACGAGGTACCAAACCATTCACTCATTCATTCATTCATTCACTCATTCATTCATTCATTCATTCAGTGTTTTTGTTCAGAAAATAAGTCAACTTTGACAACAAGTCGCAGCTGGTGCAAACTAGCTAACAGCTAACAGCTAACAAACTTCATACAGGACAAACTTTCCAACACGAGTTGAAGAAATTCATGAGATGAAGTCAAAAGTTCCAAAACATCACAGAAACTAAAGAGAATTTAAATGATTAATTTTTCTCTTCACAACAGAAACAAAGTGAAACCACTTCAGACTAAAATAACATCAGTTCAGCTGAATTAAAGTTGTTTTTAATGAAATATTCTACTGTTGTATTTAACACTGAGATGTGAAAGCAGAGTTTTTACGATCGAACCTGTTCATCACATCTTTGTTTCCCTTCTACAACTGAAACTCTTCTTCTTCTTCTTCTTCTTCGGTGGTGCTGGTGATGCAGAGGCCTCAGGGTCGGCCCACTTTCGTAGAGCTGCTGGAGGACATCAGAAAACTGGCAGAAAATCCGGATTAACACACACACACACACACACACACACACACACACACACACACACACACTGCTTTGCTAATTTTCAAACTGTATTTTTCACTGTTATCATAAAAGTATCCAGACTGTATTTTGTTATTGTATATAATTATTTTTTCAATAAAAGATTTTCTGATGAACTTTTTCACAAATTCTTTTTTTTCTTATTTTGCTTCGATGGTTTGAATTTTAATCCCATGATTTTTTTATAATTTCAAATTAACACGTACGACACAAAAACACATGAACATACATGAGTTTAATGCAGCTCTTGTTACTTAAATGTACAAGTCAACTCTTCTTCTTTAAAAGTCTTAAAAAAAAACAGGGAACGTGTCAAATCATTCAAATTAGTCCAAATCACGAAGCCGATCACCATGTGACATCACAGTGACCTCACTCTGACATCACTGATCAATATAGTTCAGCACAGATTGAAAACAACCAAAGTGTGTGTAGACTGTGTGTGGGGCGCCCTCTTGTGTTTATAAGTTGATCATCAGTCCATCAGCCCATTTTTCTTAATCCAGTTCAGATCAATAGTTTCAGATTAACCATCAAACAAATCAGGCAAATTGATCAGCTGTCAAAAGGAAGAGCTGGATCAATAGAGTTGCTGCTGCTCCAGATGTTGATTGTTGCTTTTTCAATCTGAGTTCTTCCTGCGAAAGGTGAGAGGAAGACAGTCAGAGAGAGAAACAAGCAACCAACCAATCACTGACGAGCAACCGACCAACCAGAGACAACCGACCAATCAGAGGAACCAACCAAAAGCACAAAGACAAATGAGTAACCAGAAGAAAGTAAAACCAAGGAAACCGACCAATCAGAGAGAAGCTCACAGATCTGTATCTCCACACTGACCTTTGACCCTGAGCAGCACCGTCTTGTCTCTCATGGTGTATCCCTCCCGGCTGTAGACGGTGCAGTTGTACCGTCCTCCGTCTCCCTCCGTCGGGTGTCTCAGGGTCAGACTGGGCTCTCCGGTTCTCAGCAGGTTCCTCTTCACCTCCGTTCGCCCTCTGAAACACTCGTCTTGTTCTTCGGGCTGATCGGCGCCGTGCTGAAACATGTGGGCCGTCATGGTGGGTCTGGGTTCGAAGCGTCTCCACCTCACCTCAGCGTCCGCTGGCAGGTTGGCCGTGGTTTTGAACGGCAGCCGGACGGACTCCACCCCTTCCTCCACCTCCACCTGACAGTCTGAGAGGACGATTTGACTCTGATGTAGATTTTTTTCCAACTTTCGATCACTGCTCTTCACCGAAACCTGTGAAATAATGTTCATAATTTATATGAGTTAACTTTCCCCTGACCTTTGACCCTGAGCTCCACTTGTTTCTTCATCAGGACGCTGCCCCCCCGGCTGTAGGCGGTGCAGCTGTAGACGCCTCTGTCTCTGTCTGTGGGGTACTTCAGGGTCAGACTGAGGTCTTTGGTCTCCAGCAGGTTCCTCTTCACCTCCGTTCGGCCTCCGAAGCGACTGATCTGTTCGTCGGGCCGGTCACAGCCGCCCTCGAACACGTGGACGTTCAAGGTGTAGCCGATCCTCCACTCCACCCTGACGTCCTCGGGCAGGTGGACGCTGGTCTTACAGGGCAGCAGGACGGACTCCACCCCTGAATCCACCTCCACCTGGCAGACTGAGATCACAACAAAACACACCGTCACACTGACGTCCCCATAAGGAGCCACAGGCATGAAGACTGGCATGATGGGTAATGTAGTTCTAGAGACATACCTGTCATGACGTTATTTACTATAAAACCCACAGCAACAACGATACTGACAGCCAGGAGAACCAGGAGAACTGAGGGCCAGGAGGGAGATCCCTCTGTGGGAACCAGAAACATAAAGAACCTGAGCTCTAATCTGTTTCCACAGATCTGATCTCTGACCAGCTGACTTCACTCATCACTGACAAGAAGACACAGACGTGTAGTTTTAGTTGTTATAAGTCTGAAAAACCTAAAAAAAAACAGAATCACCAGCAGTAATGATGCAATGAATATGTGAGAACAGGAAGAGCAGACCTGAGAACAGCTCGACTCTCAGGTCTCCTGAACTCTTTGAACTCATCTCTGATTGAAAACACACTGAAACTTTATTTGAAGCAAACATGATTACGGAGCTTAAACAGACTAATGAGGTTAAAATGACAGAAATGAAGATAATAAACGTGTGATTCAGCTGAAGTGGAACTGAGGTTAAAGTGATGAAGGTTTTCTCACCGTGTGCAAACATCTTCGTCCTCCTGCAAAAACTGCAACTTCTCGACCAACAAAGCAGAGAGCTCCGGAGCACACTGTGTTCCTCCTGATGATCCTCGACTCGGTGACTGAAGCTGGAACGAGACTCAGATCAGACTCCCTTTAGGTTGCACCTGAGGTGAACCTCAGGTGCAACATGTCCAGACCTGTTCCTGTCAGCACAGAACATCCTCAGCCTGACAGACTAACAGCTGATCCTCCGAAAAACATACAAAAAGAACAAATGACCAAACACTTCCTGTTCGTACAACAACATTACGATGATTAGACGAGCAGGTGTAAAGCTGAACTTTGTTACTGAGAAAAATGATTAATGAAAGGTGGAGATGCTCAGTCTGATGACACTGAATGACATCGTAACATATTTCAAGAATTTCATGTGTGTGTGTGTGTGTGTGTGTGTGTGTGTGTCAGGGAGGGGAGGTTGATTGAGGATTGTCTTTTATTCTTCTGTGTCAAACACTTTGCGCTATATTTATTAGTATGAAAAGTGCTGTACAGATAAAGTTTGATTGATTGATTGAAATATTTTTCAGTTTTTTTAAACATGAGGGAGAAGGAAACAAGGAATGCTGGGAAGGAAAGGAAAGAGGGAAGGAGGGAAGGTTGGAAGCTTAAAGAGAAAGATGGAATAAAAACAAAGAGTGAAGGAAACAAAACTTGAATAAATTTGGAGTTTTGTAACTAAAAAAAACTTACATGTTGAAACAGACTGAAGATTGACTGTCATTCTGACCTCTGCTGGACAGAGGCGGCACTACAACCTGTTCACTACAGGCAGACAGACAGGCAGACAGGCAGGCAGGCAGACAGGCAGGCAGACAGGCAGGCAGGCAGACAGACAGACAGACAGGCAGGCAGACAGACAGGCAGTCTGGTTAAGACGATCATCTAAACTTTATTCGTGGTTTGCAGTGAGTTTCCTTCAGGTTTTAAATGCGACAGATTCCTCTGATTCCACAGCGTCATACGTGAGACGACGTGATGACGTTCTAGCGATGCGTGGAGCCCGGCGGGGGGCGTTACTACGGCAACGTGTTGGGTGACAGCAGGTAATTGTTCGGACACACACACACACACACACACTCACACAAGTTGTCGTCTCCGGTGACCGTGAGGCGGCACACACACACACACACACACACACACACACACACACACACACAGAAACGGTGTTTACGTTGATAACGGAAGCTGCACCGATTAAGGAATTCCTCTGCAAGGTTAGTGTGTGTGTGTGTGTGTGTGTGTGTGTGTGTGTGTGTGTTTTCACTCAGGCTCATAAAGATCTTGGACTAAACTAAAACATCACACGTTAAAATACTCCGTTACAAGTAAAAGTCCCGCTTAAAAGAGAGTAAACAAGATCAGAAAACTGTAGTTAAAGTACTCAGAGTAAAAGTACTCCCTGCAGGATGATGTACTCTGATTAGATTGTTAATTCTCTGTCTTTCTATAAACTGTCGAGAGGTTTGAACTGTAACAAACATATTTCATGAGCTCCACAAGTATTTGCCAGAAAATAAAAAGATAAACATGAACAGACAAATTTGCAGACAAACTTAAGTTGTCAGATAAATGAAGTAATCAGAAAGTATTATTTACACTGCAGTGAAATAAAAGTAAAAAAATTAATGAAACTTCACTAAATACAAAGTTTGCACTTGAGTAAATTTAATTTAATTTAAATAGTAAATTTAAATTAAGTAACTTTACAGTGATGTTGTACTTTTACCTGCCGCAGCACTTTGAATATTTATGGTCAACTTATGAATTTGAATGTAATTAAATATTGTAACTGGTTATACATTTATTACAGATCCCTTTCTTTCTTTTTTAAAGTTTTTTCTTAGATTATCTTTAACTTATTATCTGTTTAATTTAAGATGATCTTCCTTGTTTTGTTTCCTGCATCTTTGTTTTGTTTTGTGTAATTATATTTCTTGTTTTTCCTGTAAGTTTCTGTTTTGTTCGTCCTTTTTTCATGTTATTCAACCTCAATTTTTCTTTATCTTTTAATATTTTGTCTCTTTCTACGTTCAGTTTAATTCCTGCCTGGATGAAAAGTTTAAGCAGCATTAACAGACGTGTGAAACATGTTTTAAATGTGATATTGACGACGTGTTTTGTGTTTCTCGCCATGTTCAGGTCTGATGGAGCGTTACGAGTCGCTCGGGCTGGTCGGGGAGGGCAGTTATGGCACCGTGCTGAAGTGTCGGCACCGAGACTCCGGACGCCTCGTCGCCATCAAGAAGTTCATGGACTCGGACGATGACAAGACGGTGAAGAAGATCGCCCTGAGGGAGATCAAGCTGCTGAGGGTAGCTGTCAATCAATCAGTCCATCAGCCGATCGATCAATAGGTCAAAGAGTGCTGACTGGTCTGTGTGAAGAAGCAAAAGCAGCCTGTCAGTCAGTCAGTCAGTCAGTCAGTCAGTCAGAAGACCCACAAACCACAAACAGCTCAGATGTTTCCTCGTATCAGGATCATGAAGCAGGAGAGAAAATGGCAGATCGTTTCATTAATATCGTGAAAATGTTGCTTAGATTTTCTAAAATGTGTCTTTTTTTGTTTTTTTAAACCAGCAACTGCGTCATGACAACCTGGTGAACCTCCTGGAGGTGTGGAAGCGCCGCCGCCGCTGGTACCTGGTGTTCGAGTTCGTGGAGCGAACGCTGCTGGACGATTTGGAGGGAAACCCGAACGGACTGGACCCGAACACCGGCCGACAGTATCTGTACCAGATCCTGAGGGCTGCAGCCTTCTGCCACGAGCAGCACGTGAGGAACATCTGTCTGTGTGTGTGTGTGTGTGTGTGGAAGCACCAGATGTTCATGTGTGTGAAGACACTTTGGTTACGAGACAACGAGCCAGAACTGAGCGATTCAACGTGTTTCTGCATGTTTATCACCTCTTTTCCTCCAAGATCATCCACCGTGACATCAAACCCGAGAACATACTCATCTCCCAGGGGGGCGTGGTCAAACTGTGCGACTTTGGCTTTGCCCGGACGATGACATCACCCGCTGAGGGCGGAGTCTACACCGACTACGTGGCCACTCGCTGGTACAGAGCGCCCGAACTGCTGGTGGGCGACACCAAGTACGGCAAGTGAGTAAGAGTGTGTGTTCACCTGAGGATGTGTCGGTGTGGATGTGTCTGTTGATATGAACGTTAACGGGTGTGTGTGTGTGTGTGTGTGTGTGTGTGTAGACCCGTGGATGTGTGGGCCATCGGTTGTCTGTTAATAGAGATGTTAACAGGTCAGCCTCTGTTTCCTGGAGACTCCGATCTCGATCAGATTTATCACATCGTCAGGTGCTTCGGTGAGCACACGCACACACACACGCACACACACACACACACACACACACACACACACCAAAAACATGATGAATGTAAATATTTAAATTTCTGTTTTAAAGTTCTCAGCATCGTTGTTCTCTTTGGTACCTTCGTTCTCTCTGTGAAAGGTAACCTAACAGCTCATCACCAGGAGATGTTCTACAGGAATCCTGTGTTTTCGGGCGTCAGGCTGCCTGAATGTTCGGACAGAGTCACGCTGGAGCAGCGTTTCCCCACAATCACCACCGTCACCTTGGACCTGGCTCAGGTGCACCTCAGTTTGTTCTTATACAAGAGCCTTCACAGTATCTTCAGCCAGATTAGCTTGAATACAGCATCTGAGACTTCACTTACATACTCTGAGTCGGCCACCTGGTGAGGTGACGGAGGCAGAAAATCCATTTTGGGTCAACGGGATGGAAATTCATATTGGATTTGAATTATTGTACCAGCTTTGAATTTGTGCAGTGTTTCCTTAGATATAATCGATGATGTTGCGTTGTCTCTGTCAGAGTTGTCTCCGGATGGATCCAGAGAGACGAGCTCAGTGTTCAGATCTGCTGGAGCATCCTTTGTTCACACAAGACTCTTTTCACATCAGGTTTGTCTGTTAGGTGTGTTTTCATACACCATAAACTCCAGATCCAACCATAAACCTCAAGTTACTAACTCTCTATCTGTCCATCCATCTTTTTAAACAGAGTTTTGGACGAGCTGAATGCAAAGATACAAAAAGACCACAGAGAAAACTCCACCCTTCCCAAACTAGTCAAGACCTCAAGGCGAGAAAAGGATACGAGGGACGACAGGAACGGGAAAGGAAAAGACAAGAAACCATCTGAATGCATGATTGAGAAGGTCAGCAAGGAAAAGGAGAAGACAGATAAGGAGGGTGGAGAAGAAAAGGTACCAAAAACAAAAGGCAAGCAGGCTTCAAAACCGCCCAAGAACATTTGGAGAACTTCAGAACATTTAGTTTCCTCCAAACAGTCCAAAACATCAGGCCTCAAGGTTATTGACAATGTAGTAAAGGCAACTGTTGCAGTGAGAAGTAAACCAGGAAAAATCATCGGTGCTGAGCCAAGAAAGGAACCCGAGATTTCTAAACTAACTAAAGCCCAAACTTCTGATTCACTGGAGGCTCCAAAGATGGCAGCAGATCTGAAGAACAGTAACACAACTGTAGCTAAACCTAAACATCAGAGAGCTGCTTCTCCAGAGGCAAAGAAAGACAAATTTAAAGACAGAGAATCTACCGGCTTCCATTCTAGTTGCTCAAATAAAACTGTGTCAAGTGTGATGGATAAAGGTGTGATGGAGGAATGGAGATCTTCTTATCGAGAGCCAAGTCAAGACTTTGAGAAGAGCTGCAGTAACTCAAAAGCAAAAGTGCCCAAGCTTGCTAAATGCTCAACAGCTGATCGTCCCAATGAGAGTTCATCAACAAAACCTTCCTTGAAATTGACCGTCTATCCTAAAGAAGCCAATGTAACTCAGAAAAAAGGCAAAACATCCTCCAAAGAGAACCCTGAAGGTTCTGCAACACCAGTGATCTCTGAGACATTAAAAATGGAGACGAAGCAAAGAGGAAGCTCTGAATGTCCAAAAATCTTACCCTCAAACTCCAAAACATCCAAGACCACCTCAAACTCCGGCCCAAAACCGATGGAGAACAACACACCTTCATCTCGTCGTCCATCAAAGACCTTTACTTCAGATGTTTCAGTGCAGTCGTCCACAGTTGGTATAGAAGCCAGTCCTGTCCACAGCACATCGACACAACCTAAAGGAACCTTCCAAACTTCATCTTCAGATAGTAAACTCATACACGGTGGTGCCACATTTGTTCCCAACAAACCTTCCAAGAACCTCCTAGCAGACCAGGAACGTACAGGAGTATTTATCACCGCTAACAATCAGAGTGATAGTTGTAATACTTCAAACAAGGACTTCAGGGAGGCTGATGGAAGTCTGAAGATGAGCCTGACAACCAAAACAGCTACAAACCTCACTGAGATACCCAATAAGGAGAATCCTGAGTCTTCAGAGTCCTGCAGCTTCAACCAGCTGGGAACTTTCAAGTCCAAGTCCACCACAGAATCCAGAGCAAGCTTGACGTCCACGCCAAATGAAGTCATTATGCCTGTGAGGACCACCAGCCCCAAAACACTGGAAGTCTCAGATAAAGAGAACAGAGAGGATTTGGCACATTCGGTGTCCATCAGCACAAGAACCAAATCTTTAGTAAATCAGACCTCAAAGGTCTCAAATATTGAGCTCAAGAACAACACCGGTGAAGCAAAACATGATATCAAATCCTTAAAACCCAAATCTTTGGTTGGAGAAACTGAAACAAAGCTCAGGTGTTTCTCCACTGCCACGACATCTGCACGCAAGAAAAAAGACCACCGAGAAAGAGACGACACAACAAATGCAGATTCAACTTCCTTCACATCTTCAGTGACTGATTTCAGTTTGTTTCATTCCTCTCAATCACCTCCTCCTCCTCCTCCACCTCCATCCTCCACACCACTTGTTCCCACCTTCTCAGTCATGAGTCCAAACAGCCCAGCGGTCAGCGATCATGTGGGGCCGGGTCTCCATCCAGGGGCCCAAAGCCTTTGGTAGGTTCTCACAATGAACTAGAGACTGAGATTTTAAATGAACCTGCAGTTGATTCAGACCTGAATGCAGCAGCAGTTTCTGTCCAGCAGGTTTTCATATCGACTCTTGCACAGATTTGTCCTCACAATGACGTCCTGAATCGGTTCCTGAACTGTTCCTGCGTTCGTTTTGTCTCTGAGGTTCTTGACTCACGATCGAGTCAGAACATAACTATTCGTTGTTGATCAGATGCATTATTGAATATATGTTACTGTGTGTTTGCATCACAGGTGTGTAGATAAGCCAAAGCATCATGGTGACGTTTATGGTCTGACCCAACAACCAGCGTCCAGTCATGTGACAGGACCTCTACCTGCACAGGTAACACAGCGAGTGAATGTTTGAATAAATTTATGACAGAGTTATTTGAAAAAAATGCCACTTTCTCCCTTTGAGGTGTCAGAGAGAAGTCTGATCCGTGAACGCTCCTTCCTGTCTGACCGCTGTAACCATAGTAACAACAACGGCGTTACGGTGACCAAGAAGAAGTCGGACATCCATTTCCCAGATTTAAGAAGCTCAGTGCTGCCGGAGCGCAGAGGAAAGGAAGGTACCATGCAACCAGAACCAAGGTCCAAACCCAGAAACAAAGGAAACCAGGCAGATTCTGTTTGAAAGCTGCACACAGTGATGGTTGTTTTTTTGTTTTTTTCTTCAGGTAAACGCAGCAAAAACAGCTGCAAAGATAAGAAGAGAGACAAACAGTCGGCGTCCTCCTGATTCACAGCGACCATCACGAACAGACTCAACTTTGTTTCAGTGTGACTTCAGTTCAACATGTCGGTTTCAGGTCTGATGAAACCCACTGAAGTCACAGTCTGAACCACTTTCTAACGATAAATACAACACAGAAAAGTCAATATAACAGAGACATCTGTCGCGTTTCACTCAGGTCTTTTATTAATGTTAGCATTATGTAAAAACGAAAGCTAATGTAAAAACTTAATGTTTCATTTATACTCACTGTTTGTCAATTAATGAATATAAACCAAAGTTTGATGTAAATACTGAAAAAATTTGACCTTTATGCATCTTATGCTAAAAACGAACAATAAATGATACTTTTATGAATTACAATTAATCAAGTGTGTCCAGTTTCAATTTATTATGTCACAGTAAGACAGTCATTCACATGTGAAAATGTTTTTAAAAACTGTTCAAAAAATGTCACATTTCTATATTTGTTTCACTTGTGTGTTATTATGATTTAAGAAGCTTTTTAAAAATGAAGATCGGTTGTGTTTTGGTGGTTTATGGCAGCAACAACAGCTGTAAACTGGCAGACATGCATCTGTTTTCCCCTTAAAATCTTAATACTTTAACATTCAGAGTGTAAAAACAAGAACAAACATATTTACTGATTTTACAGCAGTGAAGCCTCTCATGCAAATGTTTCCTTGGAATTTGTGACGTTTTAAACACTTTGCAGAGAGTTTATTTACTCATAAAGTACATAAAAAATGTTCATAAAGCTATATAATCTCTTCCATCTGTCACTCAGCTTTGTAAAATAAGATGAAAATGTGCCGGTTTGATGTTTCAGGACTCGTCACTCGAGTCGTCTGACGACGCCGAACCTGCTCTCCATCTTCTCTCCGTCCTCCTCCGAACTCCTCTCCTCAGCGTTGCAGCTGACTCGTCGCTGTCCGATGAACTCTGACCTCTGCGAGGTAGCCCTCCTATTGGCTGAGAGAGGATGCTGTTGAACCCCGCTTGTCGTCTGCTGATGGCCAGCAGGTAGTAGAGGAGGCTGTTGGTGATTGGTCCTGCTGGAGCTGGCTGTGGCCTGATTGGTGCTCTGGTGGTTTTGGGTTCTGGTGTCCTTGTTGTTGATTGGACGGTTGGCTTTTTTGTTATGGCCACCAGCTGGAAAGTTTTTAATGAAAGATAAAAAAAAAGGAGGCAAATCACTCGCGTTCTCCAGAAGATGAAGCCTTTTATCTGACATTTAGACAACATGATGTTTTTCTTTTCTGCTTTAAATTTCACAGTTTTTATTGTAAACATCAGCTGAAGTGTTTAAAGGAAACTTTTAATCTGAAACATCACTCAGATGGATCAACCTCACAGCAGAACATGGAGTTTTTTCATGATTCATGATGATTTTCATGTCAATCACAGACATGACAAGGCAAAACTGTGAAAAAACTGATGATAAAACAGAGTAAACCAGATTACATTTAATCCTACTATTAGCAGATTAAGTTGCTCAGCAAATGCAGTTTTTGTTGAACTATCAACATTTCCTGTAACATCATGTCTTCATCGTGATAAAAATACAACAGTGAGTTTTAACTCGAAGCAAAAACAACATAAAATGTCAGACTGTAGTCACATGACGGTAATGATCTCGTTTGCTGGTGTTAAACAGTGGAACCAGTTTTAGAATAACCGGAAAAATAAGTGAATTCACATGTAAAATCAATGTTAAACATGTGATTAAGATTCTACAGCCCATGATTTTTGTCTGTTTTTAAATGAAATCATGTTTGGGTCCATTTAACGGAGAGGATGTTAAAAGTTAAGTCACTTAAAATCACAGGAGTCTGGGCTGTTCCACCCTGAGAAGCTCTGGTTTCTGGTGACTTTTGAGAACCTCTGAGGACTTTTGAGGACTTTCACAGGTTTTAACTGGAACCTGAAGAGAGTAAATATGCTCTGTGACGATGAAGAGGAACAACGACACAAAAACATCTTGTCTAACATAAAACTACAATTTCTGCTTTCATCTAAATGTTTCAGGGACAAAGCTAATCTGTCGTGGTGTAGTTACCTTCTTGGGGATGAGTGTGGTTGTAGTTGTAGTTGTAGTTATAGTTGTCGTGGGGGCGTCCGGTGTGGGAAAAGGAAAAATCCTGCATGTGTCCACAGCAGAACCATCGATCTCTGGATGGTCGAACAGCAGCTCAGAGGAGGACAAGGAGGACGGAGCTGATGGAGGGAAGAGTGTTAATTCATCTGGTTCTCTGAAGAACCATCAGTGTGGATCAGTGAACCCTGATTATAACGGGGTAATATTGTCCCAAAATGCAAACCACATCAGGAAAACATTCCCAGACATTGTTGATAAGAACATAAATCATTAAGTTTGAATAAAACGTCTCGTTCTGAGGTAACTTGTGATTTTTCTTCTTTAAAACGATGCTCACAGACTACGGATGCTTTTTTAAAACCTCTGTATCCTGAAGTTTGCATGTTACACAACTCAACGCTGAGTCTTTGACTGCGTCTGATCTGAGGTCAGCAGGTGATGAAGCCTTCGCATGTACAGTGTGTGTGTGTGAGTGTGTGTGAGTGTACATTAAAGGTCGTCTGAGCTGCCATGTGGTCTGTCCTCGCTGCATATTTCATGACGACACGTCGAAGGTGTGCTTTCCTTTTGTCTTTTGTTTGCAGCAAATCTACCATGAAAACAAAAGACAAAAGACATAATTCAATAAGTTTCTACATCTGCGTCTTAAAAAAGTGTCTCCAGATTGAGATGTTCGTACTCACTGATGACCAAGCTGATGCTCTGAACTCTGAGGAGGACGATGGAGAAGACGAGCAGAGCTGGAAACCTGCAGGACATGATGACTGTGGACGGAGGGAAACAGGTGGAGGTGCTGAAGGAGAAAAGACTGCAGACTGACTGAAGAAGTGGTGGCACGAAGGAGGTGATGGAGGTTAAAAAAGGGGGAGTGAAGGCGTGAGGAGGAGGGAGGAGAAAAGAAGGGAGAAGGCTGATGATGTCTAGACTGAGAAGTTCTGTTCTGACACACTTTGTGGTTCCACGTTGCTACACATTTAATCCTCACTGCTGCTTTAAACTAAATTAACTAGAGAAGGTTTGCAGAGCGTCATCCAGGGCAGCAACGCCCTGCTTCTCTCACACACACACTCACACACACACACACACACACACACAGGTTTCACTCAGTGTTACTTGTTTTCCATTGAAATGATGTGAGTCAGCTGGAGCTTCCTGCTCTGACACAACAGATGTGCAGTTCACTGTCGTTCTTTGGCCACTTTTATTCTGACTAAACAAAAGCCGCGTCTCATTCGCTGAAGTGACAAACATCCTTTATATTTCATATAAATATTAGCTTGATCAAATGTTTGAAAAAAAGCATTTTACAGCTGATTTTCTTGATGGTTTAAATTTGCAAAAGCGGTTTGAAATGTGAGTTTTGTGTGAAAAAACCTGATTTGTTATTATTTTGGTGGAAATTAAACTTACTTTTAATGCATTGAGTCAGTTTTTGGGACGTCTGATCCACAGGATGGTTACTCATGCACATCCGACACCGAGATCTCACCTAACACACACACACACACACACACACACACGCACACACACACACACACACAACGCGAGTGTCTCACTCTCTACCTGTATCCACATCCGACCATCACTGCTGTTACTTAACTAGAACTAGACATTTCAAAACACCCCACACACACACACGTGAGTGGGACTGTTTAAAGCCGCCGTTGCCATGACGGCAAGTGTCTGCCTGCACAGACACACCTTCTTTAATCCTGCATGTTTGTGTTCATGATCCGCTCACGTTTTCTTTTCTTTTTTTCCAGTTTAACTTCAATCAGCTCGAAACTTTGCTCTGATTCGAAACAGTTCTAAAAGAATCGGATCAAACTGACTGGAATTAAAAAACAAAAACCGACATTCAAAATGTTAATTCACTGTTTTATTTCACAGAGATTCAAAAATGTATAAAAACTGTTGCATTTTACTTTTTTGAACTTTAAAGTGCAAAATTATTTCACAGTTTATTATCAGCAAATAAACTGAAGTATTCTGGAGTGCATAAATAATTACTAACTTTGCCTGAACATTTCCACAAACAACAGAACATTTTATTTTACAAACACAGCAGTGATCAGAATCGGATGGTTTCCGTTTCATATTTGATCACATGAATCAACAAAACACTTGAACCGAGCTGAGACTCAGAAACTAACAAACTAACGAATCTGACGTGTAAAAGTTGTACAAACACTTTCAGCTGAACAATGATTTAAACGGCAGAATCTCAGAGTGACGACGACGATGGTGATGATGAAGGTCTATGTGAACTTCCTGATGAAGCGCAGTTTGAGGTAAGCGATGGTGAGGAAGCAGATGGTCATGATGATCAGAGCCATGTGGTTCTGCCAGAGGCCCCAGGTGGAGTAATCGACGCCCTGCTGTTTCAGAAACTCCTCCCCTGTACAACTGGAGACACAAAGGTTCCACTTTAAACCAACGACCCACCTGAGGACCCGACGGCGACTCACCTGTCACATGACTGAGGGAATAAACTGTCTGTGAATACTAATCTGATCGCAGCTGCACCTTTTAAATCAGTCAATAAACCGTTAAACAAAGTGACCGACACACTAAATGATGTCAAGCAAGACAGAATCTCATTAAGCATTAAATTAAGAAATTAATTAACAACTTACAAAACTGACCTTCTCATGTTTTAACTATCGTGTTCAGCTTTTTTTTTAAAGTAATTAGATAATTAAGAACGACAAGTTACCATATGTAACCAGCTAGTTAACCTTTTTAAAGAAGAAATTTAACAATTAAATAACTGGTTAATGAAACCGCACAGATTTACTGGTAAATTTAAAACTGATAGAACATTTAAAAAAGAAAACCAGCAGTTTAACCACGAAACTGACGGTGTTTTTTACGCAACAAACTTACTCACTTTTTATCTACAACCACCTGTCAAAGTTGTTCGCTAAAAGCTGATATTTTAAAGTTTGAAACCAATGACATTATTAAAAAACTCATGAGTTCTTAAATAAAAGCAAACCAGCAAATTTTAATAAACAGTTTTCTTTAACCAACTCAGTGTTTAAACATTCAAATAAAACTGATTATAAGATGTTTACATGTACTTTGCTTTTTTTTGTTATGTTTAAAAATTTTTATTTTAAACTTTACTTACGTAGTAGTAGGAACCTGTAGGGATGCATTGTACTGCAGTGGCCAACAGATGGAGCCGTTACTGTGGAATAAACCAAAGCAAGTTCAGCTGAAGTGAGTAAGTATGAGTTTTTTTTTGTAAAGCATAATCAGCTCAAAAGGGGTATAAATGTGTAAACTCTGTTGTGTTTTGGTGTTTCTTACATATATGTAGGTGGAGCCATGGTGGTGTTTTCCCCACAGAAATTCAGTCCCAAAAACTCATTAGCCTCCAGAGCCTGAAGAGACACACAGATCTTCATCAGATCACCATCATAACACCAACCTTCACGCTCTGAAAGTGTCTCTGAGTGTGCAGAAATCCAGACATCAATACATTTATCTGACTCTACTTAAGAGACCCAAAACTGACATGAGTTCACCGACATAATCATTCATTATTACAAAAAAAAACCCCAACAACTTTGAGTGAGGGACATCTGAAGACACTGGAAGCAGGTTTGGTGTGTGTGTGTGTGTGTGTGTGTGTGTGCGTACACTGAGGCCGTATCGTGGTATACTTAAGTATTTCAACCAAGCCAGCCAGCTGACGATGGAGGGAAGATTCACCAGCAAACCTGCAAAGATCTGAAGAAACAAAACAGAAAAATTAACAACTTCGATTTACTTTAAGTGTTTTAAAATGTTTGATGTGTTTATTGTTTTCATGGCTGCAAGAATTTGATGGAGGTCTTGATCCAAAACTGCCTTCATTTGTGCTCTTTATCTCTAAAATACATTTTCTTCACATGATGTTTGTTTATCTGAGTGTAACAGTGTTTCTCTCATTGCACATTTTAAGCTAACTACTAGAGGTGTAACGATAAACCGATTTGAATCGGTTATCGGTCTGTGGCGTATGAGATCCGAGTGCATCGGTCGA
>JAQMCX010000040.1:502328-530298 GCA_029814765.1 Acanthurus leucopareius | reverse complement strand
CGAATCGGATCGAATCGTACCAAATCGTTTACTATTTTTTATGAATCGTCCCTGAATCGGATCGTAGCCTGTGAATCTAGATTTGAATCGGATCGTTTTGTGAGTGAAAGATTCACACCCCTACTAACTACATTATTTTACAGTGTATGAGGTGGTTTTAATAAAGTCAAGAAGCTAGCGTTAACCAGCTAACCAGCTAACCAGCAGCAGTGACAGAAGTAACTAAAGGGGGCGGGGCTAAGTGACCAGTTACAGATGTGTGTGCTGCCATGTGTCGACGTGTGTGTGCTTCACCATCATGAAGACGCAGCAGATGGTCATGTAGATGTTGGCGATGGCGACCACTGTCTGGTCGGCGGAGATGGCCAGAGCCATGGAGGTGGCCGTGTAGGAGACCAGTATCACCGTGAACATGAAGATGAAGAAGGCTTCGGCTGTGGGCTTCAGACCTGAACACAGAAACATCATAAAGGAAATAAGTTCACATCCTTTAAAAAGTCAGCCTGTAAAACGTCAAAAATGTCATAAAACATCTGCAGCATGGCTCTGCGTGTGTCTCCTACGTACCGATCATGAAGTACGCTACGCAGGTGAAGACGATGGCAGGGATGGTCCTCAGCGTGAGGATGTCAGACAGGATCTTGGACAGGAAGTACACCGACAGTCTGTAGTAACCGCTGATGGACTCGTGACTGACGAGACACAGAAGACAACACCGTAAGTTTGATCCAGACAGCTCATCTGAGAAGTCCTGGATATGATGTCATAGATACAAAAACCGTGTGTGTTCTGAGACGATACTGAACCGTCACTTTACAAATTTTTTTACAAAATTCGTTTGTTTGGGGAAAAGCACATTTAACTTTCTTTCTGAGTAAAAGAGAGATCAGGACATAATTAGCTTAGCGTTAAGACTGAAAACCGGATAAAACTACAACACAACTCCCTGTTAAACTACAAATAATCCCCTTACAATCCTGTTTGTATGCACAAGTTCAAAGAATGGGGCACTGCCAAGCTAGCTGTTTCCCTTTGCTTCCAGCCACTATGCTAAGCTAAGCCAAGCTAAGCTTAGCTAACCACATCCTGACTGGCAGTGGTAAACTGTTTCATTAAGGTTTGGCTTCGGGGTCAAATGTGATCATTTATATAGAGATGTCCTCATAAGTACGTGTTTGTTTTTGTGTGTCAAACCCACATGAAGAGTTTCCTCTCCGCGATGAAAAGTTCAGCAGACGACAAGGAGCTGAAACACTGATTCACAACAATGAAGAAGAGGGCGCCGAACCTGAAAACAAGCCCGTCAGCGAGTTTTATTCACAGTAAATTATTATCATATTATAAGATTTATCTTTACTATGGATGCTGTTGCTATTAGCACTGCTATTGCTAATAATAGATTTAACAGCACTGCTAGCTGCCTTCTAGAAAACAATGATGATGTGAAGCTAACAAAAACAAAGCTAAAAAGAGAGATTTGCCTCTATGATGATTAATTCCTTAAGAACTTCATGTGGTTCATTAACGCTGACAGTCTATGACATGAATTATTTGTTGGGCTTCTGCAGAAACAAACAACTGAAACTTCATAAATACTCTAAAACAGATTTTTTTTTTGTTTTCCAGGAAACTGCCAACTTCAAAATACCAATACCATGTGAAATACAATGCAAATCTCTTGATGACAAAGTGGCACCAAAATTTTGTGATAAATCCAACCAGAGTAAAACTGAAAATACCTGTTCTGAATTCCACTTTGAGTCTCGTCGACGCCAAAGAAAATGGCTCCTACGACCAGAGCGAGGAACGCAGTCACTAGAAGCTAAACGGAAGAAAACGACAGGTTTCATCTCAGAAAAGGCTTTAATTAATACGAGTTTCTGTGGTGAACCTGATGAACAGCAGCAACAACTGCATGATGATGCAACATCCTCAAGGAACATGACGACATTACTGGCAAGATGCTAATCTGAATGACAAGGACGCTATATAGTTGGACAAGAACATCAGTTTCACATCTGTCGATTAAATTTTAAACCAGCAGAAAGTAACTCTTTTTGTAATTCTAGCTGGCAGGTATCATTGCCTTCTAGTTGCTTTCTCCTGTTTCCAGTGTTTCTGCTAAGCTAAGCTAAGCTAAGATGTCGCTAAAGCTTTACATCGAACAGACAGACATGAGAGTAATCTTTTTTAACTCTAAATCCCTGCAAGAAATCAGAGTCAAAATTTTGATTTTTGATGTCTCAAGCTGTAATTCACGTCAGGACCACTAGATGCTGCTCTTACTCCATTCAAATTGTACAAAAGTGACACGGCGAAAATGCTGTTTATTTTCATGTTATTTTCTGGATTCAGTGATTAAAAAAAAGGTGAGCAGCGAACCAAACAAACAGGATTTAAAATTTCTCCAAATAAACTGGAATAAAAACCACGTTTCTCTACAATTTACAACGAATCTGCTGCTTTAACTTGAATCTCTGCATTCAAAGTTTGATTCCCTCACAGTCACTCTTGAAGAGGCTCGATGTTCCTACCTGAGCTACGGAGGTCTGGGGGTTGAGCATGAGGTTGCGGAACGTTCTCTTGAGAACCCATCTGAACTGCGTCAGGAAGCCGGTGTTGTAGGTGATGGTTCTGGAGCGAGCGGTGCTGGTTGTGTTCTTACCCTGAGTGATTCTTTCTGAAAGAGACAGACAGTCACAGCAGCTTGAATATTAGTTAAAATAAAAGAGAAGTTCTCTGGCGTTGTGGTACGAAAGTGTCGGAGGGGACTGAGTAAATGAAAATATCTCTGTTTTTCTGAGATAGTCTCTTTTTTCTTTAAGCCATGAACTTATCAATCAGCTCCACAGTTTGTTCTCTGGGCTCTGAGCAGATGTTTATTTGTATAATTTATTTATTTTTCCTCAGACTCCCACATAAAGATATTAAAATCAAAAGGGAACAGAATTAAGTGTGATAAATTATATGATATAAAAAAAATAGAGCAACAGATTATGATGTCATTTATAAACAGTTGACAGTATAATTTATTAACTATCCTACAAATTTAACTTACTTTGTGTATCCAGTGTATAAAACATACATGTTGAAATGGTGATATCTGCATAAATTAACACTTCTGAGTCAAGTTTTGAATGCATAGCCCTTTTTTCACACTGATGTTTTCTGTTTTCGCTTCAGGAAAAGATCAAGTGTTTCTCTGATCACTGACTGAGACTCTGTAAATGATCAGCTGGCGGTTAAAAATCATGTGACGCAGCAGGTTTAACAGATCAGGAAACAGATGAAGAGACCGATGACCCACCCAGCTCTGCTTTGGTCTGTTTGTAGTAGTCGCAGTTTCGGTATTCCTCCACAAGTTTCTCCTCGATCTGTGACGAGGACTTCAACTTGGTTTTCACATCTGGATCTGAAGGGAGGAGAGAAGCGTTAAGAGCCGCCAGACAGAGAAAAGCACAGAAAAACACAGAATCTTAGACTCAAACGGACGCACAGTCATCGTCAGCGTCAGCGCTGTTGAGCGCGACGGCGCTCGAGTCTCCGTTGATGACGTCCAGGAAGAAGTCAGCGGGGTTGTTGTGGGGCTCACAGGTGTATCCTGGGAAATAACGACATTCAGAAAAACTGAATCACACACATTTACCTGTGCATCAGGTCCAATCAGAGTAAAGTAAATGTAACGTTCCTACCGATGTCAGAGAAATAATCCAGAGCTTTCTGCGCCGGACCGTGATACACCTGAACAGGTGAGACGAGAGATTAAAGAAAGAGACATAAAAAAAAGTGACCAAGAGAAAAATGAGTTAGGAGAAGAAATGTCATGAAAATATGAGAAAAACAAACAGAAAAAGACGATAAATAAGGAAGAAAAGAGGTCTGACCGGAGTGAAGAGGGAGGGGGAGTTTGTCTGTTACCTGTTTGCCGCTGACCAGCAGGGTAAGGCTGTCGAACAGGCGGTAGATGGAGTATCGAGGCTGGTGGATGGACAGAATGATGGTGCGACCGTTGTTTGCCATCCTGACGAAAATGAGACTAACATGTTAAAGGATCCTCGATCGTAGACGTGAGAATTTGACTTAAATCAACAGTTTGATACATGAAACCTGAAAACTCTGCGTCTCAGCACCGTCGAGCATCGAGAAGGTTTTAAAAAGACTAAAATGTGTTTTCTGGATGTTTTATTTTCCTCTATAGTGAAGCGAAACTTACTAAAACTTGAAAAATGGTTTCAACTGTGATGAATCACCTTCAAAATAAAGTTTTTAAATATAAAAAAAGTAGGGCTGGGACTTTATCGCGTTAATTACGATTAATTAGTTACAGAAAAAATAAACCGACAAAAATATCAACGCATTTAATCGCAGTTTGCACTCCAAACAGGGTGGAACGTGTCTCGTCAGAGTTCCCAGAGTAGCTCAGTCGGTAGGGCGGGCGTCTCATGTGCGGAAGCTTCGTTCTTTAAGCGTGTTCGATTCTACTTTTAACAAAATGACAAAAAATGTTGCTTCTCGTGTCAAATATTGATTTGGGATTAATTAAATACAAAGCCTCTAATTAATTAGATTAATTATTTAATCGAGTCCCACCACTAAAAAAAAGATATGTGTGTGTTTGTGTGTGTGTGTGTGTGTGTGTGTGTGTGTGTGTGCGCGCATGCTCGCAGACCTCTTGAGCAGCAGCAGCACTGAGTTGGCTGTGCTGGCGTCGAGGCCTGTGGTCGGTTCGTCCAGGAAGAGGACGGACGGGTCGATGATGAGCTCCATGCCGATGTTCGTCCTCTTCCTCTCGCCGCCCGAGACTCCACGAATCAGCTGGGTGCCCACCTACACACACACACACACACACACAGATTTTTATGTTTTTTTCCATATTTTCCTCTTTTGTTGCACTTTTCTTTGATCTCATTCTCCATCAGTTTGTCTTTTTGTTGCCTTTCTGTCGTTTTGACTTCATAACCGTTACTTTTCGAGTTCCTCTCTTCCCGTCTCCCCCCTCCTCACCCTGGAGTTGGCCACGCGGCCCAATCCCAGCTCCTGGATCAGTTTCTCCACCTTTTCCTCCTTCTCTTTCTGAGGGATGGACGCCGGGAGTCGCAGCGCCGCAGAGAAGTTCAGGTTCTCTCGGACCGTCAGGGTTCCCATCACCACGTCGTCCTGCACACAGCCGAAGCAGAGACGTTTGCTGACGGACGCACTTTTATTTTAAGCACATACATTTATTTTAGATGTTGTGACTTATAACCTCAGTGTCTCTACAATAGTGATATAATCAGACTTGGCCTGAGGAGCTGCTCTCATTGTTGCATGCACTTCCTTCCTTCCCAAACAGGGAACTCCCGAATCAAAGCCGTTCTATTGGATCTGGCTTCAGTAGGTCTGACTTCCTGTCTGTCTTCCTGTCTGTCTTTCTGTCTCACCAACCTGCACCACGTATCCAGACAGACACTTGAAGTTCGGAGGTTGAGGAGCTCCGTCGATCAAAACTTCTCCAGTCAGGCCTGCAGGATCCTTCCTGGCCGCCAAAACATCCAGGAACCTGAACGACAAACGGGAAGCTTTTACTCACAGATTGTGTTTGTCACATTCATAAAAAAACTCTGAATCTCTTAAATCTGAAGCTTCAAATTAAAGAATTTGTATTTTTCATGACTGTTTTAAACTCAGGGTGCGTGAGCGACAGCAGCCATGTGTTTTTAAAAACACTCACGATGACTTGCCGCTTCCTGTCGCTCCCATGATGGCGTTCAGGCCCGGTTTCATGAGCCCACTGAGGACGAGAGAGACAGATAAAACTTTATTGATCATCACTTCACACAGCAGCTTCAGAGTCCAAAGGAGAGAACAAAGTGATTCAGTAAGAGATAAAAAATAGATAAAAAACAAGATAAAAACAAGTTGTAAACAAAGAAAGAGATCATAAAAACTGAAACAAACTGATAATGTCACGTTTGAAGTTCAAACACCTTTCACACGCGGAGATAAAACCAGGATGGAAACCGCAGTGACGTGAACGAATGGTTCTTTTTCTTTGAGGAACTGAGTTTTTCTGTGGTTTTACAAACTCAGTGAATTGTGACCATTCAGGTTTTTTTTTTTTTTTACAACAGTCAGAAACAACTTTCCGTGATTTTTGCCGACTCAGGATCTGAACTTCCCGTCTGTCTTCCTTTTTTTTAAAATCACATGAAGCTCGGGTTAATTTTCAACCATGACGCTGCATCTGTTTGCCTCAAGTATTTTTAAAATGACTCTGTTTCTCTTTTCTTACTTGAAGTTTTTCCTTTAAGCTCCTTTTAAAGATACTGAGAGTTTTTATGTTTTTGTTTCAGCAAACTGTGTGAAGCAACGACACTTCAGTTTTTGGTTAAATTGCTGAGAATACGACAAACACATGGGCAGCTCTTCCCCCTGCACAGCGTCTGTCAGGTCATGAGTCAACAAGTTTCACCAAACATGACGCTGCAGTTTATTTACACTGGTGAAAACATGATGCTGCAGATTTGTTTCGTGCTGTCAGACGAAACCTCTTCCTTCCCTCTAAATTTTAGGTCTTTATTTCCTTCTTTCTTGCTTTTTTTATTCACTCATTTTTCATGTTCTTCTTTCATTTCCTTTTTATTAACATTTTTGAATTTCTCTCCTCTTTCTATCAAAAAAAACTTGCAACTTTGGCAGGAAAAACAACACAGTTTTGACTGAAAATCAGCCAAAGCAAACCGACCTGACTGAAAAGTAAACATGATTTCTAAACAACAACTGAACATTATCAAGTTATTTGGAGGTTCAAGATTTATAGATGAGTGAAAATGACATTAATATAAAAAAACAATCTTAGAGTTTTCTGGTATGCATCAAGTAAAAATAACCAACAGAGAAAAACAGCGTGAGAAGTAAAAGTCCAGATCTTCCTTTAAGGTTAATGTAAGTTATTAGTTAATTATTTGTGAACTAATGTAGTTAATATTAGTTAATACTAGCTAAATACTATTAAAACAAGAAACAGAAAGAGAAGTCAAAGCTGCATTCGACCACCTTTATATATTTAACCTACATGTGCAAATCAAATGTTTGCTTTAGTGCCTCACATGATAAGTTGCTGTCAGGTTCAGACGCTCACAAAATGGCTTCAGAGATTCAATTCATTGTAACAGAAAGACTGAAGCTTTAACATTTAAAAAACAGACGGAGCACGTTTTTTCTGACTGTTTCTGGCTGTTTTCTACTATAAAAGCAGTTTGTTCTGCTGTCGGAGGAACCGTGAAGCTGCATGGGTTCGATTCTCAAAACCAACTTCAAAATTGTTTTATGCGGGACAGTAAATGACCATAAAGTAAATTTTATTTAACGATGGGTTGAAAAATAAACCCAGGACAGACCACAGATGCAGTTCTTACATAATCAGATTACTTCAGCAGTAAAATGTATGAAATAATGAGAGCATGAAGTTCAGACTGAACCAACCTTCAACTCTGAGTCAGACCGGTCAATGATTACACACACTGAACAATAAAATACCTCAGATATCACCACTACAACACACACACACACACACACACTACACTTTGACCGATAACCTTTTTTCATAATTTGCAATACATAATCAAACACTTTGATCGTTTTCATAACAGAGTAAAATAAAAGAAAATCAAAGACGGCACCGGAGGAGAAGTCTGATGATTACATGAGCTGTTATGATTCATCCTGATGGACACACGAACTCACGGTGTCACTAAGTAAAGATTAAGACACAGGATCCCCACATGTGTAGTTTCCACCACTACAGGTTTCTCTAACAAAACAATAACAACAAAAGTCGTAGTTTGATGACATCGTGAAGCAGTGAGGGATCATGGGATTTGTTTTCCACCTTATCAATCAGGTGTGAATCAGTGTGACTGACTCACAAACGTTCACAGACAAGTTTAACGTATTAAAGTTTGATTCACGATACGTTTTGTCACGTTTGCCGACTTCCTCACTCTGACTGGTGTTTCCCCGGAAGTTACGGACAGGAGACTAAATGAAACGTTACCTTGAAGAAAATTACAGATTTCTCTGAGTTTGAACTTTGATAGAAACATTCATGATAATTTGAAAACACAACTTAACAGCGTAAAGAGCAAAGCCGGAGTCGCTTTTAGACATTTTAATGTGGAAATGTTACGTATCGTACGTTTAATTCGTGGTGCCTGAAGGCAGCTCAGCATCCTGTTTCTGTGTCTGTTTGTTGCTTTAAGCTGCGACTCTTTGTTTTTCTAACAAGCTTCTGTATCTGTGTGTGTTTGTTGCTGAGGGAAAGTGGGAACCTGAATTTCTCGACAAAGCAAACTTCCTTCCTTTGCCTCGCAGCATGTGTGTGTGTGTGTGTGTGTGTGTGTGTGTGTGTGTGTTTGATCAGAGCGGGTCTGTTTGCCTCCCAGGTGGGCTCTTGTCGGCACGTAGACAAACACACACACACAATAACTGCACAATTAGACCACGAAGCCTCCGTTTACTGAGCTCGGCTGCTTCGGTTTCTCCGTGTTTGGGTTTCTGGGGGTGAAGGCGCCGCCAGAATCAGTGGACTTAAAGCAAATCTAAAGAAATTTCCTTTGTTGAGATCAAATTTGTGAAATTCTGACACATATATTTGCTCCACTAACAAACAGCAAGTTGACCTTGTGAGGGAAAAAACAATCAAGATAGAGGAAATTACTGAGGGGTATTATAAAGAGGTGTATGAGAATATGTGATTGATAAGTTTTTCCTCATACTGAAGGAGACGAGTTTTAAAACTTTCATTACGAGCAGGAGCGCCTTGACTTTTTTGCGAGATCATGCAGAGAGTTTGAAGTCATGAACTTCTGCGCTGCTTCAGTTTTGGCGGACTGTAATTTGCCCGTCCGTTCTGTCTGAGAAAAAGGATTTTTTGGGGACATTTCATGCCACAGCGTCGCAGTTAAAGGAGCAGCGTACTCACTTCAGGTCGATGAGGATGTCTTTGGTCGTAGCTTTCTTCCAACACATACAACTTCCTCCCTGTTTCACCTTGTAATGGATGTTGTGAAAGCTGACGATGGCGCCCTGCCGCTTTAGGGATGCTGACTGAAAAACAGGTAGAAAAACATCAAAGAGTTTCACATTGGAGCTTCACCGACACATCCACATCGTGTTTGAATCAAGAAGGGAGGAGGGGAGGAAGGTACCTTGTGTTTCGAGGCTCCATTCCGCCCGAGCTCCATCATCCCCTGGTGGTCCGACATCCTCTACCTCTCACCTCCTGCAAACGCTGAAAAGAATGTTTTACTGTAGCGAAACACGTCTTAAGGAAAGCTGGAGACTGTTGGGAGATGATGAGATGTAAACAGACGCCTCCAGCATATCAAACAAACAAGTGGAAGGCTCTGCAAAGCCAGCAACACACCTCAGCTTCCTGCAGGCAAACGGACGAACGAACGAACGAACAACTCTGCAGCATTTTATTGTCACAGCAGTTTCAACCTTTGATCGCTTCATTACAATTTGCTGATGTGCAAACTGAGGCTCAGACGGCTGTAAACACTTTATGTTCACGTGTCTAAGAGGTTGATTTAAGGGTTAGTAGAGTACTCTGCTATCTGTTACATAACAGTCACGTAACACGTGCCACGTACAGTTACTACGTAAAGAAAAAAAAGCTAATTTTACCCAAAATCTCATTACATGAAAAAATATTCCGTGACAGATGTATAATCATATGTTCCTGATTAATACTGATGTATTGATGTGAAAATTAAAATTTATATTATCCTCTTTACTTTTCTCAACTTACTTTTTAACTTCAAATAGTCAATTATTTTTAATGTGTGTGAGAAGTTTTTGAGGGAAAATGTCTTTGTGGTGGATTTGTTGAAACTTACGGACGTCTGAAACACGATGAGGATATTTATATAAAAACCAAATAACTGTAAATAACTGATTCTACAACAAGCATTTTATGTGGTAAAATTATTTTTTCATGTAAATTTTAATGAGAGTAAAGGTGTAATGGGGTATGAGTGTAAAGCATGATTAACCAAAATAAAAACAACAACATAAAAACACAATAAAGTACTCGAATATTTGTGTGGAAGGCTGGTTGATAAGTTAATGTCCTGAGGTGGAGGAACTGATAACACAGCTCTCGTTTCACACACGTGCAGATCAACTCAAGAGAGTCCGAAGTTACGAACTTTAGTGGTATTTCTGTTCTGGAAGAGTCTTTAAGATCTTGGGCCAGAAACTAATCACATTTAGTCACTTCACACCTCTGGCAACATCTGGCTCTTCACCACTTTTGCTTTACGTAAGCTGAACCTCTTGTTGACTCTCAGAAAGAGAGAAGAGGTTAAAGTGAAGTTTCACTACCCGTTTCTGCTGTGTGAACAACAGCCTCGACTCCAGCAGCTCTGACTTCACATGCGTTCATTCATCCATTCACTCAAAAAAGGACATTAAAGTTCATCGATTACCTGCTTGAAGTCTGATTATTCCTGCGAGAAAAAGCTGCTGCCGGACATCCAAACCTCAGGACACTGACTTCAGAGGTGAGTGTGTGAGTGTGTGTGTGTCAGAGAAGTTTGGTTACTGTCCAGTGTGTGTGCATGTGTGTGTTAAGCCCTGTTTTATGGCTGAAGGCATGATAAGATAAGTAGGCAGAAGGGCAGCTGGTGTGTTTGTGCACATGTGACGTCCTCCGTCACTCCTACAGGGCGGATCGCTGAAAACTGTTACTCGAATAAAACTATTTCATCATGTAAATTTACTGCATCCACAGCTGTTTTTGAGTTTGAATTTATCATTAAAATGAACTTTGAGGAAATAAGAAGTGGAACTTGTTATGAGGCCCCTCTCACAGTGTCGTGTATGTACAGATTATTCAGTGGTGTAAATAAGATTTAATCATTTATTTAAGTCCATTAATTAAGAACCAGATGATATTAATAAGTGACTTTTCACTAATAACAAATAATATCTCAATAAATGTTTCACAATAAAAATCATTATTGATATAACAACATGTATTAGCTTCTAAATATAAGTAATCTGTAATCTGAAAAAATACAAAATCAAACTGTTAACATCTAATTTTTGCCATCTCGTAGCCTCGATATGAGCTGAACTTTGTAAGCAGATTTATAATTTTTCATGTAGATTTTAAGCCTTTTGGTGTTAAAGTTTAATTTTAGTTAGAGTATTTTATTATCTTTGATTACGTTGATTACGCAACCTGTCCGTATTTTTTTTATCAGGGATTAAAAAAAAAGTTTATTTGTCAATAAAATGACATGTTATACAAGCACGTTATAAGAATTTAAACGCACAAAACCAACTTCTTCCATTTTTTTTCACGTACGGTTACTTCGTGAAGAAAAAAAGCTAATTTTACCCAAAATCTCAAAAAGTAAAAGTGTTCATTAAATGGAAAAATATCCCATGACAGATTAGTGTTCTTGATTAATACTGATGCATTAATGTCAAACCTAAAACTTCTTCCAACTTCAACTTTCTCCAATTTTTTGCACTATTTCTTATTTTTTCTGTCCCAAAATAATATTTAGCTCAGTACCAAAAACTTTCAAGGTAGCTAAACAGGATGTGTATTTAGAAAAAAAAAATGTTTAAATGGAATATTACTCATCTCTGATGCCACACAGACGTGCTAATGAAAAGTCTTACGTTTGTTTCGAGTAAAAGTACAAAAATAATATCAGAAACTTTTCCTAGAGTAGCCTGGTATCCATTTGTTAGCATGTTTGTTTTTTGATTGGTCACATGTTTTGTTTGTAAAATCTTCAGTCTCAACAAAAAACTGTCAGACAAATAGTTTGAAGGCTGTTTCATCAGAAAACACTGGACTGACTCTTACCGGCCACCTTCACTCCTCTGTGTCTGAAACCTTCTTGGTTCCTCTGCAGAGCAGTTTGACCAATTAGTCAGTCACATGTTCAGCACAAACCAGGTGCACTGTGATTACTGAGGTCTAAAACACATCAAAGAAAAACAGCAGCCCGGTTAACACGGATCTAAGATTCAGGCTCCAGGTGGTAAATATCTCCACAAAAATTCCTAATCATGCTGGAAGAAGGTGAGGTGTGTTTGTTAACACCTGGAGCTCCACTCGGGCAGATGTTCGGACAGCCTGGTCCTGTGTTTGGGTCCTTGACTCCAAATCAACAAGGACCACTGAGAAATCCCCATCAGCAGTAAATTACAGACAAAAGAGAAAAAAACGACTGTTTCTGAGCAGCTCGATTATTCACATGCTTAAACTAAATGTAGAGTTGAAACAAAATGTAGCATTAAAATGAAAATACTCGAGTACAAGTACTTTAAATTTAAATGTCTTCCTGCAGTGTAGCGCTTAACTCAGTACACAACTCTGCAAACTGCTAAAAAATAAATAAATTCTAAAATCCAGTCTAAACCTTATTTTATTGTCCTTTTTCCGTTAAAAATAATGTCCAAACTCTTATGTTTTTTAAATTTATCAAATCTTATTGAGATTACATCATAAATAAAATGTCTGACCTTATCATCTTATTGCCTCGATTGTAAATCTGTAAAGAACTTTTATTCTTTTGTTCAATGAGCAATGAAATTCCTTTATTGTGGACTGTTAATGTTTGATGTGCATGAAAAGGTCTCCGCCTACTGGTGACTATGTATAACTACAACAACCCCGACAGAACACACCATCTGTTCTCAGTGTTATTTAATAAAAGGGCAAAATTAAAGTCTGTTGATTTCTACACTTTTAGAAAATATAATTCAATGATAGTCACATACAACGCAAACACACACACACAAACACAAAAAGGAGCAGCTCTCTCGTTACACAAATGTGTTTGTTGAATCAACCGCAACATTCTGTGACGGTCAGCACACACACACACAGTTTATCGGTTACAAGGTGTTCTGGATCAGGTTCAGGTGTGTGTGTGTGTGTGTGTGTAAGTGTGTAAGTGTGTGTGTGTGTTCATTCAGTACATTGTGTTTTCTAAATGTTTTATTTCCTCTATAGTGAAAAAAAAATCACCAGAGCTTGAAAAATGTTTTCAACTGTGACAAATCACCAGAATAAAGTTATTATATAAAAATAGATAGTGTGTGTGTGTGTGTGTGTGTGTGTGAAGGATTTACACTTCTTTTGGGGACAAACACCAGACTTGAGTCCAGTTATTATGGGGAAGTTTTGTGCCATGAAGACAACAGGTGCGTTTGCAAAGTGGATTTTTGTGAATTTTTGGTTCAGTGGTCCAATTAAGTGTCGATGTGAAGTTACCATAGTAACCCAGAAAAAGGTCATAAGTGTGTGTGTGTGTGTGTGTGTGTGTGTGTGTGTGTCTGGTTGTGCGTTCTTGTTGCAACTTCAGCGTCACCTTCTGGTTTTATGAGGAAACTCATGGAATCTGAGTCTCTATCTTTACCCACAGACACCTGAACGCCTCACGCTGCCGCACGCTGAGAGGAGAATCCTGTGACGCTATTGGACGCCTGAGAGGAAAGTCAGCTGTCAGTCACACAGAGCAGTAAACGCCCTCTGACTGTGTGTTTGTGTTATGTAACTGAGGAATAACACTGTGTCTCTGAGGACAGCGAGCTCTGCCAAAGTGTGTGTGTTTCTATTATCAGACTGGAAACCCTGGATGGAAGCCGATATGTACTCAAGTACTGTACTCAAGTACAAGTATGAGGTGCTTGCCTGAAGGCCTGAAGCTGCAGAAAATAGAAACAAAGCAAAATCTCAGGTTTTTTATGTCAAACTTTATTCATCTCTGTACAGAGGGGTCAGGGGTCAAAGGTCATGAACAGGTTCAGTCTCTTGATGATTGACACATGAATCGGTCTGATTGTAAGGCAAATACAGAGCTGTAATTATACAGAGCACAACTCCAGACCTTAAACATTTTTTTTACAATCTGAAAGCGACTAAGAAGTAAAAATACTCAGATGAAGTACTTCTGCAGTCGTTGGTGGTGTTTCTTCAGACTTCTCTTAAGTCAGACTTTAACAAAGTTCATCTTTCATGTTATGATTTAAGTCGGCCTGGCAAATGCAAAAAGTATCACCATTTAAATCCAATTACATTAATTTAATAAACATACAAGTACAAAACGTTAATATACATCTTATGTACACTGTGGACGAGTCAGCTGGAAGTTAATACTGAAGCCAGAAATACTGCAGATCCTCTGATGGGTCACATCTTGAGAGTCAGGGGTGTTTCAAACTAGTGTGTGTGTGTGTGTGTGTGTGTGTGTGTGTGTTCTACGCCCATCTCCCACTCGAAGCGAAGTTCCTGCTCATGCTGTAGACGGCGGTGGAGGTCTGATGTTTCCCCCAGGCTCCAAACGGGATGATGATGATGGTGGCGTTGTCGTCTGATCCGTACTGCAGCGCCTGAAAAACCATCGCATCACATCACCGTTAATTTGACCGCCTACGTTTCCCAGAATTCATTTCAACAACAAAGAGGGAATACTTTGCCTCCAGAGTGAGACGCTGACAGTCAGAGAAAGAGAGATTTTTTCAAGTCTGGTCACCTGCTCAGCGATTACATTAGCGGCCTCTGTGGGGTCTTGGCACTGGTTGATGACATCACACACTTCCTGGTCACTGAGCAGGAAGTTGATGCCGTCGGTGGTCAGAGCGAGGAAGGAGTCGTTGGCGTGCTGCACCTGCAGAGACAGAAAGGACAGAAACTCCTGCGTCATCCTTTTTTTTAATTCAACCTCCATTTAAATGCACAACTTTAGATTTCTGCCACTAGGGGGCTCCCGAACCAAACAGAAGACATCACTAAGTTCACATAAATACAAAAGGAGGCTGTTTTATGAGGAATGATCGTTCTGAAGCTGCACTGGTACTCACGGTGAGTCGTTTCGTGTCCGGCTCAGCGATGACGCCGCTGGTTTTCAGGTGGAAATCTCCGATGCTGCGAGTCATGGCGAGCCGCCCGTTGACATTGGCCTCACCAACGCTGTTCCACGTCACGAAGCCGCCACTTCTCTGGATCCTGATTCCAAAGAGAAAAACATCCATCCTTCAGTTACAGAGAGACAGTTCGCCTCTGTTTTTAGACTCTTATTATGAACCAATCTTTATTTTACTCAGATGACCATAATGACTGAATTTCCACTGACAAGGGGAAAAGTGCCAGACAGAATAAAAACTGCACCTTTAAGAAAAGTCAGTGACATTTGGGACGGTTAAAGACTTTGACTTTGTGTGTCTGTAGGTCACAGAAACTGGACACCGAAGCGTCAGCGTGTGTTTGGATGATCTCCAGAGTTAAACTTAGCCTCGTTCTGCTCTTACATAATAACACCAGCTGCTCCGAGCTGAAGGGAAACCCAGTCTGTCAATCAGCAGCTTCGCTCTCTTTCCAGCTGTGACCCAGATGACCTCCTGTATTCAGGAGGGTCCTTATGCAAGGCTGTGATTCGCTGCCAGCTGTCGGCTTCAGTCCAACATACCTGACACTATTTACAACCTGAGTGACTGTAAAGAAGCATGAACCCTGCTGCTCCTTCTGTGTTTCCTTCTGCTGAAAAACAACCACCTCCAGTGACTTTCTGACCGAAGCCCAGAAACTGTCTGTTCAGAGTGAAGTCCTCCAAACTTTTCATTAAAGATCTCTTTAAAATCATCAGAAAAAAAACAAAAAAAAGCTCTGGAGCTTTAAGTCTCATGTAAACAACTTTTCAGTTTCTGTTCCTAAAGAAAGGGAAGTGCTTTGTCTTTATTTTTAACGCACCTCTTTTCTTTTTGGATGCAAACATGTAGAGACACTGATGTTGGATGTTTTGTCCAAATGCACCTGAAGAGTCTCTGACATGTTATTTTTTCTCTTATTTTAAGTGCAAAATAATAAGTTTTGCACATTTGTAATTTGTAATCAGCAGTGTTTGTTCTGTGTGTAGTAAATTTAAGTTCTGTTTTACAGTAAAAAGGTAATGAATATTAACTTTACTAGTCAAAGTAATAGTAATAGTCCAGGTGAGGTAAAAACAATAGTAACTAGAAGTAGATGTTCTAAAAGTAGTCGTTTTAGTTCTACGGATGTTCTCTGATCCAACTTTAATAAATAAAACAGAAGATGCAGTGATGGTAAGAGATGTAGTCCACATTGCAGTAGAAGTACTTCTGGTACAAGCAGGTAAAGCAGCAGCAGTAGCAGCGTACCTGAGCCTCTCGTCCTTGCGGTCAGGTGTGTGATCCTTGGTGAGCTTGTTGGCTTGTCCCTTCCTGCACAGCATCGCCCGGCTGTCGCCGACGCTCCCCACCACCAGCTCCACGCCGTCACGCAGCATAGCAACCGTCGCCGTGGTGCCAGCGGCCATGAAAGCAGCTTGGGAAGAAGCAGGGACAGGAACTCATTAAAAAACTTCAGTGAGTATTAATACAGTGTTTCTGTCCCCTCCAGTCAGGATACGACCTCTGTACCTGTGTGTGTGTGTGTCTCACCTTTGTTGAAGTAGCTCAGGTGTGTGTGCAGAGCCTTGTCAGCGTCTAAAAAGGCTTTCTTTAGAACCTTCTCCAGGTCCTCCTCCTCCTCCAGAGCGTCTCTGTATGAAACATGAAGCTGTTGTTCGACACTGAAGCAAAGCAGCTAATTTTAAATTTGTAAATGTTAAATGGAACAAAACACTTTAAAATATGCAGCGTTTTAACCTGATGAACTTCTCCATGAAGGTGTAGCAGTAGTCGGCGGCGTGAGGGCCGCCGTGGCCGTCGAACACTGCGAAGTACAGCAGGTTGTCGTGGATACGGGCGATTCGGAGGCGGTCCTCATTCTGTTTCCTGAGACCCAAAACAGACGCACTGCCGACCCGGGACAGGCTGACCTGAGGGGGGGTTGGCTCATCAGTTCATACGTTCCAATTCATCTACACTCTTATTCATCTGCTCATCCATTCACCCTCTGATTCATCCATCCATTCATTCATTCATCCATCCGTCCACCTCGGCACCTGTGGGATGGGTTTTCCATATCTGATGCTGGACGGCAGCAGGATCGGTTCTTCTATCCTGTTGTCCCAGATACCGAACGAGTCCCATGTGATCGGCTGAGCGCTGCTGTCGAAACGGACCGACCCGCTGGCCCGTCGCATGCCCACGATGCCAAACAAGGCCCCGCCCATCTGCAGGAAAATCATCCAATGAAAATATTCAGTCAGGCTGTTGGTTTCTGAAGTGCTCTAATCCTCAAAAAGCAGCAGTCTGAGGTTTAATTTGGTGAGATTCTCTTTGCAGCAGCATTTACAAAAACATGAAAATTCACCTGCCCAGAAGCTGCGAAAGTTTCTGATGAGGAGCACGCCGAGACGAAGGTTTGTCTGGTGATGGTGGAGCGACCATGACGCAGCAGGTTGAGCAGCACTGTGGACGACATGGCTGACGTTCTGTCACCGCTGTGGAGGAGACGCCTGATTGGGCAGCTGGTTTCTGAAATATAAGGACGTTCTGTCAGACAAACAGTCAAAAACTCAAAGTTTCTCAATTTACAACCACAAAAACTGAAAAAAACCAGGAAAAAGCTGCAAATTCACACATTTCAGAAGCTAACATTTAGCATATAAGCAATAATTATTATTTCAATTAAAATTAAATTAAGGAAAAAAAGGAGGAATAAAACGCTGCCATCTTTGCACCAACATTAAGGCCAAAAACCTGAAAGAAATATTTTGTAATAAATATAAAGAGAGACAACAACATTCAGGAATTTAAATTCTTTTAACTGGATGACATTAACATTTTCCTCTTCTTTACTGCTCAACATCTCCTTCTATTACACTCCTTATCTCTACTTATATGTGTGTGTGTGTGTGTGCAGTGTGTCGTCTCCTATCTATAACAGGAAGTAGAAACACACACCAGTCCCTAAAAATACTGCGTGACATACTTTGAAAAGAGGCAGCTTTTTAAAGTAACTGCTCCCAGAAAAAAAAAACTTTTCCTGTGATTCGGTGTTTTAAGGGCTCTGGAGCTTTTATTTTGAAGTAATACCGATGTGAAAAATTACAGGTAAGACTGTTTCTATGAAGCTATTTAAAACCAGAGCTTGCTCAGGTTGTGTGTGAAGTGTCGTGTCAGAGTAAATGAAGCTGCTTCGGTGGTTAAATTAGAAACACTGATCACCTGAACGACTGCTGATTTACCTGGAATCAAACTCAGCAAACACACGTCAGAGGCGTCTGACTTTATCAGCAAGAATGACCTTTACGAAGCCACATAGCTCTGCAGAACGGCATGAACACACTGACACACATGTGACACACTTAGTGTTGACAAAACACAGCGATGCACATGTGCATGTGGTTGGACACCAGCACACACACACACACACACACACACACACACACACACACACACACAGGTACAACAGCCAACCTTCCACCTTGTTTTCGTACGATCACCTGAAGCAGATTTTTAAATTTTTGTGTTGTTGTTTTATTACAAATATATTTTTACAAAAGAAGCATCAGGTTGAATAAAACCACAAATAAATGTTAATTTAATTTATTTGTGGATTTTTTTTGGTTATTTGTGGTTATTTTTTTACAAAACATACGCAGAAGAATAAACATGAGAGTTCTCAGAATGATGGAAGACAATAAAATAAAGAAACGTGTTTTATCTCAGGTTTTTAGTGAGAACTACTTTTGTTTTAGAGTTGCATATAAAGTACATTTACTCAAGTACTGAACTTAAAATATCCTGATTTACTTGAGTGAACACTTTTTAAAACTTTTACAGTTCTGAGGGAAATATGTCAGTTTTTTACTCCACTTTGTTTATCTGAAAACTTAGAGTACTTTGTAGATAAAGTTTTCACAAACATGATCATAACACATTATTCAGTATGGGTTTATGAATTAATTTAAATTTAAATACGTCAACTACCTAAATATAAACTTTAAATCAGCTCCACCTCAACCTTCAGTCACCATAATAAGTTTTTCAAATATCTGATATAAATACTTGTAAACTGCTCACAGGGATCTTTTTTAGCAAACAGATTTTTTTAAATTAATATTTTAAGTTTATTTTGATGTTTTGCAGATGTACCTACTTGTGTTTGGTAAAATTTCCCAACACTTTCACTCAATGAAGAACGTTTATATTTCTTCTTCTCCTGACAAAAAAAAAAAAAAAAAAAAAATCTCATTAGGGGAGAATTAAAAAGAGTATCATAATTTTTACAAAGTTAACTCCCAGGTAAGATGGCGGCCGCACAGACTCACCTTCTGACTTTTTTTTACCGGTGATTTTTCCCGCTGGAGATGTTGCCCTGGAAACAGGTGTCGAGCTGCCTCGAGCCGTAGGCTGTCCTCGCGCTGTGGCTGTTGAGCCCGGGGAGGCTCGGCTCGAGGGCATTTAAGCGGAACCACAGCCGTCCAATCAGAATCCAAGAGGTCGTGACGTCAGCTCAGAACACGGTGACGAGGGTGTGTTTGAGGGCAGGTCAGGAAAAAGGAATGTAGAGTGTCTCTCTGGACTTCTGCATGACCTTTCACTTTAAACACTTTTAAAATTAATTTTACGGGTGAAACAAACTCCAGTAGTTAAATTGTGGATAAAAAGGGAAATTTTAAAAATAATGTAAGTATCCTGGTGAAGGAAAATGGAATCTGAGTTTAACCTGATTTCATGTAAAGTACATATTTATGCCAATAGCAAGCAGGAATTCACATTTTTTACTAAATGTATTCTTAAAACTTCAGAAGCAGATTAGTGTTAGATTAGCACAGCTGAAACTGGATCACTGAACCTTTTTTCTAATCCTAATTACAACAAATGACAAATTACAACAGTACTCTTTCTGTAGTGTAACACTTCGGGGATGAACATAAAAGTTCAAATAGTTTAATTCTTCTTTTAGGGCCAAAACTATTAAAATATAAATTATAGCTTACATTTGTTGACTAAATTATGTTGTTTTTAACTATGTCAAAGTGCAGATTATTAAAAAAAAGAGAAAAACGTAAATATAACCAGTAATTTCAAACATTAAAGGGGTGAAAGTATATAAATGCACAAGTAAAGACACATAAAACACAAATATATTCCTGTGTTAACGTTAAAACTCATCCTCAGGTCATAATGTTCAAGTCAACGCGACCTGATAGAGAACATGTGTGACCGCGTAAATGTAAGATGTTCAACGCTCGCCTTCAGGCCCATTCACCTGCTCTCTGATTGGCCACTCGTGAGGAAGTCATGTGTGAGTCATAAAACTTTTAATCTTTTGTCAAAATTATGAACTTTATATAATCTCAAGAAGACTTAAACCAGCAACACAAGCACCTCCGTGAAGTGTGTGTGTTTCCCGCCGTGTGTGTGAGACTGAATAAAACATGGCGGAGACTCTGTTGTTAACAAGAGCGTGACTTTAATGTTTCTGAATAATTCACAGCAGCAACGCGGTGCCCGATGAACAACACGACTCCACTGCAGGAGGAGTTACGAAAGAGGGTCGAGATGGAGGAAGAGGTTAGAGGAAAGGAAAGTGAGATGAGGAGGGTGGGAACGCGAGCGCAAATGCAGGAAAGAGGAAGAGAATCGGTGGGCAAGATGGAGGAAGAAACAGACAAAGAGATGAACTTCAGGTTCTGATGCTGGTCTGGTTTTTTTTGAAGAGGACATAGATCTAAAATAGGAGGCCTAAAACATGATGACAGTGAAACAAAGTGAAACAAAGAGAAGAATAAAGAGGGAGAGCACTGAAATATCCAACTTGTATTCAAATAACAGGCTGTCGCAGACAATCTGGCACCAAATAAACCAAAATAGCAGCTTAATAAAGCAGATAATCTGCCTGTGCGTCGCCCCCTGTCAGCAGGATCTTGGTACTGCATTAACTAATGTGTAGTGACCTGGATGAGAAGCAAGAAAATAAAAGACTGGAAATAGAAAAGAAGAAAAAGAAGGAATGGAAAAGCTGAGTTTGAGGAAATAAAGTGACTTCCTCTGAGAATTTTTTTCAGACAACAATTAAAATATTTCTCTGTCTTTCACTCACACACTCACTCACACACACACACACACACACACACACACGTGGTTTCATGAGTGCTTGAGTGGTTTGTGCTGCATTTCAAAAAAGAAGGAAGTGGATGAAATATTTACCACCAGCGAGGAGCAGAGAGCTGCTGTCCTCTTCGTTACACTTCAAATACTGGAAGTAGACTGCACAGAAACTGAAGTATTACTGACTCTCACAATAGTGAACCACCAACAAAAAAACTGCTGAATACAACCGATTTTTACATTTTTTTTTTTTACCTGTACTGATGCTTCCTCATAAGGAACAGTACGAGCAGGAAACTGTTAGCAAAGGAAGTAACAGAAGTAGAAACAGCCGCAGTGTTGATGACAGTAACATGAGTGCATAAGTATCAGTTTTGGTTATATTAGTGTTCAGGCAGCAGTGCTTTTGCCTCATACAAGTATTTCAACATGATAATAAGAGAAAAAAAAACAATGATGCTAACATAAAGCATAAAAAACAAAGATCAGCTTCATTCTGCAAAAGATCAAAAGCCTCCTGAGAAATCCTGAATCTGACGTCTGCATGTATTTCATTAAATTCCTTCTCTTACTAATATTTCTTTATTTAATATTTGATGATTTAAATAGAATAGAAATCTGACCTTGTGCACATTAAACTAACAAGCAAACGACAACAAATGATAAGTCAAGCTAGCTGTTTGTGTCTCGTCTTCATGCTAAGCTAGTTCCCGGTTGAACTCTATGTGATATTGATGTAAAGATCCAGAGGAAGTGAGCCTGTTTTATCTGATGTGAGCAGGGTTTTGATTTTCTGGACTAGTCTGACACAGCAGGCGCCTTCCTGCAGCATCCCAGAATCCCTCCCCTCCTCTTCCTCCTCTTCTTCATCCGATACCCTTTGAGGCTGCTGCTGGAGCAGATGGACTTCCTCAGAGTTTTGATGTGTTTCTCCTGCTCCCGGATCTTTGACTCCAGGTGGGACTGGATTGCCGTTCCCAGGCACTCCAGGTCCACCGAGGCACCGTAAACCTCCCACGTCATCCCATGCTTGTCCCACGCCACCTCCTGTGGCTTCTCCATCTCCTCGTTGTCATCCTTCTTCTTGTTCCTCTCCTTTGTGTTGTCATCCCATTCTTCCTCCTTTCTCTCCTCCGCCTCCTCCGAGATGCTTTCAACGCTTACATCTCTGTCTTGGTTTCGTCCGAGTTGTAGTTCGGACATGAGGGCGGGACTCTGCTTGAAGCTGTAAGTTCGCAGGCAGGCAGGAAGGGAACTGGCCTTGTCCGTCACAGCGGAGGGAAGCACCGACTGGCTCACCATCTCGATGTCAATCTTGCAGACATGCTGGAGAGGTGATGGGACGGAGCACAATGATGGAACCATCGGCGAGGTCAAACCATCTGACTGACAGCTGGAGGAGCCAATCAGAGAGCATTCAGCCACCCCCACCTGGACGCCCACCTCTCTCCTCTCCAATCTCTGCAGCGTGTCACCGGGGTCGGTCATGGTTGCTGTCTCCCTTACTGTCCTGGAGCTCAGTGGACTTGTGGAAAGCTGAACAAGAGGATGGAGGAGAGATGAGGGAGGAAGAGAAAAACCCTCCAGACAATCGTCCTGTTTCCCATCGTCCTGCTTCTTCTTCTCCTCCTTCTTGCTCCCCTCACCCATCGCCCTCGATGATGGGAAACTGCTACCTGCAGTGGTGGCATTTGCTTCTCTCAGGTGACTTGGTTTGCTCAGCAGGATGCCTGGCGACCCCCCTGCAGTGTCTGCCACATCTACCCCTCGCACGGCCCCCTGGGATACCACCGGTCCTCTTACAGCTGTTTCTTTGTTCTCAGGCTGTGTTAAATGTTCTTCCTTGTCGGCAACACCTGTTTTCGCTGATGTCTTAGTGATGGAATCAAAGGTGAGACCCCGAGTGAGACTGGTATTACTGAGTGTCATGCTGGGATCAGATCCAGCTGCTGCAGGTTCTCGTGAGGATTCCCCCTTCGTGGTCAAGGCAACAGATCTGGTTTTGGGGCTGGAGGTAGCCAGAGGGGCTAACAGGCCAGAACCTGCAAACAGGAAACAATGTCAGAGTGACTTATTCTGCTTAACGTGCATTTTATTTTTTTTCTCTTAATAACTTTTGATGTTTTTAACTGTGAGAAACCTGATTTAGCCTATGATTCGAGATATTAAAGCTGGTTTGTACTCAATATATTTTATTATGGTTAGCTTTTCTCATATTTACCCCCATAAAAACAAACAAACAAACAAACAGCCAGAAAAAAGTGGTATGCTGAACCATTTAAGTATAAGATTAACAACTTATTTTTAATTAAAGAACTTGAGCAACTTGTTGTATTTGATTATTATTATTATTGTTTATTATTCATTGCCCAAAAAGTTGGGAGACGCGAGAGACAGATTGAAAAAGACTTTGTGAAATGAATGAATGAATGAATGAAAAAGACAGTCAGAGCAGTCGATACAAAGCTGTCCTGACTTTGATTTAATAATTTAACTGTAAAATGAATCATTTATGTTCATGAGATTTCAGTCCGTCTGTGGACACTAATGTCGATGCAAAAAATCTCAAATGACTTTCAAACTTCGGTGATGTGATGAAAACTAAGAAAACTCAGCCCACTGATGGAGACCACGAGATGACACTGAAATCTGACCTTCAGTTTGGATTTTTGTGTCATTTTTGTCGCCATCTTGTTATAACAATGGTGTTTTTATCAATTTACTGTGAATTAGCTCATCTCGATTGCTAATTCATTGGACCACTGTAACTGCTGGTTAGACTCTGCAAATGTAATTACCTGGAGCAGAACCAGAACTCCTCTGGACCCCCCTCTTGGGTTCAGCTGGACCAGAACCAAGGCTTTTACCAGGACCCAACCCAGGAATCCTACTTGTTGAACTTGGTCTGGGAGAGAGTGTCAAGGAGAGAGACAAATCTTCTACAGCTGACTTTGAACTAGACCGAAATGGTCCCAGCTTAGAAGAATCTAAACCAGCTTTGGGATCTGGACTTGGTTTAGCACCGGAGCTTGTGTTCTTAAGGTCATCCTCTTTGGTACCCGGCAGACCAGTTCTAGGGGAGGATGATGAGACAGATCCAACAAGGCCTGCTGTAGAGCCAGAGGTCACCAGAGGCAGTTTAGAGGTTGAATGGGTTGGACCAGGTTCAGAACTGGTAAGGACATCAGAATAACAGCTGAGACTGAACTTGGAGTCTGGCTTAAAACTTGGATTGGTTTTAGGATTTAAACTGACTTTAAATTCGGAAGAAGTCTGAGTTTTAGAATCCAAGACATCCCTTGACTCCTTCTCCAATTTAGAAACAATCACTGTCTTTGAATCTGGACCAGTTCTGATACCTTTGGTTTCCTTTCCAGTTTTAGTATCAAGGTGATCTCTGGTGCCCATCCCGGATTTACAATTGGTACTGGTTCTGGAATTGGTTTTGGAGTCTAAACTGTCCTTTGATTCCCAAGTAGTTTTGCCAGAAGAATTGTTCTTAGAATCCAGAATATTCTCTGAACCTTTTGAGGTTTGAGAGTTCGTACCAGCTTGGGAATCAGAGATGGTTGTTGAATGCAAACTGTCCTTAGTTGCTGTTGTAGCTTTGCAATTTGAAATGGATTTGGGACTTGTTTTGGGACCAGAACCAACACTTGTCTCCTTAACATCCAGATCTTTGGACCCTGATGCGTTCCTGTTTCTGGTCCCAGATGCTTTACTCTGTGTAGATGGCTTGGGACTTGAACTGGGTTGAGGAGCCTTGTTATTGAGAAATGCAGTTTCAGTCCTCTGATTCAGGGTCTCGGAACTGGGAGTTCTTGAGTTATTTCTGGTCTCCTCATTCGACTTGGAGCTTGTTAGGTCTGATTTGTGGATATTTGCTGCTGTTGTTCGGGATTGATTGCTCAGTTTTGGACTAATACTGTTTGAATCCCCTTTCTGATTGTGGGCTCTTGGGCTTACAGGGAGGTCAAGCATTTTTGGTGACAGTGTCTCTTTTCCACCGTCTTCTTTCTTGTTTGTTTGCATTTTTAGGCCAACTGTTAACTTGTTTGCAGTCGTTGTGGTTGGTTCAGTTGTCAGTGTTGTATGAGGTTTGGGGTTTGAGATGCTTACAGTTTCCTTCCTCAATACTTGTGCTTTGGACTTTTCGGTTGTTCTGGGGCTGCTAGCAACTGTTGTTTGCTCCACCCGATGGGGCTTTGGGCTTGTTGCCATGCTGCTGTGTGTGTGTGTCTTGGGGCTGAGTGCAGGAGTGTGTTTGGGGTTTGGTGACGTCAGCCTTTTTTCACCTCTGCTGCTTCCTAGTGGCTCGGCTGTTGGTGAGCGAGACAAAGCTGGAATTTTGCTTTTTTGCCGCGTTGGATCGTCTCTTTCCCCTGATGACATCACAGAGATTGAATGGGTGCTTGCTAACACGCCAGTTTCCGTGGTTACTGCTCCTTTTCCCCCGGGTTTCCGACATCCTTTGTTTCCATTAACTGGTCTGTTCCCTCCATGCAGCTTTGGGATCTCTGTGACCACCCGGGGATTTCTTGGTGAAGCCAGATTAAGGTTGAGGTTGAAGTTAGGCTCCGCCCCCCAGCTGGCATTGGGAACTGTGTTGCTGGAAAAATCTGCAAGCCCTGCCTCTCCTGTAATTGGGCTTTCTGATTGGTTGACATCCTTCCTGCGCTTAGAAATATTTGGGGATGTTTGCATTATGAAAGCATCAGAATTCGGTTTGAAGTGTTTGGTAGCTGAAAGACCTGAGAAAAAAAATACAAATCGGCAATAATTACTAAACCAAAAACCACTTATCAAAACATAAACTTAAGATTTTATATAATTTAATTTTAAATAATTGTCATAATATAACAACACTGATATTTAATTCTGCAAAATTAAAAAAAAAAAGTTAGACCTTTTAATACTTTTTTCAGGCTCCTAAATATCAATAATTTGAAAATTCTATCTTTTCAATAGCTATTTTCTGTTAAACAATGGCTCCTCTCTGGATCAGAATATGCTTGTTTCTTTCCTCCTGCTGTGTTCAACACCTTCATGAAGAGATCTGTAATACGTCACCAGTGTTTTATAATTAAATGTATTTGTCTAAATCAAGATTTTACACATCACACTGCACAGTTGTAATGTCTTTTGAGACAAAATATAATTTCGAGCTACAGAAATGAATTTAACGTGACTTGGTGAACACATCAGGTTATGAAAATCTTTAAAACTTAACATTTTATTCTTAACTTGTGACTAAGTTGATATTCACTTACTGTAAATCTTTCTGTTGAAGCTTTTTCAGAAACAGAACTACTGATCATCAGAAACCTACTAGGTCACTAAAGGATGTTTTTGTGATTGAACATGAGATGAAATAGCATGAAGAATAACACACTATCACTGAACTAATAACTGATACAATATTACAAAACTAATGCAATTTAATGTTGAAAATCTCTTACGAAAAGCACAGTAACTTCTTTATGGAAAAATGCCAGGCAGGTCAGTGAAGTAAATTCACATCTGATTTCCATTCTCTGTCTCTGCGTACCTGTTCAGGGTCCATGAACACCAGCTGGTCAACAGAGGAAATGTTCACGATAAAAATCCCATCTTGGTGTACGACGAGCGTTTTCCTCATCACAGAGTAAAAGCTTCAGCTGTTCCCTCGCTTGCACCTCCTCTGAGCTCTATTCCAGGATGCATTTATGAATAAATAAAAGAAGGAGGGAGAGAGGGAGAAAGGGAGGAGATCAGCAACCGTCATCATGCTTTCTCTCCTCCTTTTCCATCCTCTTTTTATGCCTTTCTCCTCAGTTGTTTTACTTGTTTTTTCCCTTTCTTCTCCTGCTTTAATCTTTAATCTCACTGTCTACCTGTCCCTTTTTTAATTCTTCTCCATCACTGTTATCTTCCTGCCTGCTTTTTAAACCTCTATCTCCTTTTAACTCTTGGTCTCCCTCTTTCCTTTCCTCTCCTGAGTCCTTCACCCTCTCTTTTCTCAAAAAAAGGGGCATTTTAAATTAAAAAACTTTTCCATGTGAAAAATTTGTGACTCTTATGAAGTTGGTTTCTTGTTAGACCTCAAACTAAAGGATCTAATGAACTTCCTGAACTATATCACTATATTTGAGACTTTTATTGCGATCCATCTTTGTGCAGTGCATTATAGGGTAAAAATGTAAGAGCAGCATTGTGTGTCTTGAAACAAAGCAAAACAAACAAAACAAAACAAAAAGAGGCAGAAAAAAACATTTCAAACTTGAGAAACAAGTATAGTATTTTTTTTCCCCTCAGAGTTTGAGAGAGAACTCATTCATCATGTTGACGATGCAGCTTTTGTAGCTCAGAGTTCCTCTTTTTGTGTTTCCTCAAAAGTCAAGAGACACACACTAGCATCACTTTTTACTTCTCAACATTCGTCAGTCTCGGGTGTTGGCTGAGTTTGAGGGTTACGTTTTGTCTTTTTCTTTGAAACTTATCAAACTTGGATGAGAGAAAAGTTTTGGAGGATGCTGGTAAGTTCATCTGTATGAAACCAAATCTCATTCGGAGTCTCAGTGAGAAATATTGAACATACTTAAGGAAAAAAATCAGTTGCCTTCCGGCCGTGAGTGTCAGATTGTCTGTGCAGTTCAATTTAAATAACCTTTACCATGTAAGCTAATATTTCCATGTCAGTCATTTATGTGACTTGCTCTTTTCTTGCTTGCTTTTCATTAGTTTTATGAAAGTTGTTTTATTTAAAGTTTTGGGATATTTCACTAAAGAGAAGAAATGCCAACTTCACCACTGACAGATCAACATTGTCGTGTTATTAGCATGGCTAACAATGTACCGTAACATGAAAATTTATTTCTCATGTTATTTAATCTTCTCAGATGTGACATATCAAACGGAAATATTGTGCATCTCGAGGTTACTGAAAGAAAGTGAC
>JAQMCX010000040.1:484413-502228 GCA_029814765.1 Acanthurus leucopareius | reverse complement strand
CCATCTAAATATTTCCATGTCAGTCATTTATGTGACTTGCTCTTTTCTTGCTTGCTTTTCATTAGTTTTATGAAAGCTGTTTTATTTAAAGTTTTGGGATATTTCACTAAAGAGAAGAAATGCCAACTTCACCACTGACAGATCAACATTGTCATGTTATTAGCATGGCTAACAATGTACCGTAACATGAAAATTTATTTCTCATGTTCTTTAATCTTCTCAGATGTGACATATCAAACGGAAATATTGTGCATCTCGAGGTTACTGAAAGAAAGTGACAAAATAGTGCTGCGCTTAAAGGTCAACATGCAAACTAAAGGAAGTTGGACTCTGATTATTCTTTCTCTTCTGTCTTGCTTTCTGGGTCAGAATCCTTTACTTGCCTTTTCCCTGAAAAGCTGCATGATTATCTACTCTGAAAAACCTGATAGCCTGTGGGTCACATGCAGTAAGAACGACCTCACAGCCGTTCCAGGTGACATTCCCAGACATGTAACATCGCTAGATCTCAGCTCAAACAACCTTGTAAAGATCAACAGGACAGATTTGAAATGTTTATCAAGGCTCAGTTATTTAGGACTTCAAATTAATTCCATTTCACACATTGATGATGGAGCTTTTGCAGACCTGATCCAGTTAAGGACCCTGACCATGGATGACAATCAGCTCACAAACCTGACAGACAACCTGTTTCAAGGACTGTCCAAATTAGAAATGCTATCTTTGAACAGCAACTATCTCTCCCATATCTCCCCTTTAGCTTTTCAGTCCCTGGTTAGCTTAAAGATGGTCTTTCTGGGTGCTAACCATTTACATAAAATGACAGACATTGCTCCAGTTTTAAAAGTACCAACTATAAATAGTTTGTTGCTTGGTTATAACCGGTTCAGCTCTTTCCAGTCGGCTGACTTGCCTCTTAATGTCTCAAACCTCAGGTCACTGCAGCTGGATATGAACCCACTGAGAAAATTCAGTATCACAAAAGATATCTTTCCACATCTGCAAGATCTCAGCTTTAACAAATGTAGCTATGACTTCGAGTGGGACGTAGCCAACAAGACCTTTCTGAGGAGCATAACGACTCTGTCCTTCAGTGGGACTTACGTTAGCTTTGAGACGTACAGAGCTGTGCTGCAGACTGCTGACTCGCTTAGCAAACTTTCATTATATTTCATTGAGAAACAAATGGTGGGAGGTCTCATTGATGTCGCCTGCCAAATTCCTTCTCTACGAACTCTTGATGCATCACTTAACCAACTTGGCACTATAGGCGATAACCTGCTGTTGCCTTGCTCTCGACTCACTGAGCTCTTTTTATCTAATAATGACCTGTCTGAGCTGTCCGAGCATTCACTCACATCAATGACGCACCTCAGGAGTCTGGATTTACACAAAAACTATTTGTCTAAACTGCCAGTTGCACTCAGAGGACTCTCCACGCTGGAAACCGTGGATCTGAGTTCCAACTTCATCAGTGAGCTGGACTGTCTCGACTTGAAGGATCTGAGAAGATTAACAGAACTCAATCTCAACCACAATCACATTTCAAGACTTAAGAGATGTATTTTTCAAAGCCTAAACAATTTGACAGTCCTTAACCTTGGGGAAAATTATATTTTTACTTTAGACAACGCCTTTAAAGTTAATTTGCATAAACTAGAGTCTTTGAATTTGCGCAATAATGGTCTCAAGCAGCTCATGCAAGGAGATTTTAGGAAACTGTCTTCCCTCAAGGTTTTGGATTTAGAATCAGACGTATATTACTTTGTGGATGACGGGGCTTTTGAAGGACTTGATAATCTCCGAACTCTTAGTCTTTCACTTGATAATTATAAAAAGGAGATGTTCAGAGGACTACCAGAATTAGAAATTCTGACAGTACATCTGACATTTAACTGGAACCAGAGGAGTTCTCAACAAAATGATGAGCCACCTTTCTCAGATTTACCCAACTTGAAGAAGCTTTTGGTCAAAGTCTACGACACGTGGCATATTGATATTTCACCAGATATTCTCAGAGGCCTGAATTCTTTAGAGACCTTTATGAGTGAGAAATTCCTCATGAAGTCGTTGCACCCAGACACATTTAAACACACTCCCAAACTGAAGAGTCTTCAGATAATCTATGGTGAGCTGTCATATTTAGCCCCTGAACTATTCTGGCCAATCCCAAACCTGCAGGCACTCGATCTCTCCAACAATAAATTCAGGTGTTTGGATTTCCTCACCAAGGCCAACCTGCCAGCTCTCAGCTGGCTAAAACTCAGCGAGAACATGCTGTCAGTCCTCAATGAGACAGTTTTCCGATCCCTTCCGGCCTTGACATACCTAGACCTTTCTGGTAATCCTTTAACGTGTGAATGCTCCAATTCCTACTTTTACCAATGGATGCAGAGCGACAACCAAACACAGGTTGTTAACGGCTATCAGTACATTTGTGCCTTTCCTGTTAGTCAACAGGGAGCCAGGTTCTTGGACTTCGACATCAGCTCCTGCTGGATAGATGCTGGCTTCCTCTGCTTCCTTTCCACTGCTTCTCTCATAGTGCTTACCCTTCTTTCTTCCTTCATCTACCACTTCCTGAGGTGGCATCTGGCCTACGCATACTACCTATTCTTGGCCTTCCTCTATGATAAAAGGAGAAGAAAGAAGAGTGCTCCCTACCAATATGATGCTTTTGTCTCCTACAATACTCACGATGAGGCCTGGGTCTACAAAGAAATGCTTCCAGTCCTGGAAGGAGAGCAACACTGGAGACTCTGTCTGCACCACAGAGACTTCGAACCAGGTACAGACGCCATCTGTTTGGTAGAAACTCTCTCCTTATCTGTCATGACACTGGTCTTGTTAATGATGTCTTTGTTTATTCTTTCACCAAGTTCTGCTATCTATTCTTATTCCCCTCAGAGTTGCTTCAAAACTTTGACTTATGCTCTGTATATTTTTAAAATAATACGATTCAGTGAGTATTTCACTTCCCTTTTGAGGCTTATCTGAATCAAACAGTCTAACAAGTAGAGTGAGACGTTCAGCTAACACTTTTTTTTTGGGAGCTTGTGCTGTCAGCAAACTTTAGAACGTTAACAGAATCCAGCTTACATTTTTTACAGATGACCCTGCCTTTTATTCATCAGACCTCTCTGTGTTGGCTCCCCCAACAAGTTAAGAGAATCTCAATGAAAAATGATAAGACACATGCACTTTTTTGTTCAGTGTCTTTAACAGTTTAAACAAAACTGGGGAATCGTTTTTTCTTGAAACAAGAACAGTGGATTTTGTCCACCATCACTCGTGCTGGAAGCACAGCATGAGCGAAAGGAAAAAGATATCTTGAATTTTCGTATTAAATACAGGACAGAGCATAATAAACAAAGCCAGTTTAAATAGTCATATGGACACCTGACTTTTGTTGATGACATACCTGAGAAAGGCTGCATCCAAATCTAAGAGCTGGACGGCTGGTAGGAAACATAGTGCTTTCTTCAGAAGACTCGAACCTGCAAGTAAGACAATGTTTCCCCCTAAAAAACTAAACTAATAGTGCATCAAAGGGTTTCACTACAATTTGGCCATTTTAATTTTTCAAATAAGGTTTTCCTAAACATGATAAGGACATTTTAAATTTTAAGAACATTTGTCAAGTAGCTTTCTTGTCTAAAAAGGGGGTGTTGTTTTTACAGGTAAACCCATTGTAGAGAACATTACGGATGCCATCTATGGCAGCAGGAAGACCATCTGTGTGATCAGCCGGCACTACCTGCAGAGTGAGTGGTGCTCCAAAGAGATCCAGATGGCCAGGTGAGGGCGCTGTCTGTCTGTCTGCCTGTCTGTTTGTCCGTATGGTTCGTGCTGGTATCTAACTTGTTCCCACACTGACTCGAGCCTCCATCCTGTGAATGGTGTCTGCAGCTTCCGTCTGTTTGATGAGCAGGAGGATGTGCTGATCCTGCTGTTTATGGAGGACATCCCAGCACATACGCTGTCTCCGTACCATCGGATAAGGAGTCTGGTGAAGAGACGCTCGTACCTCAGCTGGCCACAAGCTGCTCATCACACCGGAGTCTTCTGGCAGAACATCTGTCGGGCTCTGGAGACGGTGGAAAGTCCTACTGAGCACACACCTCTCCTCCACGGACACCCGCGCTTTGTGACCAAATGAAATGACCAGAAGATGGTAATATTAATGCAGAACTATTTGATGTGACAAACCACACAAAAAATAAATTAAACTTCTTCCTGTCAAAACAAAGAAGAGTTAAATCTCACTGCAGGTTGCGGTTTCTATTTTCTAGAGACAGCGAAGTGAACCACAGAACAAGTGCTTCTGCATTATTGAGGACACAAAGTTTTACTTATGAAAAAGGAAATGCTGCTGTATTGCTTTATTTTTCTGTTTCTGAAGCCTGACATAAAATATATATCTATAATAAAGCGACAATACAACCTTTAACTTTTTTGTTTTGAATAGGGAGGTATTTAAGTATTTATACAGCATATTATGCAGATTAACATGGACAGATTACTTATTATTGTTATTTTCATTCAAATGTAATATTAATTGTAAAACACATTTTTTTCTGTGAATATAATAAATGCATTTTAAGACACAGGTATGTTGAGCTGAATGACATTTAGTCTAATTTATTCACAACAGCACAGTGCTGCTGGTTACCTGGATACTCAGTCTGTCACTGCCACCTGAGGGCTGTGTGTGTGTGTGTGTGTGACAGAGGATAAAAGCATTTTGACTTGCTGAAACTCTCATAAAAAATACACAAAAGTGGAAATTATGACCCAACAAATAATAAAGCTTTTTTTTAAGGGTTCAGTGGAACACACACACACACACACACACACACACACACACAAACACACAAACACTGAACATTTGCACAACAATAACAACAACAGTTTAAAGAAAAGGATTGATGTTTCTTGTTCCAGTCATTTGGTCAAAGGCTCAAAACTTGTGGCTTTCATAGTTTAACGTGACGACTTTAACTAAAAATGTGCATCATGAACCACCAGAAACTTCTCCAAAGCTCCACGCATGAAGCATCTGCAGATCAGACACTTTAAGGACAGAAAAGGGTTCGAGTCCTGACTCGATCTGCTCGCCGTCACACCTACTTCAGCTGCCTCAGCCGACAGGACGCCGCATCAGTGATGCTACCTGACAGCCACAGCTGACAGGTGTTGTCCTTCAGTGTTCACACTCAGCAGTCAGTCCTGTCATTTGCTCGATGGAGGAATGACACGGCGGACAGGAAGAGGAGCAGCTCTGTGTCGTTCTTATTGAGGAAAACCTGCCTAATTAGGCTACTTTACACACACACACACACACACATTCACAGGAGGTTGCAGATAGCCAGCTGCCATTCAGACGTCTTCCTGCTGAGACGCAGCATGTGGGAGGAGAGCTTCGATACAGACCAGTGAGTCCTTCCTACAAAACGCCAGCGACATTGATTTCATGTGACGTTCAGGTTCAGATAGAAGTTTCAATGGGCTTTAGTCTGTTAGGTTTCCTTCATTAGGACAAGTTGTCAACACTGTGTGCAATTTTGTGATTTTCCAGGTAAAATTACAAAGAATTAGCTGCCACTGAACCATCTTTTGGAGCATTTAGCTTTCTAGGCAAGTTATGACTGTTAGCTAGCGGGCACTGGGGTTCCTCATAGGCTCCATCAACGAGGACTTTGTGTAAAACTTGATTCTTGCTAAAATTGTACAGCCTGTGTAGCTGGATAAAGTGTGTTTTTCTCTGTGTGTATGCACTTCAAACCAGTGAGGTCGGGGGTAAGATGGACTACTCGCCGGTGTCCTGGCGGGAATATTTTGACCACATGGAGGATGTGAACGTGGGGTCGGCCGACAGCAGGGATGTGTTCAGGATCTATAAGGCAGGAAGTGATGGACCGCTGCTGGTCCTGCTGCACGGAGGAGGACACTCGGCCCTGTCGTGGGCCGTCTTCACCGTGAGTATCTGCACGCTCAGCCCGGTGATCGATGGATCGGTGGCGGCTGCGTCCTGTATGTCAGGAGCTAGTTTTTTTTTTGTTTTCTTGTGTTGCAGACGGCCATTACCAGCAGAGTGACCTGCAGAGTGCTCGCCATGGACCTCAGGGGTCACGGTGAGGCAACACAAAGGAAAGAACGAGTGTCTCTTGTGTAAACTTTGTCTGCTGAATGTTTTAAGATCTCTGATAAATCTGATACAAGAGGTCAGTTTCGCTGCTTCATCATTAGATGGATTTTTAGAGGCTATAACATCATCACTGCGCAGTTTGAGTTTATTATGAGGATTTGTTACCTGTCCAGGTGCCACACTGGTTCACCAATCAGATGACTTCTCAACTCAAACTATGTCCAGGTAAAAACACACAGCATTCTGACACATGCGAAGAAAAACACAAACTTCCAGTCCTCACTTTACCGCTAATTAGCAACATTTCTCTGCAATAAAACACAACTGCAGGTTTTATTAAAAATAACAGTTTTCATACCTGACTAGTACAACTTCTGTGACCAGCACTGTTACTATTGGCCACTCTTGGTTTGCTCCGCCCCTTCAGTGATATAGCCAATGTGATCCAAGCTTGCTATGGTGAGGCTCCTCCCCCCATCGTCCTGATTGGCCACGGTGTCGGCGGGGCAATTGCAGTTCATACAGCCAGCAACATGCAGCTGCCGACCACGGCGGGCCTGGTGGCCATAGACGTCGTGGAAGGTGAAGAAGGAAAATATCCTGTTTTTTAATTTAAAGTTATTACATCCACTAATATGAACATCACTAGTATTATTCTCCTCCTGTAGGTGGCGCAATGGAGGCCCTCCACAGCATTCAGAACTTCCTGAAGGGGAGACCAAAGTCTTTCAAGTCCATGGACCATGCGATAGAGTGGAGGTGAGCAGTTACCACCTGGTTTAACTTGTATCAGATTTCTTTAAAATGACAAAACACATTTTCACTCACAGTTGAATCAGTCAGATTTAAATCAGTCTCAGGTTCTTCTTGGATGAGGTTGGACAGAACTTTCATAAAGACCTTCATTGTAAAATTACATAAAGAAACCAAAGTTTAATAAACTCAGAACAAAAAAAGTCCTTTTTCCACTTGTGTTGCTCTGTCAGTGTTAAAAGTGGACAAATCAGGAACCTGGAATCTGCCAGAGTCTCCGTGGTTGGTCAGATTAAAAGGTAAGATGGCTCCTAATTGTTTTGTGTCTTATTCTGTCTTTCTGATTTGGAATTTGATTTAAAAATAGATTTTATGAGTCGAGTTTTCTAAGTGAACTTTGTCTTGGACGTAGAGATAAAAAGAGACTCATCCCTCTCCTCTCGTTACCTGTCGGTCAGGTGTGAGGCGGAGGAGGCGGAGTCTCTGGAGCAGGCCAGCCCGTCGATGGACGTGATCGTCGAGCGTAACGAGGAGTTCTACGATCAGACCTACGTCAGCGACAGAGAAAGCACAGCGTCGGAGGTGAAGCTCAGCGAAGGAGAAACACTGATGCTTCAGCCATTTTAAGAAACTTTATTAAAACTTAAAAAACTTAGAAGTTTTAGTTTTGATTTAATGTAACTTGTGATTCTGCTAATGTACATTCATTTGCTGACTTCAACTCTCGACCCGAACACAGTTTTGTGTTTAACCTCGTAGTTTCTTTAAATTAGATGTTTTCATGTTTTCTTTGTGCCTCAGCTGCTTTTATCACAACATTATTAACGAACCACCTCGTGTTTCTTCTTCTATGCATCCCAGAGTGTCTACAAGTGGCGTGTCGACCTGTCAAAGTCAGAGAAGTACTGGGACGGCTGGTTCAGAGGAACCTCCAACCTCTTCCTGACCTGCAACCTGCCCAAACTCCTGCTGCTGGCCGGTCGGTCTTTCCAAACCTCTGCACTTACAATAAGTTTTTTTTCTAAGTAAAACTCATCACCTTGTTTATATTAGCAGTGTAAATGATCAGCATTGATACGAAGAATCAGCAGTAACTTCTTGTTTTGTGAAAAAGTTGCCTTCACTTTACTAAAGCAGCCTGTTTTTGCAGGAATTGACCGGCTGGACAGAGATCTGACCATCGGGCAGATGCAAGGTGAGACGCTGACTCATCACTTGCAGTGGCAGTGATGCTAATCCTTCAGTTTTTGTGTTTTAATATGTAATTGCACAAAAAAAAGACCTATAATAGGTTTTTGACACCTCGGAGGTCTAATTTACCCAAAACTATGCAGGTTTAAACTGTGACAGAGGATTTCATCATGTGTTTAAATATATTTTACTTGAAGTACCCAAGCCACGCCCGAGCCATTGGTTACAAAACATTTACATGTTGTTTTTTAAGCCAGCACTCAGAGCCCAAGTTAACAGGGCTGATGGGAAATGCAGTCTTTGCAAAAACAAAGTGCCACATGGAGAGAAACACCAGGATTCTGGGAATAGCTGACATTCCTTTCACACTAACTGTGAGGGAAAAGGTGACGAGTGTCTTCAGAGACGTCCTTAAACACACACACACACACAAGCACTTAGGCTTACACAGGTTCACACACCTTGAGGCGGCAGATCTCCTCCAGAGGCAGCTGGTCCTGTCAGTCAACAACCACGCTGGAGGTGACAGCTCAGTGTGTGTCCACCTGTGTGTGTGTGTGTGTGTGTGTGTGTGTGATAAAGCGGCATCAGACGGGTTTATGAGTGTGAGACGGCTCAGTGTGTGTACCTGTCCTGTTGTTTGTCTCCAGGTAAATTCATGATGCAGGTGCTGCCCCCCTGTGGCCACGCAGTGCAGGAAGACCAACCAGAGAAAGTGAGAAAAACATTCATGTGGCTGTTGAGACATTTCAAAGAAAATCAAACACTTCGACCTTCTCAAAAGGGCAGGACTGCCTTAGATTTAAATTCTAGATCTTTAAAAAGAAGTATTTTATCTTGAATTTAACTTAAAATATCATTAAAATTCTGACGTAACAGTGTGGATTTTTAAGCACCTTTGGTTGTGTTTGAAAACAGAGTTTCACACGTCGTCCTGTTTCTCTGCAGGTTGCTGAAGCTGTGGCATCTTTCCTGTTGAGACACAAGTTTGCTGAAGCCAGAAGAGAAACCAGGAGGTAAAACGTTCAGATGATTAGGAGCCAAAACTGTTTTTATCTTTTCACTTGAACAGAAGTCCCTCTTTTTATAACGTTTTTTAACCAGAAACAGACATGAAACTGAGAAAACTGCTCTTTTTCTTTCCAGCTGCGACTCTTTTCCACAATGAGGTCTGCAGGTGAGACGTTATTCAAACACCTACACCTGTTTTACTCCTTTACAGGTGTACTGTTGTTCTAACAGGGGTACAGGAAGTATTCAGATCCTTTTATTTAAAGTACCAATACCACATTGTAAAGATACTCCACTCGCTTCACAAGTTTTTTTAAATTAAAAAAAGTGCTTAACACTTTTTCTCCTCACAGGTTTTTATTTTCCGACCAGCAAAAATGAGCTTCAGGTTCAGAGCCGACTGCTTTGACGTGCTCCTGAAGACCAGTTCAGACCTCCAGCTTTATTTCCTGTTTTTATTTCACTTCTCCATCTTTTATCTGAAGCTGCTGAAGTCTCTAGTTTAAACCTTTAAGCTCAGACTGACTTTAAATCTGCATTTAGCTATGAACCATTTGACTGACTGCCGTCGTGTTTTCTGTTCATAATAAAGTAGTAAATAAAGTCAAAACAATGAAAATCCAACATGAACAAATCCCAGATTTCCTTGTTCCTTGTTTGCCAAAATATAAAATGATTCATTTCTGCCTGGAAAATGATTTAAAAGACTTAGATTTAATATAAAGATTTTTTAAAAAAAGCTTAGTTTCTGTTGTTTTAGACACTTTTAGTTTAGAAACTGATGGAAATAAAAAACAAAATGTGAATGAACTTCCTGTTTGTCTGCTGAGAAATAAACATTCTTGGATCAGTTTGTAGCTTTACGCTTGTTCAGGAGAGACTTTAGATGAAAACACTTGTTTTATCTAAATAAATCTTAACAAAGTTCACTTTGATTTATGTCAGCGTCTTTCTTGTGTCTCTTATTTATCTTCAGATATAGGAGATATGATGTGTTTCTTGTTAGTTTAAAATTATAATAATAAAAAGGGTCTTTAGCAACAATAAACCACCAGAACAAAATGATTCATGTCACCTTCACTAAAACATCCAAAGGAAAAAGAATGAAGGTCTAATAATTTCTGGAAAAGAAAGTTTTAATCTTAAAAGATAAACATCGAATGACAGAGATTAGATTATCCTTAGATTATTAGACCTGTTTTTGTAATAATGTGAACACTAATTCATGTTTATAAAGGCTGTTTTTCTATAAACTGGGCTCAGCATCATTAAATCCAAAGGCAGTTCAGTCGTAAATTCAGTGTTGATTCAACAAAACCTCAAGAATTCTTGTCTTGTTTTCTTTTTGAATAAAAGATGAGACACAAACACCAAAGTGGAATAAAAACAAAAACTTGCAATTAAATTTTATTTAAATTCTGTCCTGAATCAGAACACGTGCAACAACTGAAACACAGAAACAACATGGCGTCGCGCCGCCTTGTATTTACATGTGTGTGTAGGTACTTTTGTGTTTGCGTGCACGAGACAAACAGACGCTCTGCAGAAACAATTCATATCGGAGAAACACACGACAACATCTCACACCCCGTCGTCAAAGGAGGTTAAAAACACATCGGATCACCTCGAGCGCCGCCGGCTCTGGAAGGATCCGAGCCTCCGGTTTTATTTCTAGTCGACTTCCTCTCTTTGCTCTCAGACTGAAACGCTAAATTAATTCTTTCACAACTGTCGAAATGTTTTTCTCTGTGAGACTGAAACGAATAAACCCAAAAGGGGAATTCGTGGCTCAGGATTCACCTGCTTCATGAGAGAGATCAGAAACACAAATAACGATATATGGCAAGATTTATGGCAGATGGTCCAAAAAAAAAAAAAATACAACTTGGTGATTATTTCAGACCAACAAACTTTTCCCCAGATTCTTTTTTTTAACATCTTGTAGAAAAAACCCCAAAACATTTCTGGTAGAATATTCAAGGAAGATGAGAAAAGAAAGAAAATGCAAGTGAAGGCAGAAGAAAGAGTGATAAGGAAACGAATGATAGAAGAGAAAAAACAGAAAAAGACTCTTCAGAAGCTTCCAGAGAAACCAGATTAAAGTGCATCAACGAAAAAAAGGGTGAGCAACCAATCAAAACACAGCATCCACTGATGCAAACAAAGAACCAATCAGACGTCATGACTGACAGTGACATGAAGGTCCCATGTTGCCTCTGTGAAAACATGAATTTAACAGATTCATTATAAATCTGTTTTAACTGTTTAAATAAGAATCTGATGTGAAAACGAACACAAGTCAAACATGAAAGCAAAGGACAAAAGTTTTACATCAAAGAAACAGTTTGAATCTTGTTTCATGTTTCTTTCACTCCCTTCAAACTCAAGATCCTCACAGCACAAAAACATTACCGCTTCTGTCCACAGGGGGTGCCAGAATCAACACAAAATGACAGTTTATTTTGGTTGTTTAACTGATTGAACATCTTCAAGTTATAAACGAAGAGCTGAATTTGAATTCATCAGTTTATTTATCGTTCGCCAACTTTCCAAATTAAAGGTTTGAATGACATTCTGGCTGCTGCTGCTGGGACATTTTGATATGGGAATCAAAGCCAAAGCAATCCTTTTTTTTTTAGCTTTAATGATGCGTATTAATTCATTTTTTTAGATGCTGCATGTTACAGCAGCTTCAGAGAGCCGAGCCTCAAACTCACAAGACTCTGATTTAAATCTGGAGCAGATCACAAATTTGACTGATCGATCAGTGTTTGAGTTTATGACCTTTGTGGCTCCAGAAGCATTTCATAAAACTGAATCTGAGGTTTGACGCTGGCGAAGGACCGACGAGCCACGGCGGCATCAGTCTGGACTCGGAGGCTCGAGCTCTGAACTGCAGTCAGATAACAACCGGGAGGATAAAACATGAAACTCAATCAAATCCCTTGAAAAAGAAACTTATGACACAAAGGAAGCGACTTTAATAAAAAACATTGCTCAGTTAAAATTGGCCAAGATGCAACAAATCCATTATTTTTCATATGTTACAGCAAAAAAAGGTCTTTTTTCCACTTTACATGTTTTCATCAGCTCATGTTCGTTGTTTACTTGGTTTCTGACTGAACTGAGAGAAAAGACGAGGAAAGAAGTTTAACGTTCTGAAAGTCGACCTGGTTTCTGAGCGTCTGAGAGGAGGTGAAGTCAAAGGAAACACGGACACGAGAACGTCTGATTGGATAAAAACACAGTTACACTTCCTGTCTTTTGTTTATGACACTTGAACCTACAAACTCCATCATGTCTCTAATGGTTTTCCTTTATTTTGGTGGGTATTTGTCTGATTTAATTTGCTAAAACTTACTGAGAAAATTCACTAAATTATGGAGAAAATACTTTTATAGGACAAATGTTGCTGCGAACATGCAAAGCTGTGAAAAAACATCTTAAACTAAATCTGTTTTATGTCTTAAACTCAGTTTCAGCCGTTAAATGTTGTGACTTTACATGATGGTTTTCAAATAAAATTCAGCGTTAAAACAGAGTTTAAAAACAGACATCAGCACCAAAGCAGGATGGGAAATAAGCAGCGTCGGCTCTGCAGCCTCAGACTCATCAGACCCTCTCAGGTTCGGATTCGTTACCGTCCTCTTCGTTCTGTTCGTATGTACAACGAAACTAAGAAATCAACACTCAAATCTGCCTCAGTCACATTGAGAATCACCGGGTCGTCGGGGGGGAATCAGTGTCTTCATTACAAAAATAAACGTCTCCTCTGGTATCAAAATAGACGACAATCTTTCTCCCTCTTGGTTTTTTTTCCGGAAGCTTCGTATGGCCGACGACGTGGTGACGCGACCGCGGCCCCACGCGGTCTGCGACGCCACACAGCGGATATTTAATATTTACATGCTTGGCTTTGAGCTGAGATGAACTCGCTGAAGCAGGACGCATTTTTTACCTTCATTCCTTCAGGTTGTTGGTGTGTTGGTGTGTTTGTGTGTTTGTTTGTTTGTGTGTAACTTTGGGCTCCGGATTCGTCTTTCACAGCTCGTTTTGGTGATTCAAACTCTGGAAACTCTGTTAACGTCTTCTCAGGTCTGCTGAGGTTCAGAGAAACGATTAACTGACTAGCTCGATTGTCAGGGGTCAAAGGTCAGTGTGTTTTTTTTTTACAAAGGCAGCATGTTGCCACGGTAAGAGACACGTGAGGTCAGGCAGACGGACGGACGGACGGTAAAACAACACGACAGACAGGGTTCCTACATTTAGACGCTCGTTAGACGGAAGACTGATGAAGATGAGGTGTTTCCATCTTCGTCCCTGAACCAGACGGACGGACAGACGCTGCATGAAACTCTGTTCGACTCAGATCTGCTGATCACATCGTATCGTCATCACCTGAACACTGAACTATTTTAACTTCAATCACAGGAATTTATGTCAAATTATCAAAAATAGTTTTCTTCAGTTTCATCAACTTTAAATTTATTTCCATCCACTTGTTTTTTAAAAAAAAGTTTTGATTTGACGACTGAAAAGTGAGAAAATGTTGCAAGTCTTCCTCTTTGCTTCGTCACTGCTGAATTTAATAAACATAAAAAGAGACAAAGTTGATCAAAAGAGGATCAATAAGGGAATGAATCTGTATCTACATGCACCGGTTGTCTTAAACTTTACTGTTGAATTCCAGAAACGGCAGCAGGTGAAAACGTCACACCTGTCTGAAAAACCTTAATCGTCACTGAACGGCAGACCGGAGGGTTTCGGTTTCTTCGGTGTGAACGTACGAAGGTTCAAACTGAGCAGGAAGGTCAAATGAAGAGTTCAGATGAAACATGCAGTGTCTGTCCAGAGTCACGGGAGCTTTTAGTCTTAAAAACAGAGAAACTGTTCATGTGGAGAGGAAGTGATGCGGCAGAAAACTCTCCTCCATCACGGTGGTTTTTTTGGTCCACGACCAAAGATTTGAGATTTGATACTAGTGTCATTTCATTTCACATCTTTTACTTTTGTTGTAGTGAATTTCTACTTCCTGTCAGCTTTTCTAAACCTTTTTTACATCCTGTACAAACTCACAAACCTTCTTACTGTCACAGATGCACATAGGAACCCTGTTTCGTCTCAGCCGAAGACGAAAAGCATCCAAACTAAATACTGTCGGAGGAAAAGTAAAGATACAAGAGCTCAGAGTTGTACAGACAGGCAGAAGCAGGAAATAAAATACTGTGTGTAGTTACTCTTCAATACTGCAGTCAAACTGTAGCTGTAATACTGCCACCGCTTTAGCAAAACGCCAGAAACAGAAACAAACCGAATCCTCTGCCCAGTGAAGCTGGTGTGTCCTTTCAAAATAAAAGTCAGTCACTGCAGACGTCACGCACATCGAGGAACAGAACCTGGCATATCGGCAGGCAAATTAAAAATGAGATTAATCAACCACAGATTAAATCTTACAAGAATCCGTACCAGGACAAAAAGGTGAACAGCCAAGACGCTGTTTCCCAAAAAGTTTCGTATAATTATTGTGCCTTTCTACCTGGAAAACCAGGTAACAGATTACTCCACACAGGTCCAGAGACGAGATCACTCCTTACTGAAGTAGAACAGGTAGAAATACGCAGGGAAATCTGGATTCTTCGCCTCGACAGACAGACAGACTGACAGACATGTTGGAGTCCTCATGCGTCCGTTTGTTCGGATCCTCGTGATGCTGAAGACGAAGAACATGGACCCTGAAGAGTGTGAGTCCTCTTTTGGCAGCAGGTCCTCCTCAGGTCCCACCCTGTTCCACGAGTACCGAGGTGAGTCTGAGTTCGTACGTGGCTTGTGAGGACTCAGTTCGAATCCCGTCTTCCCTCCGAAAGTCCTTAAAGTCATGTGACAAACATCAAGTTCTGCGGTGTTTGAAATGAAGGACTGGATGTCTGAACTCCTTCCTGTCAGTGGAAGTTAAAGTAACGACAGATGAGTTGGAACCGAGGAACATGTGGGCTGAAGAAAACATCTGCACGGCGACGACCTTCGTTCCATCGGAGGAGAGCGACGCCACCGTTTACACTCTGAAATACACTCCTGTGACGTCCGAGAGGAGACCAAAAATACAGCAGAACCAGGTCAGTCTGTTTCCTTTGAGTCCAGATTAGAACCAACACACACACACACACACACACACACACACACACACACACACACACACACACACACTTAGGTCCACTAGGTCAGATCAGAGTCTTCACCCTGCGTCCAGTCGGCCTCAGTCCACCTGCAGCCCAGACAAGAAGTTTGGTTTCACAAAGTTCAGCATCACGAGGTCCAAAGAGAGAAAACCCAGCTGGTTCTGGCTCCACTCGGAACCAGTCAGAACCAGAACCAGAACCAGATCCTCAGTCATGAGTGTGTTCAGACCCGGTTTCATCTGTTCTCTGCAGCTTCAGGTCCAATGAAGTCCTTCAAAAGTCCAAACCTGATGGGAGTCTGTCCAGGCCCCTCGAGGTTCTGGTTCGGTTCTGCGAGGCTCCTCTCAGGACTTGTCCCCCAGCTGAGACTGCTCCATGGACCCCTCCTCGTCTGAGAGACCTGTTTCCACGGTGATGACCAAGGACGCCACTGAGGCGCTGCTCGCCATTGGCTGCAGTTCACCTGGAGGAGGAAGGAAGGTGAGACTGAAGACTGAAGACTGAAGAGTGACACGTTCAACAGTTTTTGATTTAATTTGACGAATAGAAACAAATGTTTAACTTAAGAAACATGAAATATTTCTGTCACATCCGACCTGTTTGTTTCAGTTCAGTTACTTTAAATCAAGCTGGACAACTTTAATTTATGTTTTATGTCAAACTCAAAAAAAATCTTTCACTTGAGAATTTTACCAGCAGCTGAAAATAAAAACACCATTAAAGTTAAAATAAAAGTCTTTCCATCTGTCTGATTTTCTTTTTTATTGAATTTTTTCCTCCTTTTCCTCTTTCCTGCCCTAAAAAAAGGGATTAACATAATAATAACATCCTGGAAAAATATGTGTAATGCAACAGGATCACCACTGGGTGTCAGTGTGACACCACTCACGGCGTGTGTGTGTGTGTGTGTGTGTGTTACCTGTGTGTGTGTCGGTGGTGGCCGTCACAGGGCTGTCCCTCAGCGTGTCGGGGTCCTGGTAGTCCTGCGGGAGCCCCACCCGACGCACGCCGGGGTCCAGGACCACCGAGGAGCCGCCTTCGCTCAGCGTGCCGTCGCTGGACGCCCCGGACACCACGGCCTCCAGGGCCAACGCCCCGACTCCGCCCACGCCCACGCCGCCGCCCACGCCGCCCAGAGCGAGGTCATAGTCGAGCGGCAGGTCGTCCAGACAGTCGGCGTTTAGCTGAACAGGAAACAAACCGTCATCAAGGCTGCGAAGCTTTTCACACAGTTTAGTTTCAAGGATCATTTCTGTTCTTATTGATCAAAAACCTACAGGATTCTTCCTCAGTGGCAGGTGATTGATTGATTGATTGATCAATTTCAGATTAAACATTAGCTTTAATATCACGGTCGGGGTTCAGAGCCACCTGCTGGCAGCTTGTAAAGTGGGTCGGTTCCTCATAATAAGATGTTTTACAACAAAGATTCTGTAAACATTTATTGAGTTTATTCCACAGGTTTTATCTTAAAAAGTAATAAATGTTTCCAGAAGCTGCTCAGCGTTTCCCGGACGAACGGAGGTGAAACGCAGCCGTCAGACTCACCGCGATGCCGAGGGCTTTGAGGATGTTGGTCTTGCACATGGGACACGTGCGGTGGTCGAGCAGCCACGGATCCACGCAGCTCTTATGGAACAAATGTCTGCAGAGGAGAAGGACACGGTGCGATCAGCGACTCTGCTGCAGGAGATTCAAGCTCACATCTGCTTTCAATCGGTGAAGTTACACGAGGACAGAAGGAATCTGGACAAACATGTTTTCTGCTTTTTATCTCATGAAACTCATTTCATAATCTGGTCTGAAACATAACGAGCCTGAACAAACAGAGAGTGCTGGAAACATTTGTCTCTGATTACAGAAAACATTATGTTCTGCATTAAAGTCGGTTTCCATCATCCCAGAGTCCTTCTGATCACATGACAACAACAAAAAAACAAACAAAAACACAAAAGTCCTTTTTGTGACAGAATTATCTGAACATTTAAAGTATGAAGCCTTTTTATTTTCAAGGTTGTTTTCCAGCACAAGAACAAACTAATACCAGGAAACAGACTTTCTTTTCAGACACTGAAGGTTTGAAACAGCTGCTTCAAAAACAGTAAAACGCTCACTGACACCTGCAGCACCTGCAACCATCTGAACCGGTTTCAGTCCCAGAATGAGTCTAAATGCAGGTTCAAACATGACTTTTTCAGGAGTTTTAGTGCCACCTGTTCCTGTGAGTGTGTGTTTCTCTGTGTGTGTGTGTTTCTCTGTGTGTGTGTGTGTGTGTGTGTGTGTGTGTGTGTGAGTGTGTGTGTGCACCTGCAGGGCAGGATGCGGACCACGTCGTTGGCCTTGTAGCCCTCTATGCAGACGGCGCAGTTGTCGAAGTCGGCCTCCGTCTCCTGGTCGCCTTTCCTGATGGTGCGAACCTGCAGCTTGCTGATGGCCTTCTTCGCCGCGTCGCCAAGACGACGCTGTGGGGGGGGGTGGGGGGGGGGGGTAGGCATTATGTATAGAAGTCTTATAAAATTACATTCTGAAGGTTTTA
>JAQMCX010000040.1:454091-469555 GCA_029814765.1 Acanthurus leucopareius | reverse complement strand
GTGTTTACATCTCTTGTCTGTAATCTCTCTAAATTGAAGATGACAGCCGTACACAGTGTGTACGTGTGTGTGTGTGTGTGTGTGTGTCTGTGTGTGTGTGTGTGTGTGTGTGTGTGTGTGTGTGTGTGTCGTTACCTCTCATCTGTGTCAGGTGGTTATTTCCTGTCTTGAGTGTTCCAGTGACCCCTGACCTCTTCGCCTTCCACCAATCACAACAGGGGGCCATCATCTCCGTGGCAACCTTACAACCTTTTGATCTGGGCTCTGATTGGCTCCTGTACACTCCGGTTCCCACGGTGATCTTTCTAACTGTCGCCCCGGTGCTTTGACTCCCGACCTTTGACCCCTTTACTGTTGGTTGCTGGTGATGTTCCTGTTCTCAGGACTGAGGCTCAATGCTGCATTCAGGGACTGGTGGAAATTATAAACTTCAGCGTGGAAACACACAGTTGGAGAGCTCAGAATATGTTTCATTCATTAAAAAACCTCAAATCCCAAACTTATTTGTTCAAAATGGCCTCGACGCCTCGACGCCAGCTGTGCGTTTAGTTTCTCTCGTTCATTAAACGACACAGACGGATGAGTTCGTACCTCACAGAGCATCTGACATTTTCTTTACAGGAAGCTAACAGTAACTGCAACCACACCGACAAAGCTGACACTTCCTGTCCAGCAGAGGTCATGTCAGAGGTCACCATGGAGACAGAGAGCAAAGGTAAGCCAGCGAAGAAGAAGAAGAAGAAAGAGTGAAGGTGTTTTCAAACGGAGCATGAAGCAAACACTTTGTTTTGATGGATTTGATTTGTGCAGTTGTCAGAATCGTCAGTCACAGTCAAGGTTTGTAATTAGTTTGGTTAAATTTATTAAAATATAAAATTATATTATTTCTTTAGTTATTCAAGACGTCAGACTCTTTGACTTCAGTTCTTCTGATCTGTTAATAGTGTGCTGAGGTTCAAATATGAATTTAAGAAAAAAGGCTCTTTTGCTCTGTTCAGATTATTAAAGTCATTTCATCATGAAAACCCTCCTTTGACCTTTGACCTTTGACCTTTGACCTGACCCCCAGACCTGCCGGTGACACCACAGGAACCAGGAAGTGGAAGTGTGGTCGTTCAAGGCAACAACAAGAACCCAGCCAGCGAGAAGCTGCAGAGGGTCCGTAAGTGGAGCATCACCACCTATAAGGTGAGACTGGACTTCTTGTTGCTGTTCATCAGTGAGAGACATAATCAATAAGTATTGATCAGATGATCAGCGACGCTCCGTCCCTGCAGTGCACCAGGCAGGCTCTGTCGGAGAAGCTCGGTCGCGGGTCTCGCACTGTGGATCTGGACCTGGAGCCTCGCCTGGAGCTGCTCAAAGACGACCGGCAGCGCTACGACAACGTGACCAAGCTGGCTCAGACTCTGGCCAATCAGCTCGCTCAGTTCACAGTTACCCAGAAGACCCTGGGGGAGGCCTTCAGCGAGCTCAGCGTCAAGACGCCACCGCTGCATGTGAGTCTAAACACAAACTTTTCAGATTTTACCTCTGCTGCGAACGCCACTGCAGTCACTACTGTCAACTATTGATCAGTCAGTTGGTGTCGATCAGTTCCTGATCAATAGTGATTCTCCCCGTTTGTCGTTCCGTCAGGTGGAGTTCGGTCTGAATGCAGAAGCTCAGAAGTTTTTGTCCAAAAGTGGCGAGACTCTGTCGGAGGCCATCAAAGCCTTCACATCTGACATGAACACTCTGGTCAACAAAACCATCGAGGACACTATGATCAACGCCAAGAAGTACGAGGCCGCCAGGTGGGTGGGAAACACACTTCCTGTTTCCTGTCAGGTGGGAGGTCGGCCAGGTGCACTGCAGATCTGCATGTCATATCAGATACTCAATTGTCTCAAGATTTTACAGTCAAACATGAGAGAAGATTCAAAAAGACTCATATTTGGACCCAAAGAAGCCGATAAAAAAGGAGTGTTGGGGTTTTAAGTGAGGCACAGAAAGGCATTCTGGGAAATGAAGGCGGAAACATGAGCGGATGCAGAAGTTGATATGGGAGGTTCTGCAAGTTGTAAAAGCGCAAATGTTTCCCAATTACATGAATCATCCCATTTGATGCTAACAGATTAAGAGTGTAAACATGAAAAGGAATTCTGGGAAATGTAGGAAATCTTAATGGAAGCAGAAATCACAGAACTACTTGAAGTTTTCCTTCAAATTTTGATGTTACCTGCAGATCTGTGCGGCTGTTACCGGATGATAATGATCTGACAAAATAGCAGAATAATAATTAGCTAATCAGAATTTAAGCAGTGCAACTATTAATCATTTCACTTGTGACATCACACATAAGATCAGCAGAACAGTATTTTTAACAAAAGTGAGTGAGTGACCATGTGAACTGACCTCCAGAGTCGAGTACGACGCGTACCGAGTGGACCTGGAGGAGCTGAACCTGGGACCCCGGGACGCCGTCACCGTCCCCAAGCTGGAACAGGCCCAGAAGGACTTCCAGAGCCAGAGGGAGAAATACCAGAAGATCCGAGACGACCTGTCCGTCAAAGTCAAGCTGCTGGAGGAGAACAGGGTGAGGGATCTGAGATTCAAGTCAGATGTCTCTTCTGATTGAACTTCATCGAGGAGATAACATGTTCCTAGAAATTAAATATTTACAGAAGGACAGAAAGATTTACAGACTTCACTTTTATTCTGTCTGCAGGTCAAAGTCCTCCATAACCAGCTGTGGCTGCTCCACGGCGCCGTCGCCGCTCACAGTTTATCTTGTCACAGCTTCCTGGAGCAAAACATCCGGCAGGCCAGTGAACACCTCAGCGACCCCAGCACCGACGCCCCCTCCTGGCTGGAGGAAGGTTGACAAAACAACAACCTTAATCAGCCCTGTGGCGGGTGGACGGATGTGAGTTTAAAAAAATGTTTTGGGATTAAGAACACTATTGTGAGAAAAGTTAGGAAAAAAAACTTTTTTTGGGAAGTAGTTAGTGATTAATAAGTTTATTTATACCAGAAATGAATTATTTTGAATATTAAAATTGGTTTTCTGAGTCCAGACATACCTCCTGCAGCTCTGGAAAAGCTTTAAAAAGGTAGAATTTCATCACTTTTCAGCTCTCAAATGTTAATTATGAAACATCGTGGTTAGTTTTGAAAAGTATGTTCATTGTTTTAAACTCTTGAAATAGGGGGTCTTAAGAATTACCTCTTTGAGCACATACATTCACATACATGCTGTTCAGTTCATGTGACTTCTGACCCGTTTCGCAGACACACACATGTGCAACCCTCCTGGTTTTCTTGCCTCCGTCTCACTGTGTTGGGAAGTAAATCCATCTAATCCTCTGTGAGGCACTAAGCCTTTCTTTGAACTTTAAAAATCCTCTGCCACTGCAGTCAGAAACTCACCAGAACGACTAGAAGTGCCTCAACACCACTGCAGGAAAACAGCCTCACTGTCCACAAACCAGCCGGGGTTAACCGACCAGAGACGGTTCTGGTCTCAGTCTGGGTCCAGCTTGGTAAAATATCTGGACTTTATAATAATATTTTATATCTTTGCATGTCAAAATGACAAATATTGCAACAGCAGACTTTATCCAGATGGAGCTAATTAAAGTTAGAGTCGTTTGCTGAAAGTTCAGACTGAAACTTGGATTTTCTCTGGTTGATGTGTTCGGCTACTCATGTTTGTTCGTAACCAAAGATTATTTGTCAGAGAAAAAGGAAAAAAAAGTCTCTGCATCACAGCTCTACGACTGCAAGGAGACTTTGTGTTTTTGTAGTAAAACAAGAACAACTGAGTGACGAGTTTTCTCTTGACGAACACACTGCTGATACATGAATTTTTAGTTACTCCTTAATCAGGACCTCTAGTATTTTGATCAAGTCTTTTATAAAAAAATAAAAAGTTGTGAAAGTAAAAGTGATTTGTGGCCAAAAAGGAACTTAACTTCTCAGTGACGGGTTTAGTTAAGTTCTGATTCTGTCAGTTTTTTCTCTGGTTTACGTGCGATAAACTCTGGCAACCTGTCGAGACCAAAAAATGTTGTTATATGTCGATGATGACGTCTTCTTCGTTAAAGACTAGATGGTTGTAAGCAACGTTTCATCAGTGGTAAACATGTTTTTGTTTGTGTCTCTGTACCTCAAGCCTGACAACAACAATGATGCAAAGACTCTGGATGCTTTTGTGCAATAGTGTTGTAAAAATGTCACCTTCAGTACACAGATGTCGCCCCGCCTGAATTAAATGCTGCTTTAAAGGGAAATTCCACTCAATTTAAAAACAGGCAACTTTACTGACAATGAAGAGGAAACCAGCATGAATTGGATTTCTTTTATTTTCTTTAAATGTGATCAAAAAGTTAAAAAGTTTTTTTTTGCTACACCAACAAATAATGTTTTTGTTTGAGATTATTGTGCTGATTTTGTGTTCAAAAACGAATTGTGTCCCTTTAAATCAGTGAATAGTAAGGAAATCTAAACTCAAGGTGAACTTACTTGCTTTTTCCAGATATTTTAACTGCACCTTCCATGAAAAATTAAGTTTTCTTAATTAAAACAAATGTAATAAAGTGACTATAAGCTTACAGAGTTAAACTTCTGGGTCCAGTGCTGTGTACACTCCACAAAAATCTGTCAACTGTAAGAAACAAATACAAATATTTCGCATTCCTCCTGAAAGCATTTTGTACTACACAGCAAAAGTTAAGATGAATTTTTTCTTGTGTAATATTTTCCTGAAATGTTTTTTTCCACCGCTGTGAATTTGAAAGTAAAAAACAAATTTCTTTGGCCTGTGATGTTTTAAATTTCTGTACATCGTGTGTGTTCAGTTAGAAAACTGACTGCAGACGTTAAAAAGGGTTTCATGAAAACTGAAACTTACTTTAAATCATCACAGTCTGTTTAAACAACAGAATCATCTGTGCGGCTAAACTGCAAAGGAAAAGTTGGGATTTTTCATGAGGGACGTCCCCCAGATTTCCTCCAGCAGACAGATCTCATGTTAATGACTCACGTTGGGGGGAATCTTCTCAGAAGTGACCCTGCATCAGTCTGCAATAAGGTTAAAGGGGGATTTCCTTCCTTTATGAACTACAACGCCAAACATGGACCAAAATGTGCACAAATTCATTTATAATTAAAAGTTTTTTAATCTTGCTGCAAATGTTGTATATGACTAAACTGCCAAATAAATGTATAGAGATCAATAATGTGACTGATTTTCTTTATTAAAAGCTGTTCGAGTCCAAACAAAGATCATCTTATGAAACCGAAAGTTGTATGTGAGAGTAAATCTTCTTCCTGAGCTTCAGATTTCAGGTGCTTTTCCACCAAAACAACTTAACTCACCCATTTCAGTCTCAAACGTTTGAAAGGAAAATAAGTTTGGATCTTAAAGTTGTATTTCTTATAAGTTTCATTCTCTTATAATTGTGATTAACTGTAATTTTATCATAATTATTTTTATTAGTATAAAATGGAGTGGATTTACTAAAATGTAAAAAATGCAGGACACAATTCAGTAGCACAATATTAGAAACAATACTGCAGTACTTTAACCGTGTAGTATTGATACTTTTATTTAAACTCAGTAAAAGATCTGCAAACTTAAATCACTCAAAGTTACTTTAAACGACACTCAGAAGTTCTAGATTTGCATTCTCAAATTTAATGAAGTGGACTTACTTTCAAGTTTAATTTTAGTTCTAAAAAATCAGCTGATATTAAATTATTTTATAAACATCAAGACAAAGTGAAAGATGTGTGTATGTGTGGTGTCACTTGGTGTTTTTCTGGGTATAAATGCAGATTTACACCACAGTCTGAATTAGCATGCAGTGTGTTTCTGCCTTTAAATGAAGATTTCAGAGTAAGAGTCGCGTCTGTTTGTGGTTGTGTTGCTCTGATTGCTGTAAAGAGACGCAATTATTCACCAGGCAACGCCGACACACAGACCTGTTCGACCGTGTGAGTGTGTTTGTTCGGCATCCAGGCTCATTTTCACAAACACTTCGGTTTCTCACAGCGGAGGTTTTCTCTCTGTCGCTGCCTCTTTCTTTAAGTGGTTCATCTTTGGACCCAAAGTGAAGCTCGGAAAGTGTCGTTAGCTTGTCGTCTGGACTGTAAGAGGACGGGACGGCGTTGTAGTGAAGGTCAGAGGTCAGCCGAGCACAGACAAGGTTTGTTTACAACACTTAATTCAAATTGATCTTTTTTAGCCCACATCGAAATATACTGACAATTGTTAAATGACTTGTCATAAAATGTCAGATATTCCTGCTTCGCTCAGGATGATTTAAATTAACTTAATCTTCTGACTTTTAATCCTAAGACATTTTATTTGTCAAATATTTGTAATTTTTAAACAAATTACTAGAAAAAAGACTTAGCAATCACTCTTGACCTGCTTGACTTTAAGTTCATCACTAATTAGCAAGTGTTAACATTGCTAGCATGCAGGAATGGGAATGGTGAACATGCTGAGCAAGACTGTTAGCATGCTAACGTTAGCGTGTAGCTCAAAGCATGGTTGAGCCTGAAGGATCTCAGTATTTATTTATTTATTTATTTATTTATTCATTTACTGACTGACGGACTTGTTTATTCCACTAAATGCACCTTGAAAGCAGTTTTTAAGGAAAGCTCCCAAAGTGACTGTGATTGGTTAAAAGATGCTCATGTAAACAAGTCCAACCTTGTTTCCCTCCTGCATGATGCTGGGTGGTGCAGACCTTTATCAGTATAACACACACTAAATATGAATTATTGCTGAGTTAATATTTGTCTTTTTGAACATTTTGTGCAGAAAACTGCTTAAATATATTTGCTCATGTGTGTATTTGTGACATTTTAGCTTTTTGAAAGGAGAGTAGAACTGCTGACACATAACATGAAAATGTGCCTCTTGAATGTTGGGGGGTTTTTCGCTGAGGGTGGGGCTGGTAGAGCTTATCTGGGCCTCACACACACACACACACACACACACACATACACACACAGAATTAATGTGACATTAAGAACTTGAGCGAGGACACGCGTGCGCGCTCGTGTGTGTGTGTGTGTTCACTCTTTAATCGTGGCAGGTGGCCGCGCACAACGGAAAGCACTTTCTCTGACACCTGAGTAATCACGCATGCGCAGGCTGCCGAGGTCCACGCCCCTCCCTCTCTCTCTCTCTCTCTCCCATTCGCACGCGCCCGCAGCCGTTGTCAGAGTATCGAACGACTGCCCAGCGCGCGCTGCCCGCCGCTGCCCATCGGCACCACTGAGATCTTGTTTTCCTTAAAGTTGGACATTTTCTAACGGAGGTTTCGCGCAGCAGCGTCCGCGCCGCCACAGCCGCTCATCCCGGTGAGTGCAGATGGGAATCTCATCCCACACTTGTCCTTTTTTGTCTCTCTGATGATTCTTCTGTTGCATTCAGTTCTTCTAAGTCAGATCAGGATTCTCTCTTCAGGCTAACAAGCCGTTAAACACGTTGATAATTCACGACAACCAAACTACATTCAACATTTCTACAAAAAAACGCAGCAAGAACACAACAAGCCTCCTTAACATCCATCTAGATGTGTGTTTTGTGGTGTTTAGTCTCAACATTATTTCGGCTATTACAATGTGACACTCAGTCCGACATTACGGTGTTAAATCATAAGAGTTATTTATATAAAAAGCCTGTTAGGTTTGTTTTTAGGGGATAAACGGGGCTGAGCAGCCGATCATTTATAGAAATTTGTGCTTCGCCTTTAAAGCTTATGAACGAGTTTCTCTCCGGAACTTAAATCCTGACAATATAATAATATTTCTGGAATATTCCTCTGTTTGTTTCTGATGCATTTGCCTTCATGGTGAGTCGGTATGTTGACGCACATTAGTTAGACTTGCTGTTCATGTAGTTACATAATTTATTTCTTTACATGAAGCTGTTTTTTAGTCTCCTGGTGTGTTTTTTTTAAATATTCATGGTATTTTCTGCAGTGTGTTTGTGGTTTTCATGATGTAAAGATCCACAGTTTGTCTTTGCTGTTCAGACTCAAGTTCATCAGTTCTCATTATGTCAGAGGTGAATTTACTTTGGATTTGATTATTTCTCTCTGACTTTGTAATATTTTTCTCAATGCAAAGACATTTAGTTTCCTGTCCTGAGTGGGAAATAAAGAAAATATATTTACTTATAATAAAAACTGTTGCAAATACAGTAATCTAACCCGAACACAGTCTGTAGTTCACAGTAAAGTGATTTATATCTATAATTATCTTGTTTTAAAGGCTCTTTGACAAAGTTTTTGTGTGCATTAGATAAATTTCTGTGAAGATCTGGACAGTTTAAAGATGTTAGTTGGGTGATGATTTAATCACTAGCTTACCATCTGTACAGTGTTATTAGAATATTCTTTGCTATAGGAATTTATTTTCCATCATAAATGAAATCGAGTGAGTTTTTGTGATGATTAAAAGCATTTTTCCATCATTATACACTAACTTTTATCTCTGCTCTTGTATATTGTCGATCCAGTGACTTAAAGCTTCACTGAAACTGCAGAAAATCATCATATTTTTATGGATTTTCTGATAATTTAACAATAATAAAACACCGGATGTGTGCAGGACGTCTGCAGAGAGAAAAGGATGTTTTTCTGCTTGGTGTGTGTTAACAGTCTTCAGGCCTCGGGGAGGTTGAAACTCGCACGTCAGGTGTCGACATGAACTCAAACTCACCTGCATGCAGGTGGCAGATAACCTGCGTCTGAGGGAAAATCATTAAAATACAGTCATAACATCACATGTTCGGCCTAATTTGTGTTTACCGTGGCTTTTTTCCAGCTGTCATGTTCGGATGTTACAGCTTCTGATGACCTTTGACCCGACTTGTGTTGCTCGAAGGCACTGCGGCAGAGCAGATCAGCTGCCGGGGGATTAAAACCTGCAAGGTCTTTGTTTGCAAAGTGCTTTTTTCTAACCAGGTTCTTTTCTTTTGTCTGTTTTCAAGAGAGACGTTTTTACACCAGACTCCATTCAAAAAAGGTCTGATTTAATCTTGTTTGATTTGCTGGCACACACACTGTTTCACTCTGTGCATCGTGACCTCTGACCTTCAGTGAATCACAGTCTTCAGTTTGTTTTGGCAGAAGTGAACTCCATCAGGCTGCTTTTATTTTACAGCATCTGTAGATTTACTTTCCTACTTTTCTACTTCTGCTTTATTTGTTTGATTGGAAATTGAAACTCATGAAGAGTCCTGCAGCGTAGGAGGTCAATAATCTGAACAGGGTTTTGTTTGCTTAGTTTTTAATTAAACTTTCTTGTCGTAACGAGCTGAAAGGAGGCGTCGCTGCTGTGTCACCTGTCAGTTTAATTAAAGGTCTTGTAATTGATGTGAAAAGTGAAAGTTGAGGAAAATCTGGATCACAGAAGTTTGAAATCGGAGCCTTTGTTTTAATTTCTCTTTCAAATTCCAGCCGAGGAAGAAATTCCTGTTCGACCGAACATGAACCTCACCTGATTTATCCTTTCAGCTTCACATATTACAGCCGATGCCGGCAAGATGATTGCATGAAACTATTTGGATGATCGAGTTCCTGCTGCTCTTCATTCCTGTCCGACAACACGTCAGGTTTCACTCTCATGTCACTTTCTAATCAGAGCTCCGTGTTCGACCTCGTTTATTTTGGTTTTTATACGTGAATATGAGTCAGATGTTACAAAACTCAACACATCGTCTCTCCTGGATGGAGGGTGGAGAAGTTTGTCCAGCAGAAACTCTGTTTGTGCTCGTTCCTCCTGCTGGTTCTTCCTCCAGGCCTCTGAGCCGACTGTGGCCAGGCCGCGGTGCTCCCTCGGCGGGTTGAGCGCTCAGCCTGACCCCCTGCCTCGCCTGGAGCTCCGGTGAAGATGCTTCAGGACGACATTTTATAAACATGACAGTGTTTCTGTCTGTCTGTCTGTCTGTCTGTCTGTCTGTCTGTCTGTCTGTCTGTCTGACTGTCTGTCTGTCTGTCTGTCTGCTGAAGAAAGGAAGCTGTGATTCGCTCGTTTGAGCCTCGAAAAAGATTCAAAGAGGATTTTTTTTTCTGCTTTTCGACACCTTTTTCTTTTTCTTTTCCTTTCGACACAAACACTCAGACAGAACGACCTGCTGTTCATGCTAATGATGTTTAAAAAAAAAAAAAACCCGTTCAGATGCTTTTCTGAGCCACGTCAATGTGGGGGGTCCCCGCTCACCCCCCATCACCATCACAAAACACACACACACACACACACACATGTTTGCTGGGGTAAATAAGACGGAGGCCTTCGCCGCCTCGGGGAGTTTTACTGCGGTTTCCAGGGTGACCAAGTATTTGTGCGTTTCGAGCTTCTGTTTCTGAGTTTCTGAGTTTCTTCAGGATCATTTGAAAGTGGCGATTTTAGATTTTAGTCGTTTTTTTTAATGAAAATAGTCTTTCAGTAATAAATCCCATCAGCCTGAAGCAGCTGGTTACATGATGACGGAGGAGCAGACGCCCAAGTTTCTGTCTTCTGAAAAGGTTTTGTGTCACTTTTTGAATATTTTCTACAAGATTTAAACCCGTTTCATGCAGGTTTCTGGTTGTGTTTCATAAAAACGGTTATTTTAAAGTAGTTTTGGATCATTTTCAGTTGGTTTCTGGAGAGAAATGTGTCCTTGAACGTCTCATTACGACGGCTGAGAGTCCTGAACCCTGCAGAGTCTGACCCGAGGTCGGCCGAGCTGCTCGGTGCTGCTGGATCAGTTCCTGGATCGTTTGTCTCTCAGTCCTTGCAGGAGGGTGTCGGGGGGGTTTCTGGCCTCGGATGCAGCTCTCCGGGCTGCTGCACCCTCTCATGCTCCGGCCTGACGCTGCTGCCCCGCCGCTGTGATCCTCAAACCGCGTTTCCTCGTTTCTCTGAGCGATGCTTCACGATTTCCTGTTTCTAACACCGTTTTATTCCTTCCTGTCGTGCAGCAGTGACACATTTTATTTGTTCGGATAATTTTATTAATCAGACGTCTGAAACAACGACTTGGTTTCATTTCTGCCATCAAGTCTTTATATTTCCTGTGAGGCGTTTAATGACTCTGAGTTTGCTGCTTCATGGTTCAACACTCGACATTTAAATCAGCTTCAGGTCACGAGGAGCAGCTGATAAGTAGAAGAAGAAGAACTTAGCATGGTCACATTAACACACTTGGTCCAGCAGTCATGGAGGATGTGCATCTCCTCTTTGTAGAAGATTTTGGACCTTCAGAAATTGGTCAATGGTGCAGATGACATCATCGTCACTGTCAAAATGGCGTCTCCTGAGCTTCTTCTTCGTCTTTAAGAAGAGGGTGGTGATGCGTTCGGGTCACATCAGGTGAACAGGACGCCTGTCGGAGTTTGAATCCACATTCCTGCCTGGATAAAAGCCGGAGTTGTGTTGTTTTTTTAGTCTCAGACAGAACTGACCTTCTGTTTTTGATTAACTACAAGAGAAAACTCAGAGTGCTGAACTTCAAACCTTCTGCACGAGCAAAGAGTTGAAGCCCACGTGACGTCTTTCCTCCTCAGGCGGTGTCACCTGCAGAAACTCCACCCTGCAGCAGCAGAAAGCGGTCGGACGCGACAGTGATGGAGGATCTGAGATGTTCTCCATCCTCTGACGTTCCTCTGGGATGGAAACTATCCGAGCTCGACCTCAGCGGATCAGACGAGGCTCCGTTCGGCCTCTTTCCTTCAGCGAAACCTGCAGCAAACCGCCACTTATTTTGTCCCGTCTCACTGTTTTGGACCTGAAACTTCCTTAAGTTTCATATTAAAATGCCAGAGGGAGTTTTTTTCTTCTTCTTTTTCCGCCGAGTCACCAGAGAAACTTCAGCCTTGAAGTTGCAGCTGCTGGATTTTTGGAAAAAGCATTAACGTGACGGGCCGAGCTGCTTCGTCTCTGTCAGCTCTCTGATCAGAACCTGAGTGTTTTTGTTTCCTGCAGCTTCAAACGAGACGTTTCTGCATCTTAAAGACACTAAAACGTCTTCGTGTCTCTGTGGAAACTCAGTTTGTGTTTTATCCCGTTTAAAGTCCACCAGCAGCTCATTTTATGAAGGTGAGATCTTTCATTGCACTCACCTTCCTCTTTGTCCGAGACACACCTGTCGACTGCTGAGTCACCTGAGAACAAGCTCCGCCTCCAGCAGCTGTAGCAGTGAAATGCTGCTCTAACACTGATGCATCAGCTCATGTTCAGTTTACTTTTCACACCTGAAGAAAGTTTGGTTTATGATGTTTTTAGTTTTCAGTGCTGGAACGTTTTTAAAATGTAATGTTGGTACTTTTACTCGAGTAAACAATCTAAATACTCCTCTCCCGTAGCGGCTGGGTGTGCACAAAGAAAGAGACGACAAACAAAACAAATAAAAAACCAACATGTTTCCGCTTTGTTGAACATTTTTTGGGACAAAAGTCTTTAAAATGTTTCGTTTTTCTGCAAAAAACAACTTGAAAGTCAGAAACCTTTGACTTGCATCACATCAGCTGATAATCAGCTCATAATTAGGACTTATCACACGGAGTGAGTCACCGCTCAGTGTTAGTCATCGCTCCTTTGTGTGTGTGTGTGTGCGTGTGTGTGTGTGTGTGCGTCCTCTTTTGTCCTCCGGGTTTGTGTGTGTGTGTGTGTGTGTGTTTGACAGAGGAGAGGGCAAATGAATTTGTAGTGTAAATATTTGTCGTTGCATTATTTCTCAAACAGGTTTGCAGTGACTTTGCAGTGTGTGTGTTTAAGTGTGTGTGTATATATGTGTGTGTGTGTGTGTGTGTGTGTGTGTGTGTGTGTGTGTGTTTAGTGTGTGTGTGTGTGCACTTCCCAGCCCAGCTCCATGGCTGTTGCTACAGCAACCGTTGACTCCCTAACCCAAATGCTGGTGCTCCTCTGCTCAGATGTTGCACTGTGATGGATGTTGACCGAAAAACATGAACCTGTTTCCAAACCTGCAGCTGAACTTCACAGGACGTCACACACACTCACACACACTCACACTCTCACACACACTCACACACACTCACACACACTCACACACACTCTCACACACTCACACACACTCTGCTAACTGTGACCCATCATTAAGATCAGAGGAAAGAATTGGAAACTCAGCACCTCCAGCTGTTCTTCTCTTATTCTTCACATCAGAGGATGAAAACTTCTGACTCTTTGCTTCTGAAGTTTCTGTTAAAGTTTGATTTGTTTGGTTTCATTTCAGCCGTCGGCCGACAAACAGGCTCCTCCCACATTTTCTCCTCCTGTTGGGATCCAGTGAGAGTGAACGAGCTTTGACTTTGTCACCTGTGAGTTAATCTTTCACCGGCCCGCATGGCGTTCGTTTGTCTGCCGGGAACACGGTGTCCCTGAACACATCAGCTCGAGCGTCTCCGTGCTGATGATCCTCTCTGACTGCTGGCGGTTTTTCCTTCAGAGCATCCGAGCCGTGACGTCGGCGGACGGTTTGTCAGGAGTTTCCACGGTGGATCAGAGCTTCTTCTCGCACTGTCACAACCAGTTACTCATCCACTTCCTGTCCGAGCTGTCGCTTCGTTTCAGCGCCGAGCCGCCACCACCGCCACCGCCGCCGTCTCTGTATCGAGGTCAGAGCAGGAATGTGGAGCGGAGGCAGGAGGCTCTCGTGTGGAGGCATCATAACTGGGTCGGCTGAGAGAAAAAAAGTGTCCAGTGGTTTGTTCGTTTTAGCAGCGCGGCTCAGGAGAGTTGGACCTGCCACGGCAGATCTCCCAGCATGCATCTGAAAAACTGAGCCACGGCCTTTTTCGCCGCTGCGTCACCCAGAGGCGTCGATGCAGACGGGAAGTCATGACGCGTCTGGAGGTGAAGTGAGAAGCAGAAGAGTTGCATCAGTGCTTCTTTGGCAGTTTGCAGCTGGAGGAGTGAAACAGTGAAAATATTTAAAGTAATCAAGTAATCGTGGCAGTAATGGTGGTTCTCTAGTAATAGTACTCATGGTGTTGAAGTAATAGAAGTAATAGTGATAAATGAACCAGGTGTGGCAGTACTCGTACTTGTTATGGCGGCTGTAGTCGTGGTCGTGCTGGTAGAAACAGGAGTTTCTTGTGATGCTGCTGATAATTAACATAATTTATGCAACTTTGAATGTGGAGTGAAGCTGGAAGTTGTCACGTCTCCATCTTTGTCCAACTTAAGTCATGTGACTCGACTCGTCACCTCAGAGTCGCACATGATGCTGATGGAGTATAAATACTCAGCGGCGTTGCAGTAGTGGTCGTAGGTAACGTTCACACTCTGACTCCTCATTAATCCCACGACCTCGTTAACCAATCAGAGCCCCTCCGTGTGAACCGGGTCAGCCGTTTGGCCCCGGTCTATTTTTACATTCCGAGTCGTGTGATTGGATGATGTCGATGATGTCACGGTCACTCGAGTTTAAACGGACCATCAAAGAGGGCGAGAGTGTGAGTCACCCGGAGCTTTTGTTCACCGGCAGCCTTTGAAGACAAAAACATGGAGGGACAGAAACGAGGAGAGAGGAGAGACGGAGGAATACAGGAGGAAACGACTGTGTTTATTATTCATAGACTGACCCCGCCCACTCTCACACACACACACACACACACACACACACACACACACAAACACACGGTGACCCCGATTTTGTTGTCTGCCAAGTAAACAAACCGTTATTGTTTGTAACCCGGTGTTACCACCACCGGTTGCCACGGTAGCGCATGGCAGCCCTGCTCCCTAGCATCTGAAACAACACACACACACACACACACACACACACACACACACACACACACAAACAAACATCATCTCTTGTGTTCTCTCTGTGCAGAAGGTGGAGAACGATGCACCAAACTCCATTTGGAAATCTGTCAATTTAACGTTTTTTGTTTGTTTTATAGCAAATTCAGGAAACAAAACATACAAGTTCAGACATTTTCTAAGATTTTAACACGTAGAAGTGATTTCTGCTCAAAAAAGTCATATGATATTTATTGTTATTTAAGTTTATTTATCTGATTCCCTCAGTTTCCTGCAAAGTTAATCAGAAACAAAATATGAGAAGTATGTGATTAGAATGTAAAAGATCTCATTGTAGGAAGAACAAATTTGAACTAAAGCTTGTTTTTAAAGTTTTTATCCTGTTTTCTGAGGGATGAAAGGAGGATTTATCAATAAATTAATTGATTACTTGATCAAAAATAATGAAAAATGCCTCTGACATGTTTCCAGAGTCCAAGACGACGTCCTCAGATGTCTGACGTTTGTTCACTCAGCAGTTTCAATGCAGCGAAATGTTCAGTTTGATATCATTAATACATCAGCAGCAATCAGGTCATGAACAGAATGTGCTACTGCAGCAACCCTGTAACACACACACACACACACACACTCACACACACACACACACACACACACACACACACACACACACACACACACACACA
>JAQMCX010000040.1:412718-423454 GCA_029814765.1 Acanthurus leucopareius | reverse complement strand
GACTTAAGCTGGGTTCACAAGCTCTCTGTGTTCTTCTCTGCTTCATGTCACAAAACCCTGCACGTAATAAGTCAGCCCCCCCCCCCCCCCCCCCCCCTCAGCGCCCCCTGACTCGGGAGAAGGTTTGTCTCCGGTTCTCAGAGACGCCTGAAGGAGCCCCGTTACTTCCCGCTCATGCAGAGAACCAACCTGGATGCATTTTGCTGTAAAAAACAAACTGTTTTTTTAATGTTAAAACAGAAGTTTTATGTCCTTTTAATTTATTTCTGAGCATCTTTGTGTTCGCTGCTCCAGTTTCCAACAGGACGAGATGCAGCTGCCCTCCAGCTGTTTCTCTGGGGACATTTCAGAGTGTTGCACCGCTGTTTGCAGATGGGTGTCGACCTTAGTTTGACCCTCTGGTTTCCCACCTGCTGCCTCACATCCAGGCTGCGACCTGCAGCTCCTGCTGCTGCAGCTGAAACCTGCAGCTCAGACGACCTGCTGCAGGTTTCAGGCAGAAACTACCAGAGTCCAGTTTCACTCAGTCCAGTCCAGTTCAAACCAGTCTGTTCCAGTCCAGTCCAGTCCAGTCCAGTCCAGTCCAGTCCAGTCCATCTGACAGAGTATTTGTTTCATAGAGTTCCTTCCTTCTGTCTGCTGTGTGGCTCCATGTTGACAGTAGAGACGTGAGGGTCTGAACTTTCATTCGTCAGTGAATCTGAACTCTGCTGTCTCTCGTGTCAGAGCTTTTAAAACTTCTTGAATACTTTGAGTTTCTGTTGAGGATGCAGTTTGGTTCGGAGTTAAAATCACCTGAAGCTTCTGCAGATCTTCCTCGTGTTGCAGCTCTTTGTCAGCTCTGTGTCGGTGGTTCAGTAACAGTGGTGCAGTTTGTGGGCAGTTTTAGCAGTTTTTCTCTCCATGTTGTTTCCTCTCTTCAGCCTCCTGCTGCTGTAAACTCTGTCTGACGTGCAGAAACACGAACCTGCAGCGTTTAACTCATCTGATGATCTGGAATTGATCCTCAGAGGTTCACAGCTTCCACCAGCTTTATGATCCATGATGTGCAGCTTCCGGTCGCTGATGGAGGGACATATGTTCTCTATTTAAAGAGAGAGACAGACAGAGAGAGAGAGAGACAGAGAGAGAGAGAGAGACAGAGAGAGAGAGAGACAGAGAGAGAGAGAGACAGAGAGAGAGAGAGAGACAGAGAGAGAGAGAGAGAGAGAGTCCTGTGCGGTGAATCCAGAAGCAGCGGCCGCACGAGCTCCGCACGGACTGATTCCGCTCTGATCGATCGGTTTACACCTCTCATCGATTCACTGATTGACCGGATGGATTGTTGACGTCACGCCGCGGGACTCTCGGATATTCCTCTGTTGGATTTCGGGATTTAATCGCGACAGATTTTATTTTATTTTTATTTTTTTGTAGTTGTTGTATTTGGTGTCCGCGAGGGTTCGAGCCATGGGTTTCTACGGCACCTTGAAGCTCATCTTCTACAAAGTGAGTATTGATCATTGGACGGGTCGATCGATCAGCTGGCGTCGGCAGCTGCGGTTCGATCCCGCAGATCTGTTGCGTTATTCGGGGCTGTCCTGCGGATACTCAAGGTTGTCAGGCTCGTGCAACACCGGGATGACAAGGCGTTTCTCTGACAGCGGAATGCCTCGTAGCGCGTGCGTGCTCGTGCGTGAATGTGTGTGTGTGTGTGTGTGTGGACCACTGCGGATCCGGAAGAGGGACAGAAAAAAAGATAGAGATGTCCTGCCTCCATCTCTGTCTCCCTCTGATTCGATCGTTAATCGATCAGTGATCAGTGATCAGCTGCAGGTGTGTAGGTGTTCCTACTTTCAGCCTCTGCAGGTAAAAAAAAAACAAGAAAAACAAAAAAACGAGGCAGCAGATGAGAGAGGTTTTGTTAAAGGTGTCAATCTGGATCAAATTAGTTAATTACTTGATTTTTTTTTAAATCTGTTATCGCAGGTGATCGATAAATAAGATTAAAATCAATAAAAATGAAGTGAATCGGAGTCTGAGCTGCATGGAAACGCTGTTCCTCCCAGCAGACGGGCTGAGCTCGATGCAGCAGCTGCTCACTGAGGATCCAGGTTGTTTAAAGGATTAAAAATTGGACAAACTTTGGTTATAAAATGCTCGTTTATCTTCTCAGCCACAAACCGCAGAATGAAACCGTTTGAATCGGACGTTTTTCTTCCCTGAAAACACGAATAAAAGAAATATTGTGCTGCAGATCACATGCCAGCTGCATCTGCAGGTCACACAGAGCAGAAGCTGCAGGAACACACGAAGAAGACTTTAAATCTTGAGCATCTGACGCTCGCTCATTGAAAAAACTCCAAGCTACACGAACAGGATCAGAGAAAGTGACATTTTGTGCCCCAGTTTGTTGTGAAAATACAGATTAAATATATATTACAGAAGCAAACTGCAGTAAATCCTCCCAAATGACAGTCGGGTCACAGTGAGGTCGCAGCAAACAATACGCCGATTATCACCGACTCGTCACAAGTCACGACAGCAACGTTACAGAGCGCCAAAGTTTACAAGGTCACCAGAATGTAACACCACAAACACACAGAGAGCAGAAAAATCACACAGTTATTAGATACAAAACATTTATTGAACTTTACATGCAGATGTTTGTGTGTTTCTGTTAGAAAACTGCAGAGTTTTAACAGCAAACACGTTTTTCCTGCGTCGTCGCCCCTCAAGTGAAGTTTTTCTCTTTGGCTTAATGAAATCCACACACACACACACACACACACACACACACACACACACACACAGAGACATCTGTTATTAAAAAAAAAACAGCAACACTGAGGAGAAAAAAAACAGGATCTGAAAATAAAAAGCAGATTATGAGTTCAGTTCGGAGCCGTCTGTCGTCAGAGAGCAGAAACATGTTTTAATGTTTGAAAAGCTTCGTCTTATTGAACTTAAACTTCATCAAAAACACTGTTCACACACACACACACTGTCCTGTACATCTCCAGCCTCTCCTGCATGCATGTGTCTGTGTGTGTGTGTGTGTGTGTGTGTGTGTCAGCCGGTGCTGCTCTATTTTCGACCGCGCTGCACCGGCGACATTCCTGCGATTTTCTGCATTCCTGCGTTCATTCACTGCGAGACACACAGAGAGGAAAGAGATAGAAGGCTGATTCAGACCTTCGGGGTCGGTGCGTTCGTGTGACTTCACAGCGTAGGTGTTCCCAGCTCCCTTTGTAGTCACACACACACACACACACACACAGAGAGAGCTGCAGCTTTTTTACCGCATCTCTTCATCAATGTTGACTCTGCAACAGCTGTTTGCTCTTTTTTCAGCCTGTTTTTTCACCAGAAAACCTCAAACGTTGGTCGTATCTGCAGGAGTTTCTTTACATGCAGGAGAACCAGAAACCTGATCCATCTGCTTTGGTGTCTCCATGCTGAAGCAGATAAAATGTCAATTTCATGTTCTGTTCGTCTGATTTCTGATCAGATTCAATCAAACTTAAAACCTCATGTTTGTGTCCGACGCCGGTGAAGGAAACAGCCGAACATTCAGTCATAGAGATGTTTGTTTCCTGGTTTCCATCAGTGTAAAAATGCAGATTAGAGCGACGCTGCTCAGTAAATCCTGATCCAAACGGCCTGTAGATCACAGCGAGGTCACGACAGACCATCCACTGATTATTACTCATCATGAGTCTGCTGTGATGTTTCTGAGGTGCTGCAGCTTCTTTTCATCACTTTTAACCCCAAACAACCATGTTTGGTCCATTTTGACTGCAGAAACATCCAGAAACCTGCCTGCATCAGTGGAAGCTCAGGATTATTCAACTACCAACTATCTGTTTTCACATCCAGCTAAAATTCTGACACAACTCGCTGTAAATGAATAAATTTAGATTATCCAGAATAAAAGTCTGATTCAAGTAGATTTTTCTTGTTTTTCTTTGTAAGATTCGTAACCGAAGCAGTTTGATCATCAGACACGACGTCCGTCTTGTTTTCCTTCCAGCTGATGTCTGTTTTGGACGGACGTGGTCGGATTAAAACCTCTTAGAGCACTCAGGGGGCAAAAGATGCTTTTCCCGTTCGTAATCCAGCCCGCAAAGCTCCAGTTTGGAGCTCAACACTGAACACACTCGAGTGTCTGATGAACCACAGCTCCCTCGGCTTCAGAAGGAGGCAGTTAGGCATTAAAAAGGTGTTAGCTAACCACCAAAGTTAGCATGCTAACAGCCACACAAAGGATGCAGATAAATAAAATAAAATAAAACGACCTGCGAACACGAATGAAGCCACTGAGCTGCTGTGATGATGATTCATCCTTTGGCCTCTGACTGTTTGTCTCTGTCTTTTTTTTTCCCACCAGATGAAAAGGAAGTTGGATCACGGTCCAGACGGCCGGCCGTTCCCTTCAGGGAAGAAGCACTGCAAAGGCAGCGGATACCTCAGGTGACTTTACTTTCACTTTATCTACCAAACCTGCAGCTGGTTAGAGCGACTTTATCTGCAGAAACTATCAACCAGAGCCGACAAACACAATCTGATAGCTTGAAATGCTAAAATCTCTCTCTCTCTTCTAGCCCCTCTAGTTTGGCTCAAGCCACGCCCACCACATTCGGCGACCTGCGACTGGCCAATGGGCATTCAGCACAGCGGCGGCGGGTCACCTCGGGCCCGCCCCCCTCCGGCCTGCAGGACTGGCTTCACACCTTTCAGGTCCGAACGCACAAACACATCTTTCTTTCCTTCTGTAGATTTTATTAGAGAAATAATCATTTAGCATCAAAAGAAAAGCAAAAAGAAGGAAAATGCTTTGACTTTGGGGAAGATTTAAACTCCAGCTGAACTCCTCTTGTGCCTCCTCTCAGTCTCTTGTATTAATGAAGCATTCTGTTTAAAAAACTCAAAATACAAGAATTAAAGCTTAAATCTCACGTCTTTGCTGCTTGTTTAAGTGCAGATCTGTGGACTTTTAGCGATAAAGAAGCTGCTTTTGTCTGAAACCAAGTATTTATATCAGTTTCAGTGGTAAATCTGGTGCAGTTATAAAAGGCTGTGTTATGTACCAAACTAGGACTTCCTGTCAGAGGGATAATTAAGACGAAGATCTTTCTGCGATGACAGATTTACAGTTTCTTAAAATTCAAACTTAATTAACTGCCAATTATCTCGTTTGATGTGAGACGATTCAAAACAGAAACTTCTTTTTTTACACTTCGTGAGCTGAGTCGAACCAACCAAGTAAAGGTCGCTTGGCAAGACAGCGTTAATGCACACACACACACACATACACACACACACACACACACACACACACACAGACCTGCATTTCTTGATGTGCTGCCATTCGGTAAACTGTGTATGAATTTCTTCCGCTTCCTGCACGTAAACAGAGCGATAGAAGAGTGTGGCCTCCGAGCTACTCTTATGTAACTAATAAAAAAGCCACAAACACAAACACACACTCACACACAGATGCACACACACACACACACACACACACACACACAAACACACACTCATGCACACACACGCACACACACACAAACACACACTCGTGCACACACACACACACACACACACACATAAGTTCAAATGAAAAACATGTATCGCTTTCTCGCCGGGGTATAAAGTTAAGACGATTTCAGAGAGGTTTAACACACAAACGCAGGAACACACACACACACACACACACACATAGGAACTTAGACAGAAACACACACATTGAGAACAAAAACATCACACACACATGCACATGCAGAAAAGCACTCAGAGTAAACAGAGAAAGAAACACTGAAATATTATTAAAATGTCTCCCTCCTCTTCATCCTCCTCATGACCCCCCCCCTGCAGACGTGGAGCGGCCCTGAGAGGCTATTGGCTCTGGACGAGCTGATCGACAGGTGTGAGACCAGCCAGGTGAAGCACATGATGCAGGTCATCGAGCCCCAGTTTCAAAGAGACTTCATATCCCTGCTGCCCAAAGAGGTATGGAGGTATCCACATGTGTCCACATCTGCAGCTACAGAGAGACTCACAGCAGGACAGATGTGATTATTTACATGTGCACATCAGGAGCTGTGTGTTAAGAGTGTGTGTGTGTGTGTGTGTTTGCAGTTAGCGCTGTACGTGTTGACCTTCCTGGCTCCCGGAGACCTTCTGCAGGCCGCTCAGACCTGCAGGTACTGGAGGATCCTGGCTGAAGACAACCTGCTGTGGAGGGAGAAATGCCGTGAGGAAGGTAAACGCTAACACACACACTGCACACACACCACACACACCACACACACCACACCGGAAACACAAGGGAAACACACTGCACACACTACACACACTACACACAGGAAACACACTGCACACACTACACACAGGAAACACTGCACACAGGAAACACACTGCACACACTGCACACAGGAAACACACAGGAAACACACAGGAAACACACTGCACAGGAAACACACTGCACACACTGCACACAGGAAACACACAGGAAACACACTGCACACACTGCACAGGAAACACACTGCACAGGAAACACACTGCACACAGGAAACACACTGCACAGGAAACACACTGCACAGGAAACACACAATTCAACAAGCACTGGTTGTACACTTGGTTTACTTGCCAACTTGTCTTTATTTTTTAATTTAAATCTATTTTTCTCTGACTTCCTCTGATCTGCTCCTGCAGTGGATCTGTTTCAGTGTGTCGTTTCAGTGTGTGTTGTGGTCGTGATGGTTCTCAGCTTTGTGCCTGAGCAGCGACCGTGCTGGTGTGTTTTTATTCCAGCGTGTCTCAAAGGGAAAATATGAAAATCAGAATACAAATAGAGGCAAGAGCTCAGGGGATGTTTAGTGCTTTATAACCTGAGTGTAACATGCAAATACAGCCACACACACACACACAGTCGGTCAGTCACTCCTCTTTCATTCAGCGCAATGCAGTGGCTGTCTGTGTGTGTGTGTGTGTGTGTGTGTGTGTGTGTGTGTGTGTGTGTGTGTGTGTGTCTGGGCTCTCTGCCAGTCAGCCGAGGTTCACGCCAGCACTCAGCAGCCATACCAATGAGCCTACCTCGCGTTAGCATCACGCCACAGCCATACTAATGAAGCCATCGCTAGCCGCGGTTCTCCAGCTTCATAAATAAAGCTAATTTGTATTTTCACTACGGCCCATTCATACCAGCGGGAACAGTGTTGGCGTTAGCTAGCTCTCTGAGAGAATATAAATGCAGCTTATTTGCATTAGCAGGATGCCAGCTACATAGAAATGAAACTAGCACTAATTTTAGCTCATAGTAACCTCCGATCAGTAAAATTACTGTGAAATTGTTTCTGTGTCATTGTGTCTCAAATGCAACAGTTAAAGTTACAGTAACTTTTGTAATATTTCATGTTCAGTCAAACTAAACTAATGTTAGCTGTCACATCAGTGAAACTACTTAAACTATTGTTAGTTTATACCGTAGTTAATCAATTAAATTCAACTGAAGAAGTAGCTAAATTTAACGTAAACTGTAAAGTTAGCTTCAGTCTCGTTAGCTTTTCCAAAGGTGATTTCTATGTTACTTTAAAAAAACATCAAGCAAACTGATTCATGTTGGCTTCAAGTTATTCACCTTAACTTACCTTAGCTGATGCCACCGTTATCGCTTAAATAACTGCAGTTACTTTTGTTAGCTTCACTAATTGCTAAAGTTAGCTAATGCTGCAGTAAATAAACTGCTGAGTCCAGCCAAAGAACCAACCAAAGAAACCTGCTGATGTTACATTAAACTTTTTGCTTCGAAAGCATCAGTTGCTGTTAGCTAAGCTTAAAACTGCAGAAGTTAATGTTAGCAAACACCACTGTCGTTCAAGTGAAACTGCAGTGGCTAATGTTAGCATAAACCATGTGAATCAAACTGTTTCTAACAGCTGCAGCTGCTACTTATTGATGATTAATAATGAAACTATAGCGGCTAATTTTAGCTAATAACTTACTCGTAACTATTAAACTAACGTGAGCTCACAGTAAAACAAGTGGAAGCAGCTCTTTTAGTTTACACCCCAAAAACAAACTCTCTGGCTACGTAAAGCTAAAACAAAATCACCAATTAAACCAACCCAGAAATCAGTACATAGCAATTAGCTAAGACTAGCTAACTATGGTTGCTGCTCATGTTATTGATTTTTATGAAACGACAGCAGCTAATTATCAATTGATTGCTCAGTTTATTGTATCTCAGTGTTTTTGTTGAACGTGTGTCTCTTGTCCTCTGCACAGGAATATCAGAGAGTGCGTCATCCCGCCGCAGGAAGTGTGCGCGGCCGGGTGTGGCGGTCAGTCCGTGGAAATCAGCCTACATCAGACAGCATCGCATAGAGAACAACTGGAGGAAGGGCGACACACGAGAGCCGATGGTACGTGGTCACACACACCGCTGAGCAGTGTGTGTGTGTGTGTGTGTGTGTGTGTGTGTGTGTGACATGGACACCGTGACCGTCATGACGTCTTCTGTGTTTTTCTCTCGTAGGTGTTGAAAGGTCACGACGATCATGTGATCACGTGTCTCCAGTTCAGCGGCGACCTGATTGTCAGCGGGTCGGATGACAACACGCTCAAAGTCTGGTCGGCCATCACCGGCAAGGTAGGACACTCACACACACACGCGCACACACACACACACACACACACACACACACGCACACACACACGGCGTGTTTGTGTGTCAGCAGAAACAGACGTATTGATTATGTAAAATATGATTTTCTGCAGCTCGGGCAGCACACAGAAGTTTATGTTTGTGTGTGTGTGTGTGTGTGTGTGTGAGAGAGGAGGCGTTTTGCTCTCTTGGATTACAGTAATATTTTACAGTTGAAGGTACTACGTCTAGTATTTTGTCAATGTAGTATTTTATTTGTTGTGCTTTAGGATGTAGTTGGAGCCGGTGCTTTTATTTTGAAATATTCACAGTTACATTTACTGCGATCACATGCAGTATCACGCTGAGCTGCGAAGTCACTTTTATGTTTTGTCCTCTAAAAAACAGTAAAAGCAGCACTTTTGTATTATTTGCAGGTGTTTTCTTTCTAATCGTAGTTCAAACTTTAAAACATGAATTTATATGAAATCAGGTTCACTTTGACTCATGCAGATGGAGAGTGTGAAGGTCAGCTCGATCTCTCTGTGGATGGTTTTCTTTAGTTCGTAGTCCTCGTAGCGGACTGACGGTGATGTGAAACGACTAATACAACAACCCTGAAAGTGAGGCAGCTCAGTGGAAGTTAGCTTCCATCGATCTCACTGTTTAAATCTGCTTTTCCTTCTGTGACATGTTGAAAAATCTGCTTGGAGACGTGCTAAAGGCCTTTTATCATCAAAGCAACAACTACCGTAATTTCCGGACTATAAGTCCCGACTTTTTTCCGACGCTTTGAACCCTGCAGCTTAAACTATGATGCGGCTAATTTATGGACGAATAAAAACAAGAAAGTGAGTGACGAAGTAATTCTGAGACTGTTAAACTCCGACACTGAAGAAGAAGCTTTAGTGGTTTTAGTTGTTAAATTCAGTGGGTGGGGCTTATAGTCCGAAAAGTACGGTACTCACATTTGGTCCGTAGATCGGCTCGTCCAGGTGACTTTACCTGAACCACGTCTTCATATTCAGCCTGAACAACGATGAGCATCAGATTCAGACAGTTTAACGTGCTTTTAATCTGATAATCACACTTTGTTTTAGTCATTTTTAAGCTTTATTCATTTAAACGTGGAATGATTACATGTGTGTGTGTTGAAAGTCGCCGTGCTCATAAATCCGAACAACAAACGGAGACGTTGATGTAGGTCAGGATGAAACGCTGGGACGGTGTGGAGCTGGTGTGACTGAACGGAGAAGAATGCAGCAGGATGGAGCTGACGGTGGTTGTGTTGTAGGTTGAGGTGTGTCTCTGAGATGTTGTTCAAACACCGTCTGCACGCCGACGCCGCCTGAGGCCGCCGCTGAATCCACAACCTGCATGTGTGTCAAAGGGGAAGAGACGGTTTCGCCCTGCTGTCTTTACTCTCATCCTGGAGGAACGTAACTAAGAACTTTACTCAAGTTCCAGCTCCTCTCAGGAGTCTGGAGGTCTTGGTTTTGTCTGGTGAAGTCCTGGTTTCCTCTTGATTGAAGCGACTCGACAACCTGTGTAATTTTACTCGCCCACGTAGATTCCTGAGGAGAAAAAAGCTGCTGTTTTCTGGTTCCTGACAGGTTTGTTTGGCAGAAACGCTCCAAACATCTCCAGACCAGGTGCAAATAAAGCTGCTTTCATGTGTGTGGAAAAAGGCAAGTATTGTGCTTTTTACTCCACTACAGTCGTCTGACGGCTTTATTTGCTAGTTACTTTTCTTTCATGTCCAGGTGAAACCACCTACATGTGGACATGTTGGTAGATTTTCGTGGTCACCTGCAGGATGAAGGTGAAGCTCTGAGAAGATTCAGATGAAGCTGCAAACAGTTTGTTTCTCTGAGCTCCAGAAAACTTTGCAGCAATACAACGTGTTTCTTACAGGACAGTTAGTGACAGTGTTTTACACAAGAAAAAGATCTGAATACTTCCTCCACACACACACACACACACACACGCACACACACACACACACACACACACACCACCTCAGTATCTCTCTGGTTTCGGTCAAACATTCTTTAACCGGACACACCTGCTCTTCCCTCCGTCTAGACCTGCCCTTTGGCATCTAAGTGTG
>JAQMCX010000040.1:382671-398600 GCA_029814765.1 Acanthurus leucopareius | reverse complement strand
CAGGCTGTAAACATGTTTATTTCTGCTCTAAAGTTGGTCATTTTAACATGGACTCCAATGGGAATTTGCTCCCTTTTAGAGCCTCAAGTGGTCAGTCGAGGAATTGCAAGTTTTTTTACTTCCTGGTTGGCTTCAATGCAGAAGTGGAGAGTTTGCCCCTCGGCACCGTCAGCAGAAAGCGCACTGTTTTAATGACGTGTGACAACCAGCATTCAGGCGCATGACTGCCACCTACTGCTTCAAAGTGAGAACGAAAAAAAATATGCGATTTAGCGCTGAATTATTTACACAAGATTATAATATGTTTATAATCAACAAAGTATATTTGGTTTGTAATTTTTAAAAACCTGGAAAAAATGTAAAAATAAACAAATGTTCTCACACATTACTGAAAGATATTTTGATGTGGTGGTTAAATAAAAGCTTGAGACGTAAAAAGTCTCGTGTACGTTCCCTCATCAAACCCACATCTTATTAAAGTCCATCAAAGCATTGGTAAGCAGAGAGATATTACAAAGTGTGTGTTGGGGGGGGGGTTATCTAATGGATTTAGTTGCCATAGTAACTGAGATTACCTCAGCCAATAAGTGTTGCTCTTAGTTGAATCTCATTGATCTGATGATGTGTGTCCTTCTCACACAGTAAACACATTTAAAATGGATTACATTCCCTTGATTTCACACACACATACACACACCATCATTTAGCAAGCCTGTTGGTTCAAGAAAACAAGACATTTTTAAAAAGAAGAGACTGAAACTTACATTTCTTTTCACCCAATACCTTTATTTTTTTTATCAGTTTGTCTCTTTTTCAGAAACCACAAAACTTTGGTTATTAACCATAAAAACAGTGACTCTTCAGCAGCTCGTCTCCGTGTAAATACAGCCACGGTTTTAACGGACGGCATTTCATTAACAGCGACAAAAATCTACCAACAATCACAAGTTTAATGTTTCAGTGTTTCACATCAGTTTTCTTCTTCCACCGGACTTCTGAAGCTTTTTACTGAAAAAGTCACAAACTTCTTTTGACTTTGAGATTCATTTTGAAAGCAGCAACAGTCGTCGAGGTATTCAGATAAAAATATATTAAGATAACTAAGAGGAAGTGCAGACAGTGAATGAAGCCCTCAACCCTTCATCATCCTACCAGATTTGTTTCCATTTCAAAGCCTCACTAATAATGATCTCGAATCATGAGATTAAATCAACGCAGATTCTGCAGAAATCAGATGAACCATCACAGGCTGATTACATGAAGATCGGGATCACGACAGTTTTTTTCTTGATTCACAGCCGAGAAACTGACTTTAAAACAAATTTTTCAAAGAAACCAGAGAGACTTCAGACGTCAGGAATCACCTGCAAACACAAACCAGACAAAAGAAAATTAATCAAGATTGGAAACTCCATCAAAGTCCTGCTGATGTGACTCCATGACCTTTATTCTAGCGCCACCAACTGGACAAACTTTACATTTTTAACTCAAATAACAACAGAACAATTACTAAAGTCAAATCCTCTCCGACTTAAACAACTAATTCATCAAAAATAAGTTAAATTGAGGTCTTTTCCTTTTAAGTCTCATTAGTCTTCTTCTTCCTAACTCGTAACGTGGACACACACTCTGCGAGGCTTCACACACACCTTGTCGTGATCCAAAAGAGCATTCGTCCTCATTTAATTACTCCACGACATGGTGATGAGGGCCGAGGTCTCGTCCGCTTGTTTAGATCTGAGGGATCTGCGTCTTCTTCCACCTCCACCGCAGTTCTGCGAGTCAAAGTAAAGGATGTTAAAGCACATCTTCATCATCACGTAGCATCACGTTTGGCTGCACAAAAGTGTCTTTTAATATCAAAAAAGTAAAGTTTGTTTGATTTTCTGCAAAAAAAATGATAGTGATAATGATTTGTGATAGAAAAACTTAAATATTTATTTTAACCAGCTGCACCTTCAACTACAACCAGGCTCATTTTCTGCTGATACTTCGTACTGAAGCAGAACATTTATTTGTAACGAGGTGAGTTTACTTTGCTGTATTACTACTTTTACTCGAGTATTTCCCGCCGCTCACCGTGGCGCAGGAATTCTTGCCCTTCAGGCACAGCTCCAGCTTGCAGTGCAGGTAGACGTCACCGGTTTCCCCGCTGAACTGGAACATGTTGAAGGAGAAGGAGTTGAACGTTCCCAGCCCGTTTCCCTTCACGTTCACCGTCCCGTCGGCGGGGTTCGCACATCTGGAACAGGAAGTTCAACATGATGACATCAGCAGTGAGGCCTCACTCTAAATGAGTCACAGCTGGAGTTTTGTTTTTTTTTTTCTTCTCACCTGTTGATGATGAGGTCGTATTTCGGACGGGAAGTCGCCGCCGGCGCGCTGGTCGCCCAGCAGGAGTCGGTCACCACGGCGACTAAGTTTTCATCCAGGCCCAGAGTCCTGAGCTCCACCCAGATCTTCTGGTTGAGCTGGATCTCAGTGGTTGGGAGGATGAGGTTGTCGTGTCTGGGGTCGGTGAAGGCCTCCATGATCAGAGTGTAATTCCAGACTCCAGATACGATCTGCTGGATCACAGAGCTGCACACACACACACACACACACACACACAGATCTTAAACCTGAACTATAACAGCAGTCAGGACATTCACAGCCAGGTGAAGCTCCGCCTCCACACACCTGTCCTTGATCCTGAAGGCCACGGTCTTGAGCTCCGGTTTGGGGTAATAACAGGAGAAGTCGATCATCACTTCGTCTTGGCGGATGATAACTTGTCCGGAGGTGTTCCTGTTCACGATGCTGTTCTTGTAGATCACCTGGCTGTTGTTCATCTGGATCGGGACAGAAACATGAAAAAAAAAACATGTTTCAGGAGTTTATTTAAAGTACTGTGACATTTAAAACCCTGAGCGAAGAAAAAGGAAGTTGGATTTGGAGTCAAATGTTCATCTTTCTGTCTTAAATTTAAAAAAAGGATGAAAACATCTTCCTCTGTTTCATTCACAATGAAATCTTTATGAAGAAGCAACACAAAGTCAGATGTTGTGTTTTCATCTTGCTCTGCTGCCCCCTAGTGGCAGATACAGTTAAAGCTACTGCAGCTTTAAAAAAAGTCCGAGCATCACCTGTCCTGAACACAACCTGGCTGAGGTTCGTTCACATTTGTTCATGTTTGTATTGGAGGAAGAGCCTCACCATGACTTCTGCTCCACAGGTGTCGTCCTCGTCGAACCTGAAGGTCACCATGTGGCTCTCAGGGTCCATGTCACCTGTGCAGTTCCTGTCATTGAGGTGCAAGGTGGAGAAGTCGATGCCTTTGTCCTCCAGCAGACAGTTTGCCAGAGTCAGAGTGGCCGTGTTCGACCTGCACATCGTCGCTTCACCTGGACATCAGACAGGTAAACGAAGGAAAAACCGTCAAAACAGATTTTTATTTAAGAGTATACCACAAGGATACCGAAAACTGCAAGTCTTGATAAAAGGATCAAATCAAGGATCAATAAATGAAAATCATATTCATCAGACGTGTTCGGGGGAAACTCGTAAAACTCGGTTTCAAACTTTACCAAGAGTGTCGGTCGCTCTGTACTTGGAGGCGAAAATGGCTCGACAGAGGCAGCGATGGCCGCCGGGGATCTCGCCGCAGAACTCGTGTTCACTGCAGAACCGGTTCTGACAGAAGGTCTGAGGGGCGTCGGCTGCACACACACACACACACACACACACACACACACACACACACACACACACACACACACAAGGTGAGGGTTTAAAAAAGGCAGATCATGTAAACGAACCCTGTGATTCAGTTTGTTTCTATGAACCGGCTGCATTTGTTGCACTTTTTCATCACTGCTTCTCTTAAATTAACTGACTTCTGATTTATTTAACTGCATTTACTGTTTCAGACTGTAACTTTAAAACTAATTGTTGTATTGTATTTTATAATGTAAATTTAATCATAAAGTGTGGTCTAGACATGCTCTATATGTTAAGTGTCTTGAGACAATCTTGTTGTGATTTGACGCCGTACAAATGAAACTGAATTGTATTGAATTTAATTGTTTTACATGTGAAAGCTTCAATGGTGTAACGAAGCTTCAGACATGAGGAGTAAAATAACTGAAAACTCAGAAACTAGAGTAAAATCTAATGAATCAAAGTACATTAATATGTTTTTCACCCATAATGCATCAGTTTTAATCCTTTATAGCCTATTATTTGTACTTTAAGCACAGATACTGTTGTTTTAACGCAGTAATAAGTTCATGTTATTATGAAGTTTCTGAAGCAAACGACCTGATTTACATTTGGAATCAAACTGAATGAATCTGCATTATTTGTGTCGAGAACCTTCCTTCTCCTCTTCGATCGGGATGAATCCATGTGGTCTGAACTTATCAATCATATGAAACACAGTAGAAGAAGAAGAAGAAGAAGAAGAAGAAGAAGAAGAAGAAGGGGTGATCTTACAGCAGCCGACCGCGGACCTCCAGTCCACCAACTGTGAACCTCTGATGCTGCAGGCTTCGGCGTACGCCTTGAAGAACTGGCAGTTGAGTCCGTCCACCTGCGGATATTCGCACAGGGTGTTCTTGCAGGCCTCTACGTAGGGTTCGGGGTCTGTCCGGAGGTGGCAGTCGGTGAACGGAGCCTGGAACATGAGCTCACAGCTGCTCCGGGGGAGGAGGTGCAGGGAGGAGAAGGAGGAGGAGGAGGAGGAGTGTGAGTTATCAGCTTCATGAAGAGTTTCATGTGTTAAGCTTCAGTGTTCATCCCTGGTCACGTGACGGTGTGACGGGAGTGTTTCCTGTGTGTGTGTGTGTGTGTGTGTGTGTGTGTGTGTGTGTGTTGATGCGTCGTTCTCACCGTTCAGACGCGAGGGAGCAGTTGACTGAACTGTCCTCGGTGTCGTTGTACTGAATCCTACAGCTAGGTGGAGACAAATCGCACGGTCGATTAACTGGGTAAAAAAATCAATGCAGGATAAAAAAGCAGTTCGCATCAGTCGGTGCATCGGTTTTACCTTCTGTCTCCGGAACTAAGCCGGATTAAGGGGACCGGTTCGGGGTCGATGGGGTCTCCACACATGCCTGACAGTTCTTGATCAGGTCCTGGTTTTACATCAGGAGACAAAGACAAGTCAGTCTGTGTTCAACTCAACCGACATCAACCTCTGAATAAAAAAGCTAAGCTCATGAAATACGGAAAGGATTCGGTTTTACCGGAGAGAAGCGCGGTGTAACCGTCAAAAGAGACCGTGATGTTGTCTGAGAGGATCTTGGCCGTGACTCCGGTTTTGTCCTTTGAGAGCTCCAGACCTTCGATCTGCTGAGCCGAGCTGTTCACCATCAGATCCCGACCATTCAGCTGCATCAGAGCGGACAGAGTGAAGACCGAGAACGGATCAAATCTCACCGATAATCAATAAGCCCGAGTAAATGTCTGTCACCTGAACGCAACTGAAGCCCAACAAATGTATTTTTTTGATACAAAAACAAGTCAAAAGAATAAAAGTTTTGTGTTTTAAAAAAACTCAAACCCAAATCCTGAATTAATCCTGAAAACCTGACTTTAGCGCCACCTGTCTGTCTGAATGTGACGATCATCGACTGAACTTTTGTTAAAAAAAAAAACAAAAAAAACAAAAAACAACCTCGCACGCGGGCTGTTACCTGTTACCTGCCCTCACGTGCTCTGAAGCAGCTCACCTGAACTCTTCCACCTTGAAGCAGCTCGAACGTGGAACCCCTGTTCACCGTCAGTGTCAGTGAATCCAGAAACGGCACGTCTTTGCGCCGACGCTCCTGGAAATCGGCCACTATTATGAAATCTGAGCCCTCCGCAGGCATCATCAGGCCGTATGAGCACCGGTCACCGATGGAGGTGATGTTGCCAAAGACACTGACGATGCTGGATCCGGTCACGGCACACACGAAGGGGCAACTGGTGGAGATACAGAGACATTTTTATTATGGGCTGCATTCATTGTAGTAGCTTTTTTTTTTTTTTAAGGTGGACTCTAAAAAAAGACATAAAAATCAGGATACTTCAGCCTCTGCTGCCTCGATTTTGGACCATTTTGTTATTTGTCTGGTGCAGATCTGCGTCCTTTATGGATGTTTGATAATTTAACAGCTCTGTGACAACTTCAATGGCTGAAAATAAAATCTGTAACGTTAAACTTCACAAAATATTTTAACTGTTTTCAGATTTTTAAAAAAAGGAAGCACATAAAGTTTTAGTGGATCAACAACAAATCAAACAATAGATTTTTAGAGGTGAAATAGAAACTAATTTGATCAGCGAGAGGATTTTATCATCAAATCTCTGTTTTTATGTCGCGTTTTTCAGTTAAATCCACCAGTCAAACCCTCATTTAAACTCGATTCCAACGAGAAATTGAACATATTCACAAAACTTCCGGTCTCCCTACATGTTGCGGAAGCTGAAGACTGCGGTGGCGCTGCAGTCTGCGGAGGAGCAGGACCGCGGGACGGGCCGCCCCTCTCCGGGCAGGAGGACGGACCCTGAGAGGCGATAGGGGGGGTTCAAAAAAACACAAGTTTAACATCAAACTTTAGCAACTAATGAGCAAAAATCCGACATCAGAGTTTTGTTTTTGAGTCCAGTCACGTGACCCACCGTTGAATCTACATCCGCTCAGGTCCACGAAGCTCCTGTTGCCCCCGAGATCCCACAAGCCCACCGTGGAGTTTCCGACTATCGCCTTCACTGTCTGCGAGGGGGCAAACAGAAACGTATGTTAACACTATGTCACAAAAATAAGAGTTTTTTAAAAAAAAAAAACATCTCACAAGTTCACTCTTTTATGAAGAACAGCAGCAACACGTGAAGACTGTTTAATTCTGAAGGAAATGATGGAAAGAATCAATAAAATCTGAGTCAAACTGAGCAAAGAGACGCTGAAAGTCTGGAAACCATCTTTGATTGGAGGACAGTGTTGAACTTCTGGGCTCATTTTAATGGAAAACTGACTGCTGGTTCAACACACGAGAGAAGCAATCTGAGTCTTCAGTCAGACATGAGCTTCTGGGACCTTTGAGAACTTTTTTCAAATCCAGGGATGAACTTCTTAAAACCCTCAGAGCCTGAAGTTCACCCCCGAGACCAGGTCCACCTCCTACATGTGTCATACTCACAAAGTTTGCTCCTGGAAAGTCGGTGGCCTCGGTTCTCAGGACCAGTTGGGTGTCAAAGTTGTGGAGAGAGAGCAGGAACTGAAAGCGCGTGGAGACAAGAGAAGGTGAGGAACCAGGATCTGCTCACTTTGGAGACAATGATCAATGAACAAACCGAGAAGCTGCTGATGACTCACGGCGTCCTGCGAGTGATTGGAGAACTTGAAGACCAAGAAGCAGCTCTCGTTTGATGTGCTGTTGGGCTGAAAGAAGCTGAAGGGAAAACCGGAAGTCCCGTTGACCACCTCCGCGCTCACGTTGCCGCGAGCGGGCGGGTTTTCCACCACGAGACAGTCCTCCGCGGGCTCGGTGACGTTGTCGAAGCACAGTTTTAAGGTGGAATTATCTACCGACACCTGCAGAAGAAGAAAACAAAAACCCAACAGAGACGTCAGTTCACATCAGCGATGACGTCAAACCTGCAGGAAGCTCGGACACTTCGACGACAGGTGAGTCGGAAGGTGCGGTGACGTCACTCACGCGTAGCAGGTCGTAGGGGCGTCCGTAGAAATTCATGGCGCACGTGTCGAAGCTGTAAACGTTCACTTCAGGATCGAGAGGCACCGAGGAGGTGAGAGAGAAGTCCACCTGACCGGCAGCCACTGCGGCGAGAACATCACATTTCACTCATTTCACCTCCAACAGACTCAACATGACATTGATCAGAGCGATTAACTCCAGATATGAGATCAATAAACTAATGTTCGGACTGTAGAACATGTTTCCAAATCTGTGTCTCAACCTGAAAGACTTGTTTTATGTGTGAATGTGAGGATTTTAAGCGTAAATCAGCTACAAAACCTCCTCAGAGTCAAACTAAGCTGCTTCATCTGGACTTTCTTCTGCTCAGCAGTAACAGAGGTTTAATGGATGAACGTTTGTTTTAAAAAATGCATCTGTTAAAAAAAAATTATTTTAAATTTGCATCATGTAGAAAAATCTGCAGAGAGGGTTTCACTGTGCATGTGTGTTTGAAAATGAATAAAAAGTGAATGAATGAAATGTCCATAACAGAGTCTGCTCCATAACACGCTTTAAAATGATGCTTTTATTCTACAGAAAGTAAAAAAACAAACAAAAATAAAACAGCTTACCTGCCAGCAGGAGAAGCAGCGCACGAGACCGCATCATAATGGAGCTGAAAGAGAAAAAGTTCGCAAACACATTTTTTTTAAAAAACACTAAAAATTCAATATATACAAATACAAACAGGACAGAATTCATGATCTCAGACACCAGAACTAACGAAAATGATCATTTTAAGTGATTTTTTTTTTAGATTAATTAATTGAACAGATCAGTTTTCTCTCTTAAAGATCCAGGAGTTCCCATGATGCATCTTCACGGTGTCAGATTGATCCGCAGTGATCCTGTCTGCGCGTGCAGCCCGTCTTACCCTCTGAAGCAGCAGCAGCAGGAGGAGGATGGTGATGGAGCTCTGCAGGTGGAGGTTCAGCTCGGTTCTGATTGGCTCCGGACGCTGCAGCTCTCGCGCTGATGTGCAGCTGAAGAGTCTCCCTCCGTCTCCTTTTATACAGCTCGCGCCCCTTAAACACCGACGTGCGTCGAGTTTTACGAGTTTTTCGCATTTTTTCTGAGGCTTTGACTCTGTGTGCCTGAAGGTTTGAGTGGTGCGTTCACAAACTGCACATTTTTCAGTAATTATCGCAAAAAGAATGCGGTAAATGACAGTGCGATTAAGAGCAATTTTCAAACCCTGACGCCCTTTTAAAGAAAACTTCTTCCCTGTTTGATTATTTTGATCCAGTTAATTAAATAAAGTGAAACTCTGCAGGATTTTAATGTTTTTTTTAATGATGAATGTCTTTCTGCATGAACACTGTGGCTTTTAACTGTACGGATGGAAAAAACAAATAATCTGCCAAAGCTTCAATCTTATAATCTGATTTGTTTATTTTGTTTTATTTTCATGTTGAAAATGTCTCAATGTTTTACTTTTTCCTTGTATTTCTAATTTTTCTACATTTTTCTCTGCAGTAGTTTTTTATAACAGTTTTTATGTTTGACGTCACTTTTAATGTGCGTTTATATAACACTGATGTTGGTGTTTTTAGTTGTTTTTGCACTATAATAGAGATGTAAAGTGCCAAAGTTCTGTTATTATTGGTTCAGTGTGAAAGCAGATTGATTTTTCTATCATGCAAAACATCAACTTGTTAATTTTTTGTTGTGCATCTGAGGCGAAGTGATGCAAAAACATTATTATTATTATTATTATTATTAGTATTATTAGTATTATTATTAGTATTATTATTGCAAAAGTTGGAAAAGAAATGAAGTAAAATAAGTGTTTGTGAGTTGATCTAAAAACACCTGCAGGTCTGAACGGTGAAGTAAATCGGCTGCAGAGTCACTTCTTGACCCTTGTTGTTCATCACAGAGGTGAATCTCTTTGTTCCTGCTGCCTGATGGTCTGGTGATTTGAATTAACGTCCTTTTCTCAAGCTGCTGAAACAAAAACACCCGGAGCGTTTTCTTACTTAACTTAACAGGCCTCATCAGACCTGTTGAACAGCACCGATCGCTCCGTCCATCCAGGTGAGGCAGACGCAGGTGTTCACAGAATCACTGCACATTTAACAATTCACTCAATTCCAAACAGACCGATATCGACGATAACTAATATTTAAATACACATAATCACAATATCAGAAATCTCTTTAATAATGTCATTTCTCTCTGTTTTATGGCTACAAAATTTATTATCAATAAATGATGTTTTTAAATCCTGAAAAGTCTCCTGTCACTCGCAAAAATCAACATTTTCTGGATTTTTACTGCTGAAAAACGTGCGATCATCACCTGACTGAAAGTATCTGTTTATTTATATGAATTATAACGGAGTTTTTATTATCTGGTGATAAATTTTAAAAAGAGGAGTCAAACATTCCTGACTGAGCGGTTCAATCGACTTGTGGGCAGCAAAGTTTGACACGAGGCTGTGAAGACTGAAGAGACGTCAGTGTTGTTTATTGATTATGATGCTTCAGTGAAGACAGAGAGATTGATGACATTTATTGGCTCCAGTAAAAGTCCCTCTGGGTTAATAACCGGTGTGCAGACATGTGTCAAGCAGATTTTTCTTTATGATGTCTCCTCTCTTTCATCTCCAGCTTCCATCAGTCCCACACAGTCACTCGTCCATCAGCGGCTTTAAAAATGCACCGCGACCACATTCTCTCACCGCGAACTTTGACTTTTTTATACCAAATTGGCTTCAGGTGTTTTAAAACAACAGAGAGGGAAGGTTAACTCCAAATGTCTCTCACAATAATCATAGAAATATGTGGCTGACTGGGTTTTTCTCGCTCTGTTAAACAGATTCTTCAGGGTTCATTCCTTCTATTTATTGCAAATGTAAATACTGATATGAAATACTTCAATTCTTTTATTTGTCGTCCTTTTTGTTTCTACTTTTCCCTTCAAATGAGTCCAGTAGAGTCAAACCTGAAGTAATGTACACACAAGCTCATGCAGATTTGTAAAGTTGACTATTCTGAGTGCAAACCAGATAAATCAGATCTTTTTCATTCATGAAACTGTTCGTGCAGCAGCCATGTTTGTTCTGGAAACAGATTTAATTCAACATAAAGTGAGACAGTCTGGAGGCAAAGCAGCTTGAGTTTCTGACGGCGCAAAAACCCAAAAAAGTCCACAAGTTTTGACTTTGTCTTAATAAATTCAAACTCTGGTAAAATAAGCAAATTCACACAAAGTGCTGCATGAATATCAGAACTGAATTTACAGGAAAAAAACACACATTTAAGACAAAACTGATCAATTCTCGAATCAGAAGATCCACCAAATCTCAGTCTGTGAGTCTCCTTCCTGGACGTTTCCTGTGAGACGCTCAGGTGGAGCCGCGGCCACGTTTCAGCCCCGATCACCTGATCGTGCGATACATCATGAAGTCCACCGTGGTGCATCGTGGGAACTTTCCGATGGAGCTCTCCTCCACCGGCGTGTAGACTTTGATCTGCCGCATGTGTGTGTCTCTGCCGTTCTGGTGGTTGGCCAACACCGCGATCTGGATCATGAAGGTGCTGATTGGCTCGTTTGTCCGCTGAAACGCACACACACACACACACACTTCAGTCACTGGTGTAACTCTGATTAATTCAGGGTTTCTGCAGGTTTCAGTGAGCATAATGTCAGACTTTTGAGACTCTTTGAAGATCATTACGAACGTAAAATAGGACTGATTTCACTTTGTTAACAATATGAATATCAAAACTCCCACAATCCCTTGCGATTTAAATGCATTTGTAAACTAAATGCACTGATCTCAAGCCAAATTCTGCTGAATTAAATACAAAACTCATCAAAATATACAACAAAGTAACAGCTGTGGAGACGTTTTAGTGTGAAAATGCTTCATATTGTAAGTTTAACACCTAAAATTCAAATGATTCGATGTTAGACTTTCTTACCTGATTCAGCAGAGAGATGTGAATCCAACCACTGGGCTCCACCATCTCCAACTGCTGCAGAGAGGAAGAAGAGGAGGAGTGTGGTGAAAACAGAGGAAATCATTCACTAACAATGAAGCTTTGCTTCAAACTTCCATGAGACTTCTTACTCTGATTTCCTGCAAGTTGTGGAAGTTGTTGCCCACTCTGACTGAGATCTTACTGGGTGTGTAGCTCTCGTCTGATTTATAATCAGCGTAAATACAAAGCATCTTCACCGTAGTTCTCCTCCTAAACAAAAACAAATGATTAAAAAAAGACACACACAGTTAGGGGTAATTTACAAGCATCAAGATCAGTCAAATGAGAAAAAACGGACCTGAACTGTATGTTGACTAAGTGAGGCTGGGATCCATCTGACTGCCAGTAGGTCTCCAGGTTGTCATCCCTCAGCTGATCCACTCCAAAGCCTGCATGTGAGCGCAGGAACATGGTTTAAATTACATCAGACTAACTCTGTGGTTGTATGTGCACACAGCTGACAGCAGGACAGACTGAGGACTGACCAGGTTTACAGGAGGAGAGGGACCACACTGCTTGGGAGCCGATCTCCCGGACTGTCCCGGTCCGTTCCAGCTGCTTTGGGTCGGCACCAGGTGGAGTCTTACTTGGGGTGGCCATCCTTTAACTGTGGGAAAAGACAAATATTCCACGGAAGTCAGCAGCAAACTCCCTTTGATTTACAAAAATTTTAAGGTTTAATGTTGATTTAAAAGATTTCAGCTAAAAACGGAGTCTAACTTGAAAGCTTATAAGAATCTCTAAATCCTTATGTGCAGTTCGGCATAAACATCTGGCAGCATCTTATCCAGCTTACTTTGACATAATGTGCCAAATTTGTAGTCAGTACCCCCATGGCTTTACTCAGTATATTTTGGGGGAGAGGAAGAATTAAAAATAAATATTATTCAACTTAATAACAACGTGAAACCTAATTTTTGGATAACACATCGTTAATTCTGCATCGCCAATATTAATGAAAACATTGAACATTTAATGGAGTTTGGTGTACAGCACAGCTAACTGCTAAAAGCTAACATTTCTCACTGATAAAGCCTCTAAAACTTAGCTAACGACATAAAATAAGAGTAAAACTTACAAACAGGGTTAGTAAAAAGCTCCACTGTGTTGTCTCAGTGCATCAGATGAGGCTGTTTGACACAAATAAAGTTAAAATTCGTTTTGTTTTGCTACAATCACTTCGAATCTCCCACTTCTGCGAGTTTGGGTCGCGTCTTACTGACGTCACCAGCAGCGTCGCATGCTGTCTGCGTCTCTCCCGCCATCTTTCCAGCCGGCTTCCAGGAGAAGAACACGTTGTTGGAAAAAAGAAGTTTCATCCCCAATTATTTGTTTCTAAACGTTTTTTCTCGTCTATTTTCTACTCAGCCGGGGAACAGGAGCCGAAGAGGGGTAAGTTCTCGACTCATCGATCCAGATTTTGTCCCTTTTTAAGGTTGTATTGCGTTAAAACGAGCGCTGTTCGTCAGCCGAGCAGCTGTCAAAGTGCTGGGCCTCTGATGCTAATGTGTAACTAGCCGTTAGCTTACCGTTAATAGCCTGCAATGCTACAGTCTAGCTCACATTGAAGCCTACAAACCAGCGATTGACCCATCGACTACACGAGTAAAGTTGACTAATACTTTCACATTATAGTGTTTAACTAATCTGCTGTTACTGGCAGAGCAGCTTATAAAGTAACGGTTTCTCCTTTACCAAATGGACGGTTCTCCAAATCCTCGTCAATAATTTGCCAATTTAATGTTTTCTTACTCAATAAAAAGAATGTACCTTCACAAAGTCACAATAAAATAAGTTTTGTTAATTAATAAGAGTAGCTGATGAATTCGGCTCAGTCATGACTGGCAGATCAAGAGGTTATTTGAGGACAAATCCTTATTTAGCGTCGCTCGTCACCGCCCGTTGCGTTCATGGTGTCGAGACGATAACGGGCTTCTTTTATAAACGATTTATACTTTTATGATTTTTTTTAATTTATGTGTTAGATGTTAGTGCGTTGTTAAAGCTGGATGTTTAGCTGAAGGCCTTAAATCACGTCGGACAAACACAAACGTTCGGTGGTGAGGCAGCGATAAAAATGCCAGACTTTTAAATGGAGTCTGGTGTGACTCACTCGCTCCTCAGTAGACGGCGAAGCGCTAACTTAATTGCTCTTCAGCAGCCTTATTTACCTCCATTCATCCTCTGGAGGCCTAAATGAAAACCAATCAAACCAGATTCTGCATTCAGATCCAGTCAGCATGGAGTTATTTGTATTCAGCATCATGTCGAGGCTGGTTCAGGGCTGTGATGGTACATCTGCAGCATCCCATTGTTAAGCAAAGGCAAAGGCTGTGCGTTTTTGTTTAGAATTGAATGTGTTGCTTCAGCAGAGTCAACAATCTGCAGGTTGGAGCCTGAGCACTGAACCCTGCATGTAAATATGTTCTGTTTGCTTTGCCACCTGAATGTGACCACATGTCTTTATTTCAGGTGAATCTAACGGTCATGAGTGTTGGATGAAAGATTTTTGCTTCTCTTTATCGACTTTTCTCAGGATAATCACCTGAATAAGTGTCGCTCTCCCTTTGCTGCTCGCTCAGCTCCACAGGTGCTAGCGTCCGTCATTCCAGCCCTCCATCATGGCGGATAAAAACACCAGGATTGCCATCGTTAACCATGACAAATGCAAACCTAAGAAATGCCGTCAGGAGTGCAAGAAGAGCTGCCCGGTGGTCCGTATGGGTGAGTGATCCTCGGGTTTCCAGGCAGGTTTAAAAGCTCCAAAGTCGACTCAGCAGGAAAAAAAAAGCTGATTTGTGTTTGAATGTGTGTTTGCAGGTAAGCTGTGTATCGAGGTGACTCCACAGAGTAAGATCGCCTGGATCTCAGAGTCTCTGTGTATAGGCTGCGGCATCTGCATCAAGGTAACTCACCTGAAGTCACATCTGACTGTATTTAGTGAAAGAGAATAAAAATCACCTGCACTTAATGCATTTTTATCAAGTTCTTCAGTTTAATGAAGATTTAGATGAATTAATATAAAAGATTAGAAACTCTGCTGATAAAATCCTACTTTTTAGAATAAATGCAGCTGTTTGGTTTAAGTCCGACTCTTCTGATGCTGTTTGATCTTTTCAGAAATGTCCGTTCGGAGCGTTGTCCATCGTCAACCTGCCCAGCAACCTGGAGAAGGAAACCACACACAGATACTGCGCCAATTCCTTCAAACTGCACCGGTACGCTGCTTTCAAGAGCCGCTGGAGCCTGAATGCACCCTGAGTGTTGGAGGGGGGGGGCTTTGTTTACTGTGGAGATTGTTAAAAGCATTGAAGCGATTGTTGCAGCTTTTCCACACGACGTTCAGTGATTTTCTTAAGGAGGATTAAATGGAGCTCAGCTTGACTGATAGTTTGATACTTTAATCAACTTTTTTAAATCATTCAGATTTCCTGCTGTTACTTTTTAGGAGTTTTCCTTCTTAACTTACTTAGAAACAAAAGAATGTACTTTGTGCTCTGAGATGTCTGATAATAATGTTTACATTTGAAAGCATCAGCGTTCTCGAGCCAAACAACAAATAACTGAAAACAGCAGCTTAAACAAAGAAAATCTGATTGATTTTGGCTCATATTTGATTTTATTTCAGCTTTTCTTCAACAGAAACTCTTTCTGTGGGTTTTTTCCTTCCTGCTTTGGTTCGGTGTTATTTGTGCATCAGAACTTTCCTCTGTCATTGATCATCTGATGACCCTCAGGTTCGTCTGACGAGCTTTGGTTTTGCGTAACGTTCAGGTGTATTTTTCCTCAGGTGGGATTTTAAATGTTGAACTTCAGTCATTCAGTCGCTGTTTCACTTCATTTGTCTGAAACAAACTCAGACGTTCAGGTGTGAATGAGTCTGAAGCTTCTCAGCAAACTCAGTCAGAGTGGTGTGTTTGTGCTGTAATACAATGTGTGTGTGTGTGTGTGTGTGTGTGTGTGTGTGCGCAGGTTGCCTATCCCCAGGCCCGGTGAGGTGCTGGGGCTGGTGGGGACCAACGGTATTGGAAAGTCCACAGCTCTGAAGATCCTGGCTGGAAAACAGAAACCCAACTTGGGCAAATACGATGTGAGTGTCTCCACCTCGACACGACTCACAGGCGGCCATGTTTCATGTTTGCTGGTGTGTGTGTGTGTGTGTGTGTGTGTGTGTGTGTGTGTGTGTGTGTGTGTGTGTGTGTGTGTGTGTGTGTGT
>JAQMCX010000040.1:328645-347524 GCA_029814765.1 Acanthurus leucopareius | reverse complement strand
CACGCCCTTAACCACACACACACACACACACACACACACTCACACACACACACACACACACACACACACTCAACAGTGCATCGCTGCAGCTGATTTCTGGCCATTTCTGCTCGACAAGACAAACATCTCCCTTCAGGGACGTCCCGATCAAGTTATCAATGATCCTGATAAGAGTCCTTTAAGTTCACTTAAATACTGATTAAGCAAACGCTTAAATCTGATGCAATAAAATAACATTTCTTTTAATCTATCAGTGGTGTTTTTGGTCTGATACTTCGCTCAAACATGATATATGATGACTGCAGCATTTATGTTCAATAACCAATAACGACCATGAAATCAATACCAGATATTTTAACAGTTAAGTATCAATAACTGTGTCATCTCAAAGAAATCCAGAAATCCAGGTCCCACCTCATCACTCCGATGGCTCCCGTGGTCCCCTGTACGTGTGTGCTAGCGTGAGCCCTCATCTCTGCCTCCTGATTGGTCGAGTGGTCGCACACGCAGCAGTGCAGCGAGAAGGACTCGCGCTCCCATTGGCGGTGCTCCGTCATGTGACCCTGGAAGAGGGCGCGCCCGTCCGTCTCAAAGCCACACACGTGACACCTGGAGGCAGGCAGGCACGACATGTGTTTACGGTTGCCGTAGCAACAGATGATAGAGTTTTCTAAACATCTCCGTTCAAACGCGATAATCGTCTTTGATGCTCTTTGCTCTTCATGTGTTTTATTTGTTGGTAAATAGAAAAAAGCATCTGGGCCTTGAACATCATGAAGATCAACAGAACGTGTTTCGTTTCACGTTTCCACACAGGAAGAGTCTTTTACGTGACACAGACGTAACAATGTTGTTGATTTAAAAAATCTTTTACAAACATCATTTCTGACGAGCTCGATGTCGTTTTTTCACAGGGAAAACTTTTCTGTTGACTCGACGGAATGAAAGAGTCAACAAAAAGGTTTAATCTGTTTGAAAAGAGAGAAACTGTTATGATTTAAGGACTAAATCAACAATTTAAGCCGATTTACTTTCATGATTTAAAGACTAAAAGTGTGTACGTGTGTTTCTGTCCATGTGGGGACCAACATAATTATAGGACCTTGTGAGGACCTTTTTGGAAAGTGGGGACAATCTGTCCAGTACTCAGTTTTTTAGTCCTTTGATGGTTTTTTAAGTTAAAATTAAACTTAAATGAGGCTCTTGGGCCACAGGATGCAGTATATCAACGAGGGTCCCCACAAGTGTGGCAGTACAAACGTGTGTGTTCGTGTTACCTGTAGAAGTAGGAGCAACCTGTGTTTTGATCTCTGCAGAGGCTGCTTCTATTTTCTGTTAAGACACAAAAAAAGAGAAGGACGGTCTTTATTTTTCTGCACAGCCATTCATGAAATAAATCTTCCGCTGCACTGAAATCTACTAACGACGAGTCCCGGTGGAAGTTATTATTTATAAACTTCTGTGTGTGACTGCCGACCGTGAGCGTGTTTGTGTTTTAGGGCCGTTCGCTTCGGTGCCGTCTTCATTATAAACCCAAAGGGCATCCGGTGGCAGCAAACATCCGTAACGCAGACGAAGGCAGCGCAGTGAAATACATGATGAGAAGTAATAACAATGAGGCTGCATTAAAAACACTGCGGCCAAATTATAAACACTGAACTGTTTATTCAGTGGATATTAAATAACGTCAGATCAGAGGGGATAAAAGTCATCTGAGGAGCCTGAAGCCGTCGCCTGAAGGAAGAAACCGGAGTCAGATTGATAATCATTCTCCAGTAAACACATGTAAGCAAACACACATTCCTGGTGGATGAATTTATATTTCTACAGCCACAGAACATCATTTCTCTTATTTTCTTTAAGTTCATCAGACCGAATCCTCCAGGTCCTGTGAGTAAACACTGAACTTAACATCGTGAAAATAAAATAAACTTCAAAGGACTCTGAGATTTCAAAGTGTCATCTCTTTAGAGAAGTTTGAACTTTAAATTTTGGGCCTTTTGAAAGTTGTGTGTGTGTGTGTGTGTGTGTGTGTGTGTGTGTGTGTGTGTGTGTGACCAGCTGTGTGCTCAGGATTCCCTTGAAAAAAAGAGACTTTGATCTCAATGAGACTACCTGATTAAATGAAGGCTGCATGTTACTCCTTCATAAATCAGACATCAAAATGAGCAAGAAATATACGACTCGACCTCAAATCTTTACATTCAAACCAAGATTCTGCTGCGATTTTCCTGCTTTTGCTTTAAGACGATCACCTGATTTCACACTGTCACTTATTATTTACTGTCTATGGTCAATTATACTCCAACTTCATACACTTTCATAACAGAAATATGAATTTAAATAAACATCTTGATCTTATTTTAAGTGTTTTTCCACAAGCTTGGAAGAAAAAAATCTAAAATCTGATCACTGCTTAAAAAAATAATGTTTTCCTTTAAATATTTCTTATTCTGCTGAGTATCTCATTTTATCTTAATTATAATAATTTAAAAAACAATTTCTTTTATATATTTTACACTAGTAACTAAAGTTATCAAATAAATGGAGTAAAAAGAGCAACACTCGCCTCTTTTAGAAGCTTAAGTAGCAGAAACTGCAAATACTCAAGTACAGTACTTCAGTAAATGTACTTTGTTACGTTACACCAACAGGTGAAACACCACCTCTGTTTAAAACTGATGGATCAATTGTTGATCTGAAAGATTTTTAAAAAACTGATCACAGACAAATTGAATAAAATCCTTAAATCAAACGCTGATGTAACGTTGAGCCTGTTTCCTCTCTGATTGACAGCATCAGTTTTTCATCGCTGCACATCAACGCTGAGGACGGCGAGCCGACGCGTCAATGACGAGCAGAACACTGAGTCAGTGTGTGTGATCACGGAAACGCTCCCATGAGCCGGCGATCAACATTCGAAGATCTACGCCTCCTCAAGCAAAACAGGAGCAGCTGATTTCTCGTGCAGCGCTTCTGTATTTTTATCTAAACACTGAGATGGTGTGTGACTTGTAGCTGCTCCGACCATCTCCTGTGTATGTGTGTGTGTGTGTGTGTGTGTGTGAGTGTGTGTGTGTGTGAGTGTGTGTGTTACCATGTGGAGGTTCCTTGGAGCTCAGAAGCGAGGAGGAGCAGAGCGGGTCCACGTTTACCTTTAAAACAGGACTAAAGAAACACAAATGTGGTCAAAACAAAGCAGGTCAGACGTCAGAGTGTCACACGGCATCACGGACTGACACAGGAAGTGCTCCTTTACCTGCTCCTGATGGGCGGAGTCGTCCTCTCCACCAGCCGACCGTTTGATTTGCTGACTCGCTCTGCAGAAACACACAAGTCATGTTTAGTTATTAAAGAGTAAAGATGGAGCTGATTCTTATCGATATGGGAACATGAAGCTGTTCCTCAGATACTCAGATTACCAGAGAGCTGGTGCAGCAGCGTGGACGCCAGGTTCACCGACATGTCCTGCCACAGCACGGCCCTGAGGCACTGGTCGGCCATCTTGGCTCCAGAGGTGAACTGGTCTTCCATCTTCTCTCCAAAGAAGAGCTGCTCCTCCGTCTTTGCTCCTGAGAAAACGTGGTCGGCCATCTTGGCTCCGGAAAGGAGCCCGTTCTCTGTTTTGGTTCCAAAAAGAAGCTGGTTCTCCATCTTGGCTCCCGCAGGAAACTGGTCGTCCATCTTGGCTCCGGAGAGGAACTTGTTGCTTATCTTGGCTGCAGAGAAAGGCCGCTCCGCAATTTTTGCTTTAAAGAGAAGCTGGTCCGCCATCTTGGTTGCAGAGATGCCGTGACCCTCCATTTTGACTCGATACTGAATCTTGTTGGCTCCAGAGACGATGCTCTCTGCCATCTGAGAGCGAGGCTGGCAGCCGCCACCGTAAAGTCTGTCCTCCGTTTTAAGGCCGTGGAGACACTGATCCACCATTTTCGCCGCGGGGTGCGACTGCTCCGCCACCTTGTCGCCACTGAGAGCCTGCTCTTCTGATTTGATGTTGAAGAGATGATGAGTCGCCATCGAGGACGGCGGGGTCGCCTCCTTTGTGATTGGTAGATTGCGGACGAGGTCAGAAACAGCCAAAGCGTCGACTTCCATCGGCTCCTCCTCCTCTTTGACCCTCACAGGGTGACTGTTCCCTTCCTGCCGCTCTGTGATTGGTGGAAAATCTGTTAGTGATTTTATTCGCCTGCTATCCGACATTTTATATAAATACTTTCTATGTGCAAAAAGTCCTAAAATTGCACCCATCACACACATATAAACACACACACACACACACACACACCGGTGTACCTGCGAGTTTCCTCAGCATGTCCGAGGCCAGTGTGTCCGTGGCGGCGTTGCCATCAGGTGTGTGTGAGAGCGATGGCGGCTCGGGACTCGCCCCGGGGCCGTCTGGCGAGAGAGCCAGGCCGGGCTCGTCCTGCTGCCCGCCACGCACCTCCGGCAGGGTCTCCCGCCTCTGAGGCTCCACCTCCACCTGCCTCCCAGGATGCATCTGGGCCTTCTGGGTGGCCTCTGAGGAGAAGGAGAACGAGCTGTGTGATTTGATTCGAGTTTACTGTAAATAGATTACAGCAGGTTCACGTTACAGCCTGATAAACGCACTCAACTCACAACAAGAGCACAGGTTTGCACACTGAGAGGCCAAAAGTATGTGGACACCTGAAAATCATTCCTGCACGTGATGGCTCAACATTCAGAAAACCCACTGACATCAATCTGCTGCTGTAAAATCCTACAATCTTCTTTTAGTCTCCAGCAGATGTTGCAACAGCTGCAAAGATTTGCTCCAATTCAGCCACAAGAGAAGCAGAAACTGACGATGGATCCTGATTTCATCTGATTTCAGATTCAAAATAGAAAATCAGCTTCATGTTTTAATCAGAACTGGAGATCCTGGACGTTGTGACTCGTCAGTCAAGTTTGTTCAGTCCAGCTTTGATTGGTGTGTTTTTATTGGGACTGAACGACGTTTCAGGAGTCACATCTTAATATCTTTGAGCTGGACGGCGACACAAACGTATATATTGGTATTTTTGATAGTTTCCTTATTGATTAATCTGTTTATATTTGTCAGTTTGATCAACATCTCAACAGACGACCCTGTTGGATATTTTAGCTTATAAATAACTTAATTAATCAACTAATAAGATTGTTATTGATTCCATTTCTGGCAGTTTTCTGACAGATTAACCGACGTGTGTGTGTCAGCATGTGTCCATGAACTCAAACTTGTGTGTGTGTGTGTGTGTGTGTGTGTGTACCTGACAGCCTGATGAGGAGGTCGGACGCCATCTTGGTGCTGACATCAGGGCTGAAGAGCGAGGTGGCTGCTGGGAAGGGACTCGAACCTTTGGCGTCTGCGTCCGGTGTGTGTTCGGCGTGCGTGTCGGGCACATTCAGCGAGCGTGCATCATCGCCGGTGTGTGTCTTTGCGTGTGTGTTTGCAGGGTGTGTGTGTCGTTTGGCTGCATCAGAGGGAGGCTGCAACACACTCGACCCACGCTTCATTTTCCAGTGTGTGTGTGTGTGTGTGTGTGTGTTTTTTAAAGGAGAGGGAGTCAAAACTCAGAAGAGAGGAGGGCAAGAGAGAAGGAAGAGGAGGAAGAGGAGGAGGAGGAGGAGGAAGGCAGCGCTGCTAAAATAAGACGAGTGTGTTTTTTGCCATATGGAAGTGAGGAGAGCATGATAGAGAGAAAAAGGGGAGATCGAGGCGAAGGAGGAACTGAAGAGGGAGGAGAAACGAGAGGATTTCTGTTCAGTCTGAGCTGTTGCTGGCTCTCATTGACCTGGAAGAGAGAGAGAGAGCGAAGGAGGGAGGGATGGAGGGAAGGAAAGGAGGTGAGAGGGAGGAAAGAGATGATAGAAACATAAATTGAGAGAGGAAGAGGAGAAGAAGAAGAGGAGACAGCGAGGACGAAGGGCGACAAAGGACAGGAGAGGATGGAGACGGAGAGGGAGGGCATGAAGAGGAGGAGGAGGAGAAGAAGAAAAGGAATATGAACAAAGTGAATCTGTGAATGAATAAATTATTGAATGGATAAGGCCCAATAATAAGGGGATAAATCATCCCTGTTATTGTCATGGAAACGGGTCCTGCTGCGTCTCCTGCCCTGACCTTCCCACCTACAAACAATCATCGATCATGATCAATAACCATCGATGGCCATTTCCACCTGCCACCGGTCGTTATTACTGACCACTTCTTGCACTTGCAGTGAAAGAAATATACAACTTATCACATCAGGTATCAGGACGAAGATAAATTTAATTTAAAGGTAAAAATATCTGACATTAATGGAGAAAAACAACAAAGCTAAAGAAAGCTGAATAAAAATATGTCAATAATTAATGAAAGAGGTTGTTAGGAGACAAGTTATCACATTCAATTGTTTTTAAAGCTAATTTTTAAAGGAAAAACAACAAAATAAGAAAATAAAATGGGAAAAAAATGCATATTTTAAACAATAAATATGGCTGAGTTTGTGTAAAAGTAAAATATGTTTAAATATGTTTAAAAATTTAAATATTTACCATCATAATGAGACATTTAAAATAATAATAATAATAATAATAAATTTAAAAAGAAAGCACTTGTATAAAAAAAAACAAAGTGTTCGGCAAAAATAACATTTTTTAAATATTAAAATTATATAAACCAAATAAAAACGTAAAAAAATAAAAATATTTGATTTAATAAAAACGTGATAAATTAAATAAAATTAGAATAAATAAGAGAAAGCAGCCTCTCCGTTCCCCGGTTCACTCTCTACCCCCGTCGACCCCGTTTCGCTCAGCCTCCTGCCACCGTCTCTAGGCGACACGGTGCGGGCTGCCGCCGCCGCTGCCGCTGCCGCCGCAGCCGCATCCGACCGGGCAGCGAAAACGACCGGCCACCGGCGTTTCTCCACGACCCCCCCTCCCCTCCCCTCGGTGTCGGTCGGTGTCAAACCCCCGGAGCCCCGCCGTTAGCTAGTTATCCCTCCCTCCCCCCCTGCAACATGGCTGAACGGCACTCAGACTCCCCGACACGCCGAGTCAGAAAGTCATTTCCCGGTGCGGGATGGCGGCGCTGCTCGGTGCCGCTCCGCCGCCACTTTAGCCATTTTTACTGGTTCTCCTCCTCCTCCCGGTTCCGGTATCGAGGGCAGGTGTCAAGAGCCCCGCCGTTACCAGCACCCCCCTCCCTCCACCTCCACCTCCCCTCCACCTCCTCCGCCACCATCACCCCCCCCGCTCCCCCCGCTCCCCTGCAACATGGCTGAACGGTAACCCGACCTCACAAGACCTCAAAAGTCATTTTCACGGGTCAGTTAGCGTCGGTAACCGGACACCGGTAGCACTACCCCGCCTCGAGGCTGACCAGTCTCTCCCAGCTCATCCCTACTCCGTGACTTACCGGTACCGGGAGGGCAGGTGGCGGTGGCGGCGGCGGCGGCAGTGGTGCAGTCCGGGGCATAGCCTATATATAGACTATAGATCTCTCCCATGTTCGATCTCCTCTTCTTCTCCTCCTTCTTCTCCTCCTGTCGGAGTCCTCCCCGGTTCCTCCTCCGGTCTCCTCATTCACTGGGATTTAACGGCGAGGAGTCGTTTCTTCCCCGAGCCCGAGGATGACGGGTCGGTCACCGAGCAGGGCAGATGGAGGTTTCCGCCTCCTCTCTCTCTCTCTCTCTCTCTCTCTCTGTGTGTGTGTGTGTGTGTGTGTGTGTGCGCGTGTGTCAGGGATGCAGTGTGTCTGTCCACGCGCCGGATCACAGCACAAGGGCAAGACCCGCATGAACCCGTGCGCACGCGCCCATGCCCGCGCCGAAAACCCACAGAAAACAGTCACGCGGGCGCAGCGGAGAGACAGCAGGCGGTCGGCGGAGAAAAACAGAAAGAGACCCGCGAGGACCGGTTCCGGTACGACGGGGGGAACCGGGGTTTAACGAAAAGTGGAATTTAAACGACATTTTATACAATTTATAGATTTTTATAGTTTTATTTGGTGGAAAAGCGACAATAAAACAACAATAATGAATATTTTGTGACAGTAAAATAATCCTAATGGTTGACTTAGAAAAACCAAGTAAAGTAATAGTTAAACATGTAGTGAGTAACGTTACTTGGAGCGTAAAGTATTGTTGAAGTACAAGCAGTAACTGTAACCTACAACCAAATTGGGTGGTGTCCTCACCTGTAGAAGCAGATACAGTAGTTATCAAAGTGAAAGTGCTAATGTAGTTTAAGATAGTAGTAACAGGTAGTAATTTAGGTTGTAACGAGCCAAATAATGAAAATAAAAGTACTAGTAAAAGTATTAATAGTATTAAGATGTAGCAGTACAAGCTGTGATGGTAGTAGTATCAGCAACAGTAGTGTTAAATACTCTATTTAGTGATCTAAATACTCGAGTACAGTGGTATTTGTCGAAGCAGTAGTACATGTAAGTATCCAAGTTAGGTTAAAGTAATGGGAACTTATAGTAATAGTAATAGTAAATATTACAGTCATACTGGCAGTAATACTTGTACTTGCAGCAGTAAGAGTATTATGTAATAGAGGAAGTATAAGTAGTGTTTAAGGTAGCAGATAGTAGAATGTTACTGTGGTATTATTATGAGTATTATTACTAATAATAATAAAAGTAAACAGTAATATTTTCTGTAGAAACAGTAGAAAATAATAAAAGTAGTAACTATATTTGTGGTAGTAGTTTAATTTTAAAAAGTAGTGATGATATTAGAGTAATGTACCAGTTACAATATGATCACTAAGGTTAAGTTACTTAGCAGCATCAAGTATTTAGTACAAACAAGTGTGTTTGATATGTTGCAGTGTCCTCTGTTGGCCTGCAGGGGGAGACAGACGGCTGTTTAAGAGATTGTAGGAGAAAACTGTAATAATCTGCTGAACTTTGAGGGTTTGGTTGTTTTTGCAGCTTGTTTGTAATGATTGAGGATTATTTACCCGAGTAAAAGTACAAATACCACATGATTAAAATACTTAGTTACAAGTAAAAGTCCTGCACTGCAAATGTTAAAGCAAAAGTATGTAAGTATTGTAAGAAAAATGTAATTTTAAGTATTAAAAATGAAAACTAATAAACTATGTGAACTATAATCAAAATAGTTGAACTTTTTGTCAGTCTACTGAGTAAATGTACTCGGATACTTTCCACCGCTGCTCTACGTTGTGTGCAAACGTGACACAAAAACAACAATAAAAGGTCTCGTTGTCTTTCTTTTATTGTGACATTCAAACTAACAGACAGGAAGAAGCTTCAGCTGCCAAACAAAAATAAACAGTTTATTCTAAAGTTCAACGTGATTCTGTGCTGCGTTCAAGTACCCAAAGGTTTAGACAAAGAGCTGAGATACAGGTTTATAATTACAAAATTACAAATGCCTATTTTTGTGTTAAAGAGTGTAAAGTATGTTGAAGATCGAAGCAGTAAAACACAATATTACAAAAATATAAATATAAATATGTAAATAAACCACAAAAGAGATTTCAAGTCATTTTCTGGAGGACAGGAAGTCAGTTCGGTCTCGTTCCTCCTCAAAAAAAAAGAAAAGAAATATTTTATCTCGACTTATCTCGAGTTATCTTGTATTGACTCAGTTTAAAAAGTAAAAATATAATAATTAAATTTCCTAAACGACTTGTTGAGATAAATATTCACCTTCACAGGAAGCTCCGCCCACATCTCCTCTTCATCATCAGTCATCATCATCATCACAGCTTCTGCAGCAGAAACACACCATGAAGGAGACAGACAGGTAGACAGACAGACAGACAGGCAGGCAGGCAGGCAGGCAGACAGGCAGGCAGGCAGGCAGGCAGGCAGGCAGACAGACAGACAGGCAGACAGACAGGCAGACAGGCAGACAGACAGGTTCTTACACAGCCTTGTAGAAGCTCTTCTGGTTCATCATTTGCTCTCTGAAGATGTTTATGGCTTTAAACGCGTCCATCTGATGCTGATGTTCCTCTATCACCTTTTTGTACCTGTCACACACACACACACACACACACACACACACACACACACACACACACACACACACACACACACACACACCACAAACCACACTCAATCAGTCGACTCATTCTCTCTCTTTCTTATCTTCCTTCGATCTGAACGAGCTGACAAACACTTCCTGCTGCTTCACATTAAAAGTGTTGAACTGTTGAACTCTGGGTGACTTTTATAGTGAAACAGCATCACAAACATTTACAAAACAAGACAGTGATGATTTAATTCATCTTTTCTTCACTGAGTCAGTTTTGAATTTTACAGGTAAAAACTAAAGAAGAAGAAGCTGCAGGTAGAACATCTCTCTTTGTAAAAGCTCAGAAAAGCAGTCGTCTGGATCGTTTCGTAACATCGAACTTGTACCTCCGTGTCCAGTCGACCTCCTTCAGACTCTCCTCCCTCCACTCCTGATGGAGGCTGCTGGCTCCGCCCTCAGACTCGGACACCTGCAGCTCCTCGGACAGGAAGTCGCGGAGGCAGGCCCGCGCCGACAGAGCCACCAGCCAATAGACCGGCTCCTCCAGGACCACCGAGTGGAAGGACTCCAGCGAGAGGCAGAGCCACTGCGGGGGAGGCGGAGCCAGGAGGCTCTGGAAGGAGGAGAACATGAAGATCTCCTCACATGACAAACTTGATTTATTTCACATTCATCTGATTTATTTTAATCATCTCTGCTTATTAGTGGAGAAAACTGTTTTGTTGTTGTTGTTGTGGATGCAGCTGCTGTGCCGTCTCACCTGGTTTCTGCCGCCGTAGCGTCTCAGCGTCTCCAGCAGCAGTGATCTCACGTCGTCTGCTTCCTGTAAATCGCTCAGCAGAGCCTGCAGGAGGAAACGAGGCTGACATCACCCAGTCACACCAGCTCACCGCAGATTAGCTAACAAAATCACATTTCACGGCGCAGAGCCAACATGAAGTCATTTTTCACAGCCTGACCTCCAGTGTGCTGCTGACTCTTTGCAGGTAGAGCGCCTCCTGCTGCATGAAGCTGGCGTAGCAACGCTCCGTCAGGTGACCCGACCGAATCTGCCTGAGGAAGGAGGACGAGTGGAGAATCTCCTCCGCCAGCGAGTCGCTGCGACCCCACAACACGTCGAACAGACTCACGTTGGGGACGACACCTGCGAGACGGACGACGACACAGATTCACTCTGCAGCTTCACACTGCAGCTCCACCGTCAGAAGCAAACATGCAGCTTCTCGCTCAAACACTCGTCTGACAGCTTTAGTTTTCTGCTGCTTCTGCAAAATGCAAATGTTTGCAAAGTGTCAAACTCTTCCTGTGGAGCTGAAACCAGGGATCTCCATGTGTGATCAGGTTTGAATGTTTGTGACAAACTGAAGGATAAACTTTCCTTCATGTGCTGAGAAATAAACAGATAAATAAAGGATGTGAAAAGCTTCTTCGATGAGCTGGAAACAGACTTTTCAGAGATAAATGTTCCTCACGAGACAAAAACATGCTGATCTAACAGAATCTGATGCTTCACAGTGGATGAAACCAGCAAATAAGAGATATAAAGGAGTTCAGCTTCAACATCTGCAGCAGGGAAATGAAACAAACAAGTGAATGCAGCAGGAGCATGAATCCAAAACAACGAGAGAGGAAAGAAACCTGAGATGTTTCACCACAGAAGAAGTGAAACCACATCGTAAACTCACCCAGTTCTGCTGGTTTCAACGACGCCTCAGAACTGGAGACAAACAAACAACAAACAAGAGCTTAATGTCCCGTTTTACATCACTGTGGTTTCAAACTCAAAGAAGAGGCTGCAGACAGTCATGACGTCTGATTTTCATGTGTTTGCATTGATCATGCATCATAAACACACTGAAAACACACACACACTTCAGCTTCCTGCTCGATGACACCGTCTCTCTGTGAAATCACACAAATAGTCAGATTCATCGTCAGTAAACCTGCAGTTTTTTAACGGAAAATGACCAAATTAAAGGTTTAATTTGCTCATTTTAAGGCTTCCCCTTTCGTTTTCTTTACAGTAAAATATACGAGGCTTTTCCTGTGAATGCAAATATCACAAACAGGCCAATAAACTGTTCGGCTCGAGCTCAGTCACCATAAAGAGTCGGACCAGCTGATGATCAAAGCAGGATGTGTAAAAATAGACACAATAATCTGAACATCCTGGGATCACACGAGATAAACAGAAGGAAAAAAATCAGGAGAAGACTTGCAGAGGAATGAAGGTCAAAGTTCACAACTAAAACACAAAAGATAACAAAGAGGAAGTCGCACAGGAACCGGTCGGGTTGATGAATTACTGACTCACGCAGTGATTAGGATGCAGGTGTTTGAGTGGGCGGAGACTCTCAGGTGAGCTCAGGGCTGAAAGTGAAGCGACTGAACGACAGGAGGATTATTTGCTAAGCTGGTCGGTTTGGAGTTCACGCATGCGTTGATCCTTAAATAAAAGGTAGAAAATCCTGCATCAGGAGGTTTTTTCAGACTGAAAGATGCATCAAAAAGCAGGATGAGACCCTGAAGATCCTGATGTTCTCCACATTAACACACATGCACTCTGACTCGTCTACAAGGGGAAACATTCTGGTTGAAGGTAACTCCGTAACGCCTTTATTTGCTTTGAAAAGGTCTCATAGCTGCAGAGGGAACAACTCTCACACGCCCATGAACCAGAGCCTCAAACGCATCATAAAGGGGTCCGACCGGTCTGACAAGTTATTTCAAGAGCAGAGAATCAGAGAATCTGGAACAAACACAAAGAAATCAGGGACTTCGCCACAGAAAATCTGAACTGTTGTCCCAGTTTAAGAGGATTTTTATGCTCTTGTTGTGTTGCAGAGACACAATTTCTTCCACATGTCGTGTACAAACCTTGTTATCTTTAGACAGGAGATAAACTTTCACACTGTGGAGAGCAAAGAGATGGAGGGTGTGACGGTCTCAACACGCCTCACCTCAACATGCATCTTTTGTTTAGTTCACAGAATATTTTGAATGATGATGGATTGGGTGTAAAAATGTTAAAAAGTGCAAACTCAGACATCTTTGTGGAGGATCTGGTTCTCTGCTGTGTTTTAACCTCGTAACGCCGCTTTAATCATCTGACGGCTGCATGTTTGAGTAACTCACCACCTGCTTGTGTAACTTCTGTTTCCACACCCTTTAGAGTAAAAAACGAAAGTTAAAAATCAGGAAGCCACGTGACAAGATCGTAACTGAAGTCACTTTGCTGAAGTTATTTTTTTTAAAAAACGTCTGTAAAGGACACAGAGAGGGGAAACGTTTGGCGTTAAGACTGAGGCGGGTGAGATGTTTGAGGTGCTGTAGGACATTTGTATTGTGTTTTTAAAAACTGCCAAAGCATAAAAATAATCTATTTAAACATAACTACCTGGCTTCAGCAGAGCAGATGTAGAACCTGAGCTCTCCACAGGGGGCGCTGTGCAGCTCTCCACCTGAACACAAACACAAACAAGGACTTTGTCACATTTTTTTTTCTTTTTAATTAAATATGCAAATAAAAAAAACACAATATTGGATTAATTTTAGTATAAGAGTTGACTGAAATTCAGTTTTTTCCCCATTTCATTTTTTTTTTTTTACTTTTTGGATCCATGTGCATGCAAGCTCCTCCCCCTCTGTTTGATTCCTGCCCCTGATTGGTCCAGCCACTGATCCTGTAGGGGGAGCCATCACTCCAGAGCCAGGAGCCGTTCTTCAGAGAGGAAAACACAAACAGAGACGGTGTTGATAGAGATGAAGTTGTGTAATTTCTGCATTAATTAAGTTTATTATTGTTATTGTTCTCATTCCCATCATACCGGGTGTGTTTGGTATCCGCCCAGCCAGACCGGAGTGTGTGTGCTCGCTAACCGGAGGACGAACTGCTGCTCCTCTGGTGTGTGAAGCGACGCCAGGTAACCACCTGTCTGAGAGCACAGAGACTAACACACACACACACACACACACACACACACACATGTTTACAGCTTGTGATCATTTGCATCTCCTGTTTTGTGAATTCAAATGTGTTCGGTCGTTACGTCGGCTGTGCTCCAGGAGCTCCACACGGGGTAGAACGCAAAGCATCTCTGCCCGAACAGGAGCCACCGAGCCGGGCATGGAGGGGCCGGCTCCGCCCCTGCTGACGCTCCACACAGGAGGAGAGACAAGAGGAGAGGAAACAACACACACACCATCATCAACCTGGAACACACACACAGAAACGGAAGCATTAACAGTATTAATGTGCCAGAAGATGATACTCAAGTTAAAGTACTGAACTAAAAGGTTTATCACACTGATGGTTAAAGGTGTTTTCTCAATAAATAAGACTTTTTTTTTACACTACTGCAATATTTATTTATTGAGAAAAAAAATGTGTCAGGAAACCAAAACCAACTTTTCTGCACTTTGTTAAGTCATTTGAAAGCACCATCATATCTAAATTATAAAAGACAAAATGAAAAAGTTGTGTTTGTTTTAAACTGTCTGTGTATTTGCACGACAAAGGAAAATAATAATAAAGATCTGCTTCAGTTATTATCTGCTCGAATAGAGAAACATTCTGATGGCAGATTAAATTTAAAAAATAATCAATAGCACCGCATCTTCACGCAGCCTGTAGACATCTGTTGACTGTCCACAACGAAGGTGCAGTCGTTTCCGGTGACTCCTGATCTCGTTAATTCGAGATAATGAGATACATGAGCCCGCTGACACGAGAAGACGACATCATCTCGAGATCACAGATCATTTATGATTTGATCTGGAGATCAGAACATTAAAAAAAAAAACTGCCCACGAAGGCTGCACGCGCGTTATCGATACATTTACTCATATAACTGCTGATGAATGTTGGCTGACGAGCTCGTGCTCACTTACCGAAATTGAACCTCGACAGCTTGAGTCGTTTTCCAGTCGGTGCCGCTTTTAATTAGATTTTTTTTCCTTTTAATTATAATTTATCTGCATCGATAAAAACTTAAGTTAAAAAAATCCAAACGAAACTGAACACTAACGTGTCCTGCGTCACTTTTTAAATGAGAAAGAAAACGTCAAGTTTTTTCTTTAATGTCCGACGCAGGTGCGTGTCGTTTCTGTCCGCGTGCAGTGGCGTCGCCACATCCTGGTCTTCGACTGAAGCTTCAGCTTTGACAGGAGGTGGAGCGACTTGAACGCACCAACCAACCCGCTGTGACCCGACACACACACACTCTCATGTCGTTTACATGATCTGTAACTTTCCTCTGATGTTTTTATTCTCGATTTCCATCACGAATAAAAACCAGGAATCCTCCGGGAATGAACGGGAAGAAGAATCCTGAGAACTCGCTTAAGAAAATTGCGTTTTTTAGGTTTTCTGTCGTATTAAAATAATGTAAAGACAGCAGTGTGAACATTAATTAATGCACTGCGAATTAAGCCTGTTTAGTTCTAATTCGGCATAGTTTTAATGATACTAATGTGCCAAAAAAGTAAACATATGTAGGTTTTAAAAACCGGGTTAAAAAAAATATTAGAACTCGTGTGAAATTTCAAAAGCACATTTTTTTCCTGTTGGTGGTAAAATGTCTCAGTGTGTCATGGAGGAAGTGTTCAGGCAGAAATACCAATAACTTTAAGAATACTTGAAGGTATTTTATTAACTTAAAACCTTCTTGAGTAAAATTTATTTACAATTTACTAGTTGAATTATATTTTGTATTAATAATCTGAATTGAAGTGACTAGTGACTGCAGTTATTAAATTAATACTGATTTAAAAGAATAACTCCAGAATATAACAGAGTAGGAGCTCAGTGTTGAAGCAATAAATTACTCAAGTAAAATAAAAGAACTAAGAGTAAATTTTATTAATTATATTTAACTAATAGTCAGATTAGCAAAACATTTTTGTCTTTCTTCATTTTCTTTCTTTCATTTACTGCTCATACGTGCTGATTTTACAGTTTCTTCTCTCCAACCTGAGTCATGTTGTAAACTTCTCTCTGTTTTAATGAGATAAAGGAGTCTGTTTGTGTTTGGTGTCAGATTTGAGCGGCTCTGCTTCCTGAGACAGAAAACCACAACCGGAACGAAGAAGCAACAAGAGGCCTGTTTGCTTTTGAATTGTTCTGTCACACAAGCTTCAGTTTCGTAAATCCTGATTCTCACAGTCTGCAGAGACGATGAGGAGGAGGTGACGGGAGGATGGAGCTGCTGCTTGTGCTGGTGGTGGTGGTGGGATCAGGTGGTCCGGAGATCCTGGAGGGAGGCGGCTACAGCTGGTGTGCATCCTGTTAGTGTGTGTGATGAGGGTCCTGATCTCATAGAAACACTCTCGCTAGAAAAGAGAGTCGTCTCTTCTGCAGTGCAGCACTTGTGGTTTCCAGCCTCCATCAGACGCCGACGTTTTACCCAGAGGCCCCGAACTGACGCCTATTTTTATCTCAAACATGCAGTTAAACATTACAGAGAAAAAAAAGATGTGTGACCAGAGACAACCATCGTGGTTTTATTGCTCGTTTCAGATCATAATGTCTGTGTGTCTGTGCTGCAGGCAGACCTGTGTGCGAGAGCCTCGACTGGTTTCAGAAGGCGTCGGGTCAGAGGTGACGAATAAAGATTTGATAGTTAAACTGAGGATTTTCAATTCTGGCATTTAGCCGTAAATATAAAGAACAACTCTGAAAGTTTCCTACCTTCAGTTGTCGCAGGCAGCTGTTAGAAGAGAAACCAACACCAAGAACTTTAATCCAATCAAAGAGTTTGATCTGCAATCTGTTTCTATTTAAGGCTCAACCGGTGTTATGATATAAAGATTCATTAAATCTTCTGTTAAAAAAAAGGTTTCCACTGATCCTCCGTGAAGAAGTTTGCTGATAGTCCAACAAACAAAAGGGAAAAATGCGGAAAGAGGAGCCCGACGTGTGACACAGGCTCACTCCGGCTATCAAAGCTATATATGGTGAAAACATGAACTTTGGCCCCTCGCGTCCAAGAGGAAGATAAGAAGCATAAACTTTTATAACGAGCAGGCGATAACCGTCTCTGCTGCTGCATCGGGTCTGTCGGTCAGAAGGCTCTGAGTGTTGTTCTGCTCAGTGGAGACAAACAGGATGTTTTGGTTCAACAAGAGACATGAAGTGACACCCACAAACAAAACCAACAGGACGCTGCACTCGGACACGTATGCAGGTCACTGCTGCTCAGAAACGTCACCGTCTGCCAGAGTTCATGTTGAATGTTTTTTTTCTGCAGCACAAAGCCTCAACTGTCAGAGAATAAAATGTGAAATGCTCCCTTGAATTGTGAATTACATTAATTTAACACAGAGAGCTTTCTGTTCTCGACTACCTTTAGCATAACAGGATGCAAAAATAGAAAATGAACCGAAGAGAAAATATCCATAATTTTTTTTTTGGAATATTCAAAATCAACTTTCATGAATTTAAGAAATAGAAGATGTCACCAAATTAAAACAAGAGCACGTAGCCATGTTAGCAGCCATGTTAGCAGCCATGCTAGCAGCTCTTTGAGAGTGCAGTTAGACACGATGGTGGTTTGAGCTAAATGCTAACTAGTTAGCCTCCTTTTTTTTTTTGTCTCAAGTCTCATCTCGCTTTAAGTGATGCGTGTTATTTTTTAAAAGCGTACCAGACTAAATATATTAAAAAAATATATATAAACTTTTAGATACTTTAATCAGTAAATATCACATATTACACATTAATCTATTTATTGACTAATTATTTTAGATGTTTTCAAAAACAAAAAAAAAACAAGCCCTCTAAAAATTGTTTTAGATTCTCAAAGGTTCCAACAAAAACTGTGCATTTTTTGTTTTATCATAAGAAAATAAGATTATATTGTAGACTTAACGTTATAATATTAGTTATTACCAACAGCAACAACAAAAATGGAAGCAGTCATGACATATTTTGGCTTCTGAACTTAAACACAAACATACACATATAATAGCACACAGTAACGTTTCCTATTTTAACGTTAAATGTATTATTCTAAGGATGTGACTGCAGATCTAGAGGTTCTGGATCTACGTCTCCCCCCCTCCCTTCAGATCCTGGATCTTCGCTGTCCTCCAAACTTCAAGCTCATCCTCACACACAGGATCTCTGCTGGGATTCAAGCAGTCCAGGTTACTTTCACACTCGACAGCAGTTAAACTAAAAGACTTCAGGGAGGTGACTCTTTAATAAACCAAAGAAGAAGAAAAACACCAGGAGGAAGTGATTTTCTAACCGTCCTGTCAGTTTCTGCTCCACACGGTAAGGATGCTGATGAATGAAACCCATCCAGCTGCCTGACTGCCTGCCAATCATTTACTTCTATTTAAGTGACATTTGTCAAAAAGTACACTGGGCTGCTATTTTAGTAAATTATTTGGTTTTTTTTTTAACATAAAAGCTCTTTTTACAGGAGAAACGCAGCGTTCTTACATGAAGAGCACATTTTAATCACAATACAGGACAGAAAATAATGTAAAAAATTTTGGTGGTATTTTATTTGATTAAGATAAAGTGTTTATTTTATAAAATCATCTGGAAAAAACAAATAATTAATTAAAATACAAACATTAAACCAGTCCAGAGTGTCTCAATCTTTATGCCAGATGTCTCATTTTGGTGAGCAAATTAATTCTGTATTTAAAATTCAATTGAAATTAAATTGTATTTTTGTTTTATCTCCCTGAAAGGAGATTTTGTTCGGATTTTAACGCAGATTTCATTCATTTGTTTGCAATTTCTCTCTTTGATGTGTGTGGCTGTGTGTGTGTGTGTGTGTGTGTGCAGATGCAGGTCTACCTCCTGTGTTTCCGGGTCGGTGTGGTCTTGTCCTCCTTGCTGCCGTCCGTCCTGTCCTTCTCC
>JAQMCX010000040.1:312261-323664 GCA_029814765.1 Acanthurus leucopareius | reverse complement strand
TCTCTGCTGTGATTCAAGCAGTCCAGGTTACTTTCACACTCGACAGCAGTTAAACTAAAAGACTTCAGGGAAGTGACTCTTTACAAACCAAAGAAGAAGAAAAACACCAGGAGGAAGTGATTTTCTAACCGTCCTGTCAGTTTCTGCTCCACAAGGTAAGGATGCTGATGAATGAAACCCATCCAGCTGCCTGACTGTCTGCCAATCATTTACTTATATTTAAGTGACATTTGTCAAAAAATACATTGGGCTGCTATTTTAGTAAATTATTTGGGGTTTTTTTAACATAAAAGCTCTTTTTACAGGAGAAATGCAGCGTTGTTACATGAAGAGCACATTTTAATCACCAAACAGGACAGAAAAAAATGTGAAAATTCTGGTGGTATTTTATTTGATTAAGAAAAAGTGTTTATTTTATGAAATTGTACATAGAAAAAATAATTTATTAAAATACAAATATGAAACCAGTCCATAGCGTCTCAGTCTTTATGCCAGATGTCTCGTTTTGATGAGCAAATTAATTCTGTATTTAAAATTCAATCGAAATTAAATTGTATTTTTGTTTTATCTCCCTGAAAGGAGATTTTGTTGGGATTTTAACATAGATTTCATTCATTTGTTTGCATTTTCTCTCTTTAATGTGTGTGTGTGTGTGTGTGTGTGTGTGTGTGTGCAGATGCAGGTCCACCTCCTGTGTTTCCGGGTCGGTGTGGTCTTGTCCTCCTTGCTGCCGTCCGTCCTTTCCTTCTCCCGAGGTGCCGGTCACACCTCCTGTCAGGAAATGATTCCCGGCCACATTCGCGCTCAACCTCTGGATCCGCAGCAGAGCCACGTCAGCCTGCGCACATCCGCCTCCTCTTACCTGCCTGGACAGTTAATAACAGGTAATAATCAACTATTGATTAGCTCAATTAATAGTTAACTAACTAGTTAACCCCCATCTTACCTGCTGAGGCAGTTAGACCTGTGTGCAAATAATTAAATAAAAACTTACTGATGAAAAACAAGGGTAAGAAAGCGCCACATTCAAACAAAACTAAAGCTAAATAAATTGTAATTTTCGTCCTCTGTTTCTCTGCACTCGTGTCGTCAGTGACGGTTCGAAGCTCTCGGGACTTCATGGGCTTCCTGCTCCAGGCTCGCCATGTGAAGGAGGCTGAGGGGGGGGTCAGGTCCAGCAGACTGGGCCCGGTGCTGATGGGTGGCTCCTGGACCTCCACCCCTCCTGGCACACACACCTTACGCTGCCTCTCGGAGGGCGACACTCTCACACACTCGGACAAACGGCTAAAGAGAAACCTCTCCTTCGTGTGGAGAGCTCCTGACGCTCCGATGGGAGACGTCAGGTTCTAGTGAGTCTGAGGCTTCGTGTTCGGGGTCGGAAATGACCTCTGATGTAACTTAAAGACAAATACTCTTACAAGCTCATTAACATCTGAATATTTGTTGAATCATTAACTATGTTTGTGCACAATTGCATGATTTGTAATCTCATTTTTCTCTGTAATTCCAGCATGACAGTGGTGCAGTCTTACTTTGTATACTGGGCAGGTATTGAGTCAGCAGTGGTGCGTGATGGGAGTCGTAGTTCTTGGAGAGGAAGTAACATCAAGGGAGTGAAAGGGGGGACTTCAACTTTTGCACCACCGGAGGATAAAATCACTACTCCTCCAGGTGTGTAACTTCAGTAATCCATCATGCAACATCCACACTAAATATAATCTGAAAGAGATCGCTTTGAACATCTCTGTTAACCCAGAGTTTTAGGAAAAAGAGGTCTGAATTTTATTAGTTATTTACAAGTCGTAAACAAAATAGCAATCCTACAATGACTATCTTTCTATTTGTCTGTTTGCATCTCATCATAACTCTCCTCCACAGCTCTCAGAGTCCATCCAGCATCAAACAAACAAACAAGCAAGGCAGCAAACCATGTGACCACCATGGAGCCCCCTGCAATGACCGGCAGAGAAACCCAAAGCCACGAATCTCCAGAAGCAGTAATCGATGGTACCGGTCCAGTCTTAGAGATGAAGAGTGTTCTGACTTTGGCGTCCCATGGAGTTGAACTGAAAAACCAGGCAGTCAGTGAAAGAATCAGCCCTTCTACGACTGAATCTCTTCATAGTTCTACTAAAGGCCGTGAGACCGACACCTATGAAACTTCCAAATCACTTTCAGTTGAAACCGCCGAGGCAACAACCGACACAGGAAACTCTGTTGTTCACACGGAGGAAACCAGCAGCTCTCATTTCCCTTCCAGTAACCTTCCTCTTACAACTTCTTTCCCATCACCTCAGGCTACAGGGACGGGAGCTGCCACCACTCTTTGGCCAAATATTCCAGCGCAAAACTCAACCAGTCCTCTTTCCCTGGTTTCCCTCCCCTCTCTGAAGACTGAAAACTTATGGGATCCACAACTGCCTACTGATCCTGACACAGAAGACTCACCGATAAACCCCAAAACCAACACCACAGCTTTACATTCAACCAATGACAGCTTCCAATATGCAAATCCCCCAAGATCCACATCAGAGGATCCAATAGGACCAATCTGGGCCCAAACAAGTTCAGTAAAGTTCAAGACCAAGAGTAGCTCATCCGGGTCATGCCAGACTAGTATAACTGAGTCCCAAAGGAGTCTAATCCAGGATGAAATGAGTAGCCAGTCCCTGTCCCTTCACCTCAAGCCTTTGGTCACCTCCCAGACATCTTCTCATAAACCTTTTCCTCAGGTTCAAACTTCTCCATCCAAACCTCTGATCCGGTTCCAAACAGTTAGAAGTCAGACATTTTCTTTCTCCAAACCATCTCCGTCTACTACACCCTTTCCGAAGTCCCAGACCTTTTCATCAAACTTCATTCTTACATCCAAATCTCCAACCCTGCAGTCCTTTCCCAAGTCATACACAACTTTATCACTCCCTCAAAGCCGACCTCCGTTCCTTCAGCATTTTCTCCAAAAAACCCTGAATGTTTCATTCGATTACCAGCCTGTAAACTTATCCAAACATCAACCTGAAAACAATACATCTGGACCCAAAACCACACAAAGGCAAACCAGTCCATATCACACTCAACTTCAAACAGCTACACCTCTAAGAAACCCACCTCGACTTCAGTCATCGGATAGTTTTCCCAAAGCTCCTCCCCAAAGTATCCCGACCCAAACTGAGGATTATGCTAGCTCTCTCCAAACAGACCAGTCCCATCCTGACACACCACCAAAGGCTTTGAGTATGTCCCCCCAGCCATGGTCCAAGCCTCATTTCCAAACTGATGCACCACGTGGACGCACCTTCAAGTGGAATCAAACTCGAACCTCAGTAACTCCTCGATCCATTAGCCACCTGCCCCTCATATCAAAGTTCAACCCGTCCTTCACAGTGGGTGAAGGTAAAGTGGTCAAGGATCTTCACTCTCAAGCAAAGGTTAAAACTATGAGCCCCATCTTTGTTTCTCCTCTGTCAGCCACTCCTCCACCTTCTCTGTCCATGTCTACACGACTGTCTTCACTTCATTCTCCATCCTTTTCATCCACCCATACTCTGCCTGCCTCTTCCCCTGGTCACCCTAGTTCTACCAGCGGTCTCCACCACTCAGAAGGTTTAACTCTGGCATCAAAACAAATTTCTTCCACCCTTCCCTCTTTCTTATCTTCTTCCTCTTTCTCATCCATGAAGAACCAACTCAAAACACTTCCAACCCTTTCTGGTCTACCAACTCCTTCCCCAATCTCCGTCCCTCCTCATTTTACTTCTGTCCAACCCTCCTCATCTTCATCGATTCCATTCGTAACCTCTATAACTTTACCCTCCTTGAACTCCTCCCAAAATCCAACATCAGCCTCCTCAGTCCCGGTATCTACCTCCTCCTCATCTTCCTTTACCTCCTCCCAGCCAAGTTTAACCTCTTCCTCATCTTCATCCACCATCTCCCCAGCACTCTCCTCCTTCATCAGCACATCACCCTCTTCCATTTCTTCTGTTTCTTATCCTTCCTCACCTCCTCGTTCTTCCTCACCCATCTCTGCCTCGACCTCAACACCCTCTCCCTTCTCAGTGGATCTCTCATCTTCTTCAAAATCACCTGCAACTTCTTCATTGTCCTCCCACTCTTCATCCCCTCATCCAGAACCCTCTCCGGCTCCTCGTCGCTCTCTCCATCAATCCTCCCCTTTACCTTCTCAACAACTGACTCTAGGTCAGAGGTTACTAATTCAGAGCCACATTGCATCATCTGGTCCTGAGCAAAACCTCAACCAACCAACACCCAAAACGGTGGTTCACCCAAACCCTCAAGTCCATCCAAAACTTAACCCAAGCTTCAAACAGAATCATGGCTATGAGTTCAAACCAAACCCTTCCAACACTGATACCGAACCCAAACATCCCTCCAGTCCTTCTGGAACTCCAGACAGTGGAGGGAAATATCCAGACATTAACCCTAAACACAGCACCTGGGAACTGGGTATGCTTCTGGGCTGCTCCGCTGGCCTGGGCATGGTGCTGGTGGTCGGGGTGAGGTACATGTACCGCCAGGCCTGCGGCAAACGGACAGAGGTGACGCTGAACGACAGAGAGAGGGAGTATGGGAGAGGAGAGAGAGGGCTGATCCATGTGCAGGAGTGTGGAGATTTAGTCAGAGTTCGGAAAATCAGAGAGAATAGTTTTGTTTTCCTGGCAGAGTACGATATACTGGCAACACCCGGAGACTGAGATTCAAGCTGCCCACACAGATACTTCCTTAAATTAAACCTGCTGTAAGGATAATCATAATGGTCATGATGCCCTCAGCAACATTAGATTTAACCAAAGTGTAGCATTTTTCAGTCAGTATGGTAGCTAGTTAGCATCGTATGCCTTCCCAGTTAGCTTCTGACCTTAGCGAGCTACAACATATCATAAACACAAACTCCAAAAAATCCTGGGTTGATTAAGTATTTCAAAAGTTACTAGGTGGATTGTAGTAGTTTTCTGTAGGTATTTATGAACCTTTCATCTCACCCCACAGTCGGGCCAGACTTCATACTTGTACACTAAAATGAATCTGCAGACAGCAGGGAAATCTACTGAGTACATTCATGCTCTCTGGGACTGAATTTTACACTTTTAGCTGTGTGACCAATGCTGTATGTGACAATAATGAACATTTTGTTTGTTTAATCCACTTTTGTACCAAGTAGTCTAATTTCCACTCAGTCCCGAGGGGTAATTAGCATTTTTGAGGGTTTTTCAAATAGCTAACTTGTGTTTTAGGGATTTCATCTTGGCTTAAAATTTCTTCATATAGAGATTTCTGAATCTAAGATGTTTAGAGAACTTAAATTGCATATCTGCCTCTTGATATAAAGTGAGAAATCTGCAGAAAAGGCTAAGATTACACACACCATTTGGTGGACACTTTGTGTTTGTTTTTAAGTATGGATCAGAGACGTAGAAACTGCTTAAACATTAGAAAGGTGACAGAGACTGTAAGTCCGACTCTATGACTAAACTGTACAATTAGTTTACATATTTATATCAGATTTGCATGACGGTTTAACATGCTGACAGGTATGACTAACCAGTTCCTACATATGCACACTGTAACTAGAATTTTATCCCACTGAGGTTCATGTAACCAAGGAGGTCATGTAAAACTGCAAATCATTAATATTTATCATAACTGCTTCATTTTTTGTACATTTTCATGTTAAGTCATATGTATGCACTTAATATGAAAAATAAAGCATATTTTCAGTGTTATACTTGTGTATTTCTTTATTTTAGCTCTTGTAACATGAGGTTTTTTAATGCTTATTATGTGGTTCTAGTTGTGTGTGTTGAAAAGCAGCACAAGGCCTCTTGTGTATGTTGGCAAAGCTTTCACAGTCTCATTTTATTATTACTTCGTCCAAATAATGTGAAAGAGGAGCCATCTGTCCCAGAATTTTGGACAATGTAATTAATGAGCTGCCAATAATTCCCTGAGTGTTTTTCTTCAGTTTGTGCAGACAACAAAATAAATTTTAAAATTGTAATTTATGCCATATTTTCTGTAAAAAACTGGCCCTGAGGAGGAACGCTACCTTACATGATATAGAGCCCTGATAACACACGGGGATGCTAAAAGTAACCACATACATCCGATTGCACACATTCACACAAAAATTTTTGATTTTAGTGAGTGAAGACCTCCTGCTGTACTTTCACTGACAGTATGATGCAGAAACAAAAACACAATTTTCAGAGTTTGTAGATTTATTTTCTTACACTTTTTTATGTAAACAAGTAACAGAACAGGTCCAACATAATCCTTTTTTTATTAATCTTTCTTTAAAAAATAAACTACTGGCAAAACGTTCACACTGTAAACAGTCAGAGTTGACTGTAAACTCGACTCTTACTGGATGATAAATGAAAATTATTTTGGCTGTTGAGTCTTCGGTTGTCTCTGTGGTAAAAGCAGCTAACTTTAGTTTGTTAGATACATAAATCTCCACCAACCAGGCATGAAAACACAGAGCTGAAGCTGTTTGCAACATTTGTAGATCAAATCAGTACCATTCACAGCAAAGACTCTGATAAGGGATGTTTCCATGTGAAGGATTCAGTTCTCATTACAACACCAGTAATTCCAACTGGCTGGTTAGGGTGCAACCAACCAGTAGCCTGATTAGGAAATACAGTAATGGTGATGATAACTGGCTAGTGCTATCACTGAGTACGACAGAAACACAAACAGCCATTCACAGAGCTGAGGTCCTCCAACATGTCTGCTGAAGTTTAGAGGGGGTTTGCCCTTGTGTCCAATGAAAGTCCTCCAAGGTCGATAAGAAGGCAGAGCGAATAAACAGGACACATTTGACAAAAACACCAGATGTAAGGCTAGGTAGTGTGAGAGAATACTTTACAGAAATACTGCCCCTGAGCAAAGTTGTGCCTTTGTATTGTACTTTTTTTTAAACATGTGTCTCAGTTTGGTCCACAGACATCACAAATGAGCTGAACGCTGGATAAAAACTACTGCGATCTTTGTATAAACGGACTGAGATTCACAGTCGTCCACGCGTTGCAGCTCACATTGGTTATGACGATGATACATTCACTGTCACTCCTCTGAATAGGAAAATCTGGTTGAAAGCATCTTTATCATAATGTTCCTCTTAGGATAATAAGCTATAATAACTTTTTGTAACCCTTGACTTTTTAAGAAGCGCCATCGTCAGGTAACAATTGTCCAATACTTAATTTTTATGACCTTAGTTTGTGTGTGTAGTGCTAAACAGCATAAGTTAGCATGTTGATACAAAGATGGGGATCCTGGAAAACATTGCACTTGCTAAACATTAGCATGTTATATCAGCAAAGTGATGTGACTTTCAACATCATATCACTTAGACGTAAAATAAGGTATCATCTACATAGAAATGCATATGTAAAACACTTTTTTTTAAATTATCTTGAGCAGTTTTAGCTACTTTAAACTTTCTCTGCTCTTCTCTGCTGGGAATTATCTGCTTCATAGAGTCCAGATCGTAACCCTGCCTCCCTGATGGTCCAAGTTTAAAATGTCTTTGTGAAAAACACACATGGTCAAATGATGTGGACAGAATTTGGTTAAGACAAAGACATAAACATACATGTGTAAATAATACAAGAAAAAAAAGGCAAAAAGAATCTGCAGACATTCGGGGAAGATTGTGATATTTTGCCTGTTAAGTTAGTCTTTCGTCCTCAAGCCTCATGTCATTACCTTCATCACATGTCTATTCAACACCTTTCTGCCAAAACTTTCACCACTCAGGACTTCTTGACAAAAAACACACAAATGTTAATTTAGAAAAACATAATTATTATACTGCACATTAAATCAGATAATCCAGCATTCATCTGTTTTGATAAAGAATAAAAATGAATCAAAAGTGAACACTCGCAGTGGCAGCTAAGAAAACGATAGCATAGAAAAATGTAGAAAACAGCAGGAAGAATAAAAATATGGTCCCAGTAACTCTGCACTTCCTGTTCCTGCTCGGCGGTGCTGTTGTTCAAAACAAATGTTCCCTTTGTTTGATCAGCTGTCCTGTTTTTGCAGGAATTTTTGGGTATTTCATATAAAAATAAAACTTGGAAATTTTATTATTTTTAAATATGAAAGAATATCTATGATGGAAATATGAAATATCAGTTTTTCTTTGTTGTAAAAAAACCCCCAGAAAATATTGAGGCAAGAGACTGGAGCGCCACATCTCCTCTGACTGGCTGAGGTCTCTGTTGATTGGTTGTAATAAGGCACATACTGCTGCATCCCTCCACCACAGTCCACCGTCACAGCACAAACATCTGCGCTCCCTGTAGAACCACCAAAACACCGGTTCCACGTTCTTCAGATGAGCTGAAGAGACGACAGTTTCACGGCCTGAACAGAGAGAGAAGAAGAGGAAAGAGTCCGACAGTGACAGAGTGAGTGAAAGGTGAATTCACAGTGAGGGAAAGTCTCAGTATCTGTGCTTAAATGTGAGAGTTTTCAAAGGGAGTCTGGTGCGTGAACCCACCACGGTCACCAGCAGGTTACTGTGACAAAACCTTTGAGATTCCTCCAAAAAAACAGGATTTTTAAACCTTCTAAAACGTCGATGACATCAAAAATCCTTTCAGTCACACACAGAAGAGTGGATAGTGATAGTTTTCAGTTTTTCACAGGATGTGATTGGTGATTAACAGGAATTATCCAGCATTATTTTCAGACTAATCACGCCCACCACCATCAAACTAATGCAACATCTTTGGAGCTCAATTAAAGTGAAGCTGTTAGGTTTACAGCACAGGTTCCAGCAGGTGACTCATGCAGATTAATGTCCTGACAGCAGGAGGTGCTGTTGCACTTTTTACTTTCAACACTGAGCATATGAGAAAGTATGATTTTAATCTAATAAATTAGCTCAAAAGTGGTAGAAAAACCTGCTGGACACGCTGTCACAAGATCACATGATCACAACAGATTCACAATTCTTATTATGAACGAGGGGAATTAAAAGAATTACTGGTTTGTTTTTAATTAAAGTGGTTAATTAAGCTGTTTTATTGTTAGTTCTCTACTCACTCAGGGCAGCAGTGTTGGAATGCGGCCCTATCTCAACAACAGACTAGGCTGCAGGAGGGGAGAAAAGGTTAAGAGGTTAGTGTTGGAATGCAGCCGCTACGTCATGAAGACGGAGTCTCGTCCTCAGGCCTCCAACCAGAGCAGTGTGGCTTCACGTGTGTGTGTGTGTGTGTTTGTATGTGTGTGTGTGTGTGTGTGTGTACCTTCTGGCGGCTGGTCATCCAGCGGCGGATGGTCGGCACGAGAATGGAGCCGAGGAGGATCTGAGCCGGATGGTAGATCAGCAGAGGGACCGAGATCAGAGAGAGATGCTCGTAGCCCTCGAACACAATCTTCAACATGGGGATACCTGCAGAGAAGGTGAGGTGGTTTCATTTTTTTTTGCATGTGTTTGAACTCTCAGGGCCACCGTACAGAACGTTTGGTGGAGCTTCCCAACACGCGTGATCAGACTGCAGAGTTTTCCTTTATTGTTCAATCTGTTTCTGAATCAGGAAAAACTTGCAAACACATATCTGTTGTATCCAAATCTAGTGTGTGTGTGTGTGTGTGTGTGTGTGTGTGCGTGTGTGTGTGTACCTACCCAGAGTGAGAGACTTGTGTGTGGAGCAGAACACGATGGCGACGGTGTCTGCAGGGCTGAATCCTGAGCCTGACCTGTGGACACAAACAGGAAGTGAAAACATCACGTCAGGGGGATGAAATGAGGACTGAAAGAGGAGATGAGCAGCAGAGTCAGAGAAGAAGAGATCATGAGAGGAACCTCACCTGGTAGAAAAGGCAAATGTGAGCAGCATGAAGCTCACCTGGATGGAGAAGACTGCAGAGACAAACAGCAGAGAGTAATCGATTACACTCAGTTTGTGGAAGAAAAAGGTGCATGGATTCTGCAGGAAGTTTAGGAGGTCCTCCTCCAAGAAAAATGTAATTTTTAAGTTCAGAGCAGATACAGATAAACAACATCTGAAAAGCTTAAGGAAAAAACTTGCTGAAGAAACTAGGAACCACACACACACACACACACCCACACACACAGAGGCAGTGTACTGACTGATGAGGACGACCAGCAGCAGGCTGGTGGGGTCCAGCTCGATGTTGGGGTTGCTGAAGGTGTCACAGAAGGTGGTGTAGATGATCATGAGGAGGACGGCGCTGCTGATGGCGCCGAACGGAGGCTTTCGCCGCTCCAGGAACTCCCTGAGGAAACCACGACACACCTACACACACACACACACACACCATTCAGACATATGTAACTGTTTATGGATGAGACACACACACACATTCACACACATACACACACATTCCTACCTGACCCAGGATCAGAGGAACCACCACAGTCATGAAGAGCTGAGAGAAGATGGAGGAGAAGGGAACGGAGGATGAAGAGCCGAGCTGGAGGAGGAGAAGCAGGAGACAAACAGACACTCAGGTGTTACTGTGATGATTATATTCATTTATTCAGCTGCAGCTACAAATAAACAGCAGATCAATGTGATCAGTTATTTAAATGACTGTCCGACATGTAACAACAGGTTTTGGCCACTTGGGGGCAGCGTTTCAGGCCACCTGATGGATGTGAGACCAGTGTTCACTCTCTGTCTCTGCTCTGTTTGAGCTCCTGAGGCGAAAATCTGCCTCTTTAGTCGCTAAATGTGTCACTGTGGTCACCAGCGAGTCTCTAACTGCCTGTTTGCTGCAGCGCACAGACTCTTTACGGAGCTTCTCCTCGAAAACAACAAGGCTGCGAGGGAAAATCCAAACCAACAAACACTTCAGTTTATATGCAGATTAAACACAGAGAGACACAACATTTTAACACAGAGCTTCTGGCAGGCAGATATTTGTAGCTTAAAACAGAGCTAGGCTAACTGTTTCCTTCATTTTCCAGTGTCTGAGCTAAACTACGCTAAGCTAAGCTAAGCTAAGCTAAGCTAAGCTAAACTAAGCTAAGCTAAGATAATCTAAGCTAAGCTAAGCTAAGCTGACGTCTTATATTTACTCCAGTGACACAACAGTGGAAAAGATTAAATGTGTAATTTTAAAGATGTTTGTTAAGGAGAAGAGTGTGTGTGTGCATGTTGTTGTTGATGTGTGTGTGTTCAGGTGTGTTAAACGCGGCAGGTGTGACTCACAAACAGCAGCAGCAGCAGCGGCGTCACGATGATTCCCTGCAGGACACAGAAACACGATTACAGCCGCGACTCCCCACAGAGCTCGAACTGACGCCTCGTTACTGCTCACACACACACACACACACACACACACACACACACACGCACACACGCACACACGCACACACACACACACACGCACACA
>JAQMCX010000040.1:252616-265500 GCA_029814765.1 Acanthurus leucopareius | reverse complement strand
TTCAAGTGTTTATCCAAAGCTAAGCTAGCCTGCCATGTCCAAAGGTTACGGAAAAATACAGACAATGACCTTAAAAACTCATCTAACAAGATACACATAATTAAATTAGAATAAAACATAAGTAAAAACTACACTTTAAAGGTGTTATAGCGTTGTAACTGGAGAATAATAGTGATATTATCTCCTGGCTGACGTTACCTGTTCGCTTCCGGTCAGTTTTTATGCTAATCGGTCTCCCGGCTAAAGCTTTAATGTTTTTATTCAAACTGTGTTTCCGTTTAACGGTTCCATTTATTTAATATCAATTAAATCAGTTATTTTTCAGTTAGTTCAGCATGTTCTCTTTTACATATTTTTACATTTTACTGCATGTTGTGTTTTTTTTTTTATCAGCGGTTTAATTATGAGGACGATAAAAAAACGGACTGAATTTGAATTTCAGAGAGAGTCAGACAAAAGGCGAGAGAGCGCGAGAGAGTGGTAGAGCGAGCTAGACAAAGAGCGGGGAGCGGAGAGAGAGAGAGGGCGGGACGTTGTCATCACGTACGGCCGCGGATGGGAGGGGAGGGGCAGGGGTGTTCAGCCGGTCTCTCCTCTCTCTCTGCTGCAGCGGCCATGCTGCTGTCCGCCGCCCGTCTCGGTGCATCCCGGTCCTCCGCCGGTGTAACCTGCCGCCGCTGCATCCCTGAATCCCGGGTTAGCGGAGCGGCCCGGACCGGGTCGTAGCGGTTCAGTCCGCCTGGAGACGCCGAATCCACCCGAACAGACCGGAACACGGCACCGGGCGAAGAGGAGAAAACCTCCTTAGCAACAAACCGGTTTCACGGCATTATTGGTAGGTGCCTCCATCCGTGTGTGTGTGTGTGTGTGTGTGTGTGTGTGTGTGAATGGCGCTGTCAGCACAGCTTAGCAGTGTTTGGGCGGATAGATGGATGAAGTCCATTCGTTTTTTTAGATAAAGAGACACAAACAACGCGCAGGTTTCTGTTTCATTCTGCTGCAAAAGCTCGTGTTTTGCTTTTTGCTTCTGGGAAATTAAATTTGACTGGAAATCAAAGGAAATGAGCCACTCTGGCCTTACTGGAAATGAGATATCACTAAAAAAAATAGGTGTATTTAACCTACAACCTCTTTTTCATATTTGATTTGACTGCAGTATTTACACATTGCACATTCAAACGCTATGAGAAGGAGATGTATGTATAATTTGCAAAAGAAGTCCAGTAAATGTGCTCAAAATCCAACCTTAATTAAATACAGGCATGTGTTCAGTGTCTTTAAATGACTAAATTCAATATAAATCTGACTCTTAATTTGCAGCTGGAGACATTTAAAAGCTGAATGTGACAGTTGTTGAATAAGTCAGGATTGGAGATAACCATGTGATTTTTATCTCCCTTTTTTTTATTTCCCCAGTGATGGAGGGATGTTGAGGTTACTGGCAGACAGAAAGTAACTGGGACAAACAGCCTCGAGCAAACGGGATCAGCGGGACTAGAAACCATCGAGCCAGGTCTGCAGCAGGACTGCTGGGACTCGCTGGCTTCTCCAGTATTTGTGCTACAGCATACTGGTTTAGAGCCAGTTCACCTGGTCTGCAGCTGGATTACTGAAACTGAAGGTCAAAGTGAGCACACGTCCACGTCGCTGGGTGGAGAACAAATTTTTTCGTGGATTTCATGGCTTTAACGTCCTTCACTCAAGCTTGAAATAAGGAAAACCCTTTTGGGAGAGAGTGAAGACCATCCCAGTTTTTAAAACCGGACAGTTTGGGTGTTTAGTGCCACTGACTTGGTAAGTGTCCATTTAGAGCCATCAAAGCACTGAAGAGGCCTTTAGAGAAACACTGAACTCTGACCTGATGGATCACTGTAAGTCCCTGGATTTAAGCGAATGTGAAATACTTGAATTTTAGGATTCTTCTACTGCATAAAGTGCTGTTTTAATTTCTGACACTTTATATTTCATTGATCTCATTGTGTAAAATGAATTATAGGTAGGATACTGGATTTACAACAGGGTTGCCTGATCTTCAGATCTTCATCTGCTGGGGTATTACAGCCAGGATCAGATACAGGTCACCACAAAGGGGTCTTTCTTGGGTCCACTTGGCTTCATACTGTTTCATCAGACCAACTTGGCTTCAAACGTCACAAGAATTACAGCTCAGTTTTGAAAACCTAAAATCTCACCTTGAAGACTTCAGCCAGATTACTGTGTGAAGAGAAAGACTATCGGTTGAACATCACCTTTAATAGGATTATGAAATATCCTGGAAATAGAAAATTTTCCAGCTACCGGATCAACGAGTGAGTTCAGAACCTTTCATCACGTCTTGGTGGGACTTCACCGAGTTATTCTCACTGTAACAAGATACAAAACAGGTAACTAGGATAAAGTTACTGTTAATCAAAGTTGGAAGATGGATCCTAAGTAGTAGGAAACTCTGTTAGATGCTCCTGGACCAGTGTTCACCATGTCTTTGAGTAAGACCCTCGAGCTGGAGCACTTCGACGAACGTGACAAAGTTCGTAGAGGACGCTCCACCCGCACCAAGAGAGATGACTCCACTGCCAGCGCTGGCGGCGGGGGGTCCGGCCCCAGCTCCCGGGGCAGCAGCCTGGTCCCCAGCCCCGCCCACAGCGCCAACTGCAGCTACTACCGGACCCGAACCCTGCAGGCCCTCACCTCGGAGAAGAAGGCCAAAAAGGTCCGGTTTTATCGCAACGGAGACCGGTACTTCAAGGGTCTGGTGTACGCGGTTTCCAGCGACCGGTTCCGCTCCTACGATGCACTGCTGATGGAGCTGACGCGCTCGCTGTCGGATAACCTGCATCTGCCGCAAGGGGTTCGCACCATCTACACCGTGGATGGCAGCAAGAAGATCACCAGCATGGACGAGCTGGTGGAAGGTAGGACCTGGTCTTTAACTCACATCCTGTCTGATTTACGACAAAGGAGTCCAACAAAAACTCATTTTAAGTAGAGCTGTTGTGTTTTCTTTTTATGATTTGATAAAAGTCTCTTGTGTTTTCCGTCTTCGCCGCCTGTCAGATCTTTTTCCAAACTGTCTCCCAAAGGAGTAACAGGACATCTGCTGTCCCCTGTTACGTTATAATCAACTCCCAACTAAGTCGTAATCGTCCGGACTATCTGTCACTGTCTCCTTTATCAGTCCATTGATCTGCTCACTGTTCTCCTCCTCTTTGCAATGCAAACACATTTGAATTATTCATTCTGTGAATATCAACAGCAGAACTTAAAAAAACTGCCCACTAAGCAAAACCCTCAGTCAGGTTTACACCTCACTGAGGTCACAATGGAAAGAAGATCAACTCTTTCACCTCAAACCGAGTTTTTTTTAAGGATTTATGCCAAAAAAATCACATGAAACCATCCAATCAGACTGCCTTCTTAAAATGATCCATGTAGAGATTCAAACTATCAACCTTTTAGACGGATTCAGTGCTAAACTGATCCTCCTCGTCTGAAGGTCCAGTCCATCTGAGCTTCATCCGTGTCTGAAGTGGTTTGGACAGAAACAGACCAGCGGCTGAGTAACATCACTTATCATCAATATTGATGTGTGACTGGTTGTAATGTTGGTTAATGAGCGTTGGAGGCAGGAAGCTGTGCAGCTCGAGTCCGTCTCAAACACACATGCATCACTCTCAGGCACTCGTTTGGATTTATAGACGCAGAGCAGAACGTGACTTCCTGCTAATGGAGATGTGGGAACTCGTCATTCGTGACCTTCCTGTGCATTCGAGCTGCAGAAGTTAAAAAAAAACATGAATTACTGCAGTAAAGAGGGTTTTTTATTTGCTTTCCAGCACCAAAAACAATTAACTTCAGGGATTTAACTAACTAACTAAAACAGTGTGTCGCACTTTGTGCTGAAAACTAAACCTCCGAGTGTTTTTAAAGAAATGTTGCAGAACTGGCAGCAGATACAGGAACTCAGAGTTCAGACCTTCTGATGGAGGAAGTCCAACTTCCTGGTCACTGATTCACTCACATAGAAAACTCTGAGTCGGGGACTTAAAGCCACTTTCATGTCTTACGGATAAAAGACCCCCATGATGGTTGTAAGATTGCAAACTTTGATGTGTTTCTAGTTTTTTTATCCATAAAATTTGGGTTTAATTACTGTCAGGTGCTGATATGAGACGTCTGTGTTTCCATGTTTTTTCAGTCAGAGATGAGTTGGACATTAATTTTGGATAAATTTCAGTTTTCAAAAAACCCAGATGTCCCTGAACTTAATCTTACACTCATATGACACAAACTCAGCGTTACAAACACACACCAAGCGACTGACAGGAAGTGAGGCTACTGAATACCGGTCGTTACACTCTGAAAGGGACTAAAACTTAATAGGATGTTAGTTTGAATTATTGTTTAGATCATCAATTAAACAAATATGCTTTTAAAAAAATGGGCTTAATATTTGACTTAATAGATGAAAGTAAACAGAATAAATTCTCATCTAAATGATCAAATAATCGTTAGTTGTTGTGTTGAGATGCTAATAGCACAGAGTCTTTTTTTTTTTATTCCTTTCCATCCCGTCGTGGCGTTCAGCAGGACTTGAACCCGTGACCTCGCGGCGGTCCACCCGGCGCCTCGCTCCGCTGGTCGGCCGACACACACAGGAGGTGTTTTGTGTTTAGCCGCTCAGGTGATTTGAATAAAAACCGGCAGCGATGGTGTCCACCTGGTTTGAATAGCAAAGTGAAAGTCGGCACACGCAGAGACAAGGTCACACACACACACACACACACACAGTGTTATTACCTGGAGAGAGGGTGTGTGTGTGTGTGTGTGTGTGAACATGAAAGAGAGAGAGAGAAAAAGGTGTGTGTTTCTGAGGGTTACACAGGCTGACAAGTTTGTGTGTGTGTGTGTGTGTGTTGTAAAGATAGTGAGCTCTGCTGTGAGATGCAGAGAGAAGGATGGCAGGACGGCAGGTGAGCCGTTTGTGACCATATAAGGTAAAACAGCAGAGTGGCTGGGGGCTCGCGTGATTGGCTGCAATCAGCCGGAGAGATTTAATTCAATTTACAGTTTTTACACAAAAACATTCGTTTGTTTAAGCTGCATCAGTCAGGAAGATTAAAATAATGAGATGTTTTTAATCAGATCGACCGAATGTCTCACTCCTTTCACTGTAATCCTCTGGGTTTCTCCGCATGCTGAGGTGTGTTCAGGTGTGTTCAGGTGTGTGTTCAGGTGTGTGTAACGTGGCTGTTACAGGACAAATACTGTGCAGTGTTAAAGTTCGTCTCCATGTGCTGATTAAACCCCTAAAAACTCATCTCTGCTCATCTAAATGTCACATTTTAAAGTTGAATAAATGCCTGAATGCCTGACATAAGCTCCTCCCACTCCTCCGTTGCTCACCTGACTCTGACCCCGCTCCTAAAAACACACACACCTGAACACACACACACACACAAACCGGTCTGAGTGACATTTGCCGTGAACTTCCTCGCCAGCAACCCGCGGCCACGTAAACTGTCCCGTCAGCGTTTGGCATGAATCATCATGTGACTCAGCAGACTGATGTGATCGAACGTAACAGCGACGCCGCAGATCCGTTTGGAGCATTTACTAAGAAAAATACACGAACGCTGTCTGACTCACTTCATACAAGTTTGAAACCAAACACAGAAGAAGTTTCTGCCGTCGGTTTAAACTCAGTTTGAACGACATCGATACAAAACACACTGAGACAACATTTAATAACCTGAAGGCATCATCAGAGAGAGAGACACAGAGAGAGAGAGAGAGAGACAGGAGCCAATCTGACATCTGCTGTCACCTTCACTTCATCCACTGCACACACACACACACACACACTCACATTAAGATCATTTGGCTCATTTGCAACAAAAACCAAAAACGTGAAGTTTAAATCAGCTTTTACTTCATTACAGAATCATAAACCTTCATCTGATTCATCTCAGAAACAGAAACATCGTTTGAGCCTTTGATCTTCATGACAGTGTTGCTTTTTATTTTCCTGCACTGACTGAACCAGACACACTGCTTCATGGTGCGTTTAATGACACTCCGACATCTCATTTTTACATTTTGTCTCACAAAACTGGATATTAAATCTGCATGGAAACCAAATGTAAAGACATTTTTAAAAAGAACAAATTAAATTGTTGCTGTTTTGAATCTTTGAACGTCCTTAAAAACAAAGTGTCTTCAAATGTTAAAATTAAGCTAATTGTGTTACGTTTTTGGTTATTTTTATGTTTTTACGTAAACCTTTAACTCTTTTGTTGTTAAAAACTCACTGTTTAAGCCCCTCCCCCTCCTGGTCTCCTCCCCTCAGGTGAGTGCTACGTCTGCGCCTCCAACGAGCCTTACCGAAAGGTCGAGTACACCAAGATCTCCATCCCGAGCTGGAAACCGGGCGCCAGCGCCGGGACCAGCTCCGCCAGCTCCAGCCGACCCTCCACGGCGTCCACGGGGGCGTCAACAAGCACCGCCACCGCCGCCTCCTCCTCCAAGGATCGTCCTGAAGGTCGAGAGGGCAGAGAGAGCAAAGACTTCATCAAGCCCAAGCTGGTGACGGTGATCCGCAGCGGCGTGAAGCCTCGCAAGGCCGTGAGGATCCTGCTGAACAAGAAGACGGCTCACTCCTTCGAGCAGGTGCTGGCCGACATCACGGAGGCCATCAAGCTCGACTCCGGCGCCGTGAAGAGGCTCTACACGCTGGACGGGAAGCAGGTGAGACGGCGACGTCCGAGAATCTGTCGAAGCCAAAACAGTTCGACTGTAAAAACCTTCAGTCATCAGGTTTCTGTGTCAGACCTTCAGAATAAAAGCATGAGGGCTTCTGTCTTTAGATATATATAATATCTGCACTCACAGGGGCAGAAAACGGACCAGAATGCAATGCAGCCACGCAGGAAAACAACCTTCTGCTCTTTTTACAAAAGTGGAAATAATCTGCTTCACACGTGTGATCTGTGTCACATTTAATGAATTTATCTGCAAAACATTACAGCTCAACTACATTTCTTACATTTAAACTGCAGTGAAAGTCGGTTCACAGGTAATCAGATTACAATCCCTCATTATTAAATGACTCAGGAATGTGTTGAACCTGGTTGTGTGTGAAAGAAAGAGCATCTTTCAGCAGTAACTCTGGGTTTGAGGAGTGTGTTCAGTCCCTCTGAAGCTTAATTTTCGGCGCTTTCAGCTAAATTTAGAGAGTTTTAATCTGTGGACGTGCGACAGGAAGCTAAAGTTAGTTTCTCCTCCGACGGCGCCGCGTTCAACACACTCTGATCCTCTCTGACGCGCCTTTGTGCTCATGTATTGAGTTTAACATTGTGGATTTAAACGAAGCACACGATCAGGCTATTTTTACTGCACACACACACACACTCACACACACACGTATGCTGCATGCACACACACACAGTGTTTGAAGTTACAGATAAGAGTGTTGGCTGTGACACAATGACAGAGGAGAGCTGAAGAAAAGCAGAGACAGCAGCTCAGACACACACACACACACACACACACACACACACACTCTCACACACACACTCTCACACACACACACAGTCCACCCACAGACACACACACAACAGACTGCTCGATAAATACTTGCTCAGACTCTGTTGCAGCATCGACCTCGAGAAAACAAAAGCGGCGTTTGCAGACGCTGCCTTCAAAATAAAAGCATCATTACATTTCTGCTCTCAGACTTTCTCATTCTTTTATTTTAACATGATTGGTCCTCCTGAAATTTATTTTACTTCTTCTTCTGCTGCTGCTCCATCTACTTTTTCTTCTTCATATATACTGAGTAGTTTCAATCTAAATGAAGGCTTTTATTTTGAAGGCAGCATGTCATAACCAAGGCCTTTATCCTCTGTCTGCCTCAGACGGCTTCACTCTCTTCAGACTCAGTCAGTCTGAATGAAACAAGGCCGGAGTGTGAGTGCGTGTGTGTGTGTTCCTGCGTGTGTGCGACCTCACTTTGTCCTTTCAGTTTGTGCAGCCACTTCAAGCAGCGGGACAGAAAACCCATCACACACACACACACACACACACACATTGACACTGCAATGTGGTTTCCATGGTAACCAGCCATCCAGTAACAACCCCTTCTTTGCTCAGCACACACACACACACACACACACACACACACACACACACACACACACACACAGTCTGTGCAGTTCCGGAGGCGTGGAGTAAAAAGTATAATGGGGAAGTGATGGACAGAGGAGGAGTGAGAGGTAGAATAAAGGACAGAAAAAGGAGGGAGGAGAGGAAAGACTGAGGAGGAGATGGAGGAGGATGGGAGAGGTGGAGTGAAAGAAGGTGTAGATGAGGAAAGGAGGTGCTAAGTTTCGTGCAAATGCAGAAAGAATCTCACTCTCTCCGTCTGTGCAGGAGATCAGCCAACAACCTGCCACTGAATCACATGAAAAATCAATAAAACCTCATATCAGCTCATTAGATATGAAGCTGGGGCCTGTTAGCTTAGCTTAGCTTAGCTTAGCTTAGCATAGCATCGCTGAAGGGGAAACAGTTGATTTCATGATGTTAAATGTCATTTGTTTTATTAATGAAAAACAAACTGCAGAACAAACAGTTTTAATACTCAAAGTAAATATTACTGGTGAAACTTGTGCTCACATTAAAGCAGGTGTTTCAGTTGTAATGGAGTATTTCTACCTGGTTGTAATGGTACTTTTAGTTCCCTGCAGGATTTGAAAGCCTCCTGCAGCCGTCGGTCTCGGTTTAATCTGCTGATCCCTCTTTTCTTCACCTGTTCCTCTCCCACATTCTGCCGACTCTCTGAATCTGGGACGTGTTGCTGAATGATTCGTATTTAATCCTCAAGACAGTTCTTCGACAGCAGTGTGTGTGTGTGTGTGTGTGTGTGTGTGTGTGTGTGTGTGTGTGTTAGCTGAAGCGTTGCCAGCAGTAAACACGATTAGAAAATTCCCAGCTGTTGTCTGCTTTGTCAAACACTCACGTGTATGAACGTGCAGTGTTTTCAGATGTTTATTTATCTGTGTGTGTGTGTGTGTGTGTGTGTGTGTGTGTGTGTAGCTGACCTGCCTGCAGGATTTCTTCGGGGATGACGATGTGTTCATGGCGTGTGGGCCAGAGAAGTTTCGTTACGCTCAGGACGACTTTGTGCTCACACACAGCAGCAAAACTCAGGCTTTTGTTAACGGTGAGACACACGCACACACTCACACACTCACACACTCACACACACACACACAAACACACACATTTTAATACCTGTATTCACTGAGTTTGTCATCTCTTTGTTCTTTGTTCGGCTTCTAGAGTGAAAGAAGACATAAATCCTGTGAACAGACAGAAGAGTAAAAGCAGTTTCACTTTCATTTTTAACGTGTGTGATAAACGTCGTATCTGTCTCTCTCTCTCGTTCCTCAGAGTGCAGAGCGAAGGCGTCTCGCTCCAGCGCCCCTACGAAAACTACAACTCCCAAGACCCCCAGCGGCTCGGGCTTCTCCTCTAAGAAGAGTCTGTCCAGGACGAAGTCACCTGGTCCAGGTGGGAACCGAAAGGCACCAACAGGCTCTGAAACACCTTGACGTGCTCTGTAGGTAAAATCACCAGTTTGCTTTGACCAATCAGAGGGCTCCTTTCTCTGTGTGTTTAGCCAATGAGGCCTCAGAATCGCAGTCAGCTGGGAGGACGTCCAGGTCCAGCGCCTCCCCCACCAGCCCCGGAACACGACGCAGCCTCAAGGTCAGAAACATCATGACGAACCTGACGGACGTTTGTGGTCCTCTGATTTCTCCAGTTGGGCCATTTTTTGGTTTCATTTGTCCAGTTTTGTGTTTATAACCAGACGCCTGATGTGATCAACGACCGACAAAACTGTTTGCACCTGAACGTCACACAGCGATGAGAAGACAGAAACAGTCTCAGAAGTTTTTCAATAACTTCTTGTATCTGCAAAACTGTCTCTTTCCTCTCTCTCATCCTCAGTTCTCTCCTCTCCTTCTAATCTGAATCCAGATGTTTCCAGGCTGAATGTTCTCTCTCTTTCCTCTCCAGATGTCTCCTCGCCGCGCTTCCTCCACAGACGTGAACGGAGAAGCCGAGCAGCCAGAAGATGCAGCTGAAGGTGTGTGAGTTTGTGTGTTTCGGGTCATTTTAAACAGACGTTCTCACAGTTCAGACCACTGAGCTCTGAGAAGAACCTTCACAGGTCTGATGAGTCTGACTTCTTCAGACATTTTAAAGTTTCTCACTAAAAGCGCTTCATCCCGCAACTTTTGACACATAAAGAGTTCGGAGTGTTTCGACAGCTGCTCGAAAAGTTTTGAGGCTTTTGGTTTTTTATGGTTTTAAAAAGGAATTTTTAAAAATCAGCATCTCGAGAAAAAACTGAAGATCCTTTAAAAACGTCTCTGCAGTTGGAGAGCATCGAGCTTCTGAAGTCAAAGCTGCGACCAAAGTGAAAAACCTCTGAAGCAGGAAAAGACTCGGTGGCTCAAAGTGACAGAAAACTTTAGGAATGAACTTTGGAAGCTGAGATCTTTAAGAAAACCGTCAGACTGAAACTCTCAGAGCTGCTCGGTCACATGAAGGTCACGAGCTCAAACTTTAAAATAAAAACCAACACTTGGACCAAAGCAGGAGATCTGATTTTTACTGGAGACGCTTTAAAACTCAGTTAGCTGATCGGAGCTGATTACAGGCTCTTTTCCATCTCGTCTCCTCTGCAGTGGAACGACCTTGTTGTCTCTTCATGACCGTTTATCATCTCAAGAAGATAATTAAAGCTTCTTCTCATCAAAGTGCTTCAACAGCAGAAACTTCACGTCAGGCGAGTTTTTCATGTTAAAATCTTCACCTGCTGAGACTTTCTTCTTCTCTTCCTCCTCACAGTGAACGGCAATCGATCCGTTTCCTCCTCCATCATCAACGAGAAGTACAAGGTGGGCAAAGTGATCGGAGACGGGAACTTTGCGGTGGTGAAGGAGTGTGTGGAGAGGTGAGAGCGCCGAGATGTTCGATGAAAACAGCAGTTACACAGAGAAACACAGACTTCTGAGGATGTTTGAAGTGTTTTTAAAGCATTTTTTAAAAACGGAGATGAACCTTTTTCACTTTTCTACCTGTGATGAGTTAAATAAACGAGTTATCGGTTCCTGTTTCCGTGTGGCAGGTCGACGGGTCAGGAGTTCGCTCTGAAGATCATCGACAAGGCTCGCTGCTGTGGGAAGGTGACGCCCCGCCAGATGTTTCAGTTTCTGAAGGTTTTGATGAGCATGTTTCATCCTTCAGATCAGCCTGAGACACTCTGTGTGTAATGTGTGTGTGTGTGTCTGTGTGTGTCAACAGGAGCACCTGATAGAAAACGAGGTGGCGGTGCTGCGGCGGGTTCGACATCCCAGCATCATCCAGTTAATCGAGGTTGATGAAACGCCGAGTCAGCTCTTCCTGGTCATGGAGCTCGTCAAGGTGCTTCATCATCTTCTTCTTCTTCTTCATCTTTCCTGGTGGTTTCTGTTTCCTCCACTTCCTGTAACTGCTGTCTGCCTCCTGCAGGGCGGCGACCTGTTCGACGCCATCACCTCCTCCACCAAGTACAGCGAGCGGGACGCCAGCGCCATGGTGTTCAACCTGGCAGGAGCCATCAAGTACCTGCACCGCATGAACATCGTCCACCGAGACATCAAACCAGAGAACCTGCTGGTACACACACACACAAACACACACACACACACACACACACAGACTCTCAGACTGGACCTCGCCAAAATAAAAGCAGCTCAGTTGATAGTTGTGTTTTTTTTGTCAAGTTTCTGTATTTATGATAAATTTAAAAAGTTTAAATTGAAATTAATGTGATGTAAAAGTTTCACATTTTAATACAGTTATTAAATAATTATTTAATCTGCTCAATTATTTAACTTATCTGATGAGGGTTTGATGAGAAGATTGATTGATACCAGCGACAGTTAGCTTAGCTTAGCTTAGCTTAGCTTAGCACACAGACAGGGAAATGGTGTTTATCTGAGTTTATCTGAGTGTATCAGTGGAAACGTGTCTGAAATGTGTGTTTCTGTGTTCCTGCAGGTGTGTGAGTATCCAGACGGCACCAAATCGCTGAAGCTCGGCGACTTCGGTCTGGCGACGGTGGTGGAGGGACCGCTGTACACCGTGTGCGGCACGCCGACGTATGTCGCACCGGAGATCATCGCTGAGACGGGGTGAGAGAGGACGAGTTTAAGAGTCAGTTTACAGGGAAGAAAGCTTACAGACACTTTTACTAACCTGCTGTGTGTGTGTGTGTGTGTGTGTGTGTGTGTGTGTAGCTACGGTCTGAAGGTGGATATCTGGGCGGCAGGTGTGATCACCTACATCCTGCTGTGTGGATTCCCTCCATTTAGAAGGTCAGTGAGACAAAGTGTCTTATTTTCTGTCACATTAAATATTACATGTGCTTGTAATTTGGGGTCCTTTACCATCCCTCCTTCTCCTCCTCCTCCTCCTCCTCTTCCTCCTCCTCCTCCTCCTCTTCCTCTCCTCCTCCTTCTCCTCCTCCTCCTCCTCCTTCTCATCCTCCTCTTCCTCCTCCTCCTCCTCCTCTTCTTCCTCCTCTTCCTCCTCCTCCTCCTCCTCCTGTTCCTCCTCCTCTTCCTCTTCCTATTTCCTCTCCTCCTCCTTCTCCTCCTCCTCCTCCTCCTTCTCATCCTCCTCTTCCTCGTCCTCCTCCTCCTCTTCTTCCTCCTCTTCCTCCTCCTCCTCCTCTTCTTCCTCCTCCTCCTCCTCCTGTTCCTCCTCCTCCTCCTCCTCCTTCTCATCCTCCTCTTCCTCCTCCTCCTCCTCTTCTTCCTCCTCTTCCTCCT
>JAQMCX010000040.1:196064-207844 GCA_029814765.1 Acanthurus leucopareius | reverse complement strand
CTCTCTCCCCCCCCCCCTCTCTCGCGCTCTCGCGTGTGTGTGTGTGTGTGTGTGTGTGTGTGTGTGTGTGTGTGTGTGTGTGTGTGTAGCTGACGGTGGAGGAGGTGATGACCACCACGGCGTACCTGGATCTGTTCCTGCGCTCCATCCCTGAGCCCGCCCTCCTCCAGACCTTCCTGTCCTTCATCCTGCTGCACACGCATGACAATGTGCACATCCTGGACACGCTGGTCAGCAGAGTCAACACACCTTTCCAGGTAAGACTGTGCACTACGATCCACCTCCCGATGAGCTATGACTCCTTTATCCTGACGTTCTGTTCGACGTGTCCTTCAGTTGGGGACGGTGTCGCTGGCTCTGTTCAGGACTCTGATTGGTCTCTTCTGTGAAGACGTCATGCTGCAGCTGGTGTTCAGGTCAGTCTGGCAGGTTTATTGGTCCATTGAAGTTACGCATACAGGATCAGTTTTGGCTTATCTGCTGCCTGGTGGCTTCACCAGGGTATCTCAGGTAAAACCAGCACTTACTGGCTGTTGTTTTACCTGATTGAAACCAAGTGAAAAAACACAAAATCATGTATTTTTGAGTGAATTTAAGTGTTTTTGATCTGTAACTTTTAGAAGTTAGCTAGTCTGGACAATATATTGTCTGATCCGTATGTAGGTATATGATTGCAGTGATGCATGCTGGGACTGAGCAGGATGTTTCTGTATGTCTTCAGGTATCTGATTCCCTGCAGCCACCTGAGCAGGAAGCAGCACTGCTCCCTAAAGAAGAGAGACTGTTACTCCTCCAGCGCCGCCTCCTTCCTGCTCCTCATGCCCTCCTGGTGCCCCGGAAACCTCGACACCACCAGCACACGTCCACACTCAGAGCACATCCACTGGCCCAAAGGAGCAGGTCGGTACAACCACAACGCATCCAAAACAACACATGTAAACGCACAGTATGTTCATGTTAACGTAAACTCTCTGTGTCAGATCTGTCAGTGTCCGACAGTGTTGGTTACTGTCGTGGTTCAGACTTTCTGATGGATGTTAACTACCTGCACTACCTCTGGGATGCCCGTCAGGCCATCTCCACTTCCACCAGGTCAGTCTCAACCTTTTTAAATCAGGGGATGGATTATGGATCAACCTGCTTCTTTTGTACATCCTGCATAGTTTTTAGAAGTTGCTTATTATGGTCATGACATTTCAAGAAAAAATAATGTCTTACAAACTGTTATTTTCCCAGTGTGGTACAACAAAGGGAAGTGTGGACTGCAAAAATGGATAGAAGAGTCTACTGACTTAGTTTTGGCCACATTTCTAATTTTGGGATAAAAAATACTCATCTTAAGACACAAGAAGCCTAAAGTCCAAACTTTGTTTCAAGGTGTCTAAAGTGCATCAGGACAGTGATGGGAAACAGCTTTTTGAAGCGCTGAGCTTTATGGTCTGTTGTTACTAAGTGTTCAGGGACATCTGCTGGACAATGTTTGGTATTGCATCACAGGTACAGCTGAAGCTAATGGGAAAGTTTTGCAGGCATTTGGTCATGCAGTGTTGGCTTAAAGTATGGGACAAGTTTTGAATTTTTGACCTTCTGACCTTTTTAATGTGTCTTAAGGGAAGCATGAACATCTGTACTAAGTTTCTTTGCAATCTGTTGGTTGACTGTTGTGCAATTTTACTAAAAACAAAAAACTGCCGTCCCCAGAGCCATACTTCAGTCCTTGAGATTTGAGATGATTCTTGCATCCTGTTTATGTGAGCAACCCAGTTAGGGTTTTTGACATGTTTCAGTTCTGATAAGTTTTGGGTTTTTTTGGCAGGGCATGTCGGCTGTGGTCGGCTCCGTATGATGGGATTAACCCTTCGCCACAAGAATATCGCTCCGACACACCAGCAGATGACTTGGACGATGAGGATGAGATCATCATACGAGCCAAGAGTGACTCCATCTCCTCTCTGGGTGTCACTCCTCCACCCTTGGCCCTCTCCCCCACCCCTTCCTCCTCAGATACCGTCTCCACAAGCAACCAGGCAGGAAGAGCCAGCTCTGCCCTTGAGCTGGAGTGGGATGACATTTTTGCTGATGACGATCCCTCTTCATCAGGCATGCTAAACTCAGCACTAACAAATGGCAGCATGACCATGGAGGTTGACAGGTCCACCTCGACAACGGCACCTCCTCCTCTTCCTCCTCGACACATCCAGGAGATGCGACGCACTGCGACCAAGCTGGTGCATGGCTCTTATGTGGAGGAATCTGAGTTTCAGGATGATGTTCTCGTCTATGATCTTGTTGCCAAAAAAGACACAAAGGCTGCCATTTTGGAGCGAATCATGGCAGCAAATCGTCGGTCACGTGGCAGCATTTCACACGGCCAAAGACCGTCTACAGTATCACCAACAACAACAATAACAACAATGTTCAACACAACAGGAAGGACAGTAATGGAAACAGTTAACAGTATAATGTCGACAAGGAGGAGGAGCGAGGATGGAGGAAAAGATGAAAGAAGATGGAGTGAGGATTATGGGAAAGAGGTGAGGAGGAGGAGTGAGGACTGTGGAAAGGAGCCGTGGAGAAAAAAGGAGGAAGAGGACGATGAAGTGAGGAAGACAGATGCACAAGGAGAGCCAAAGGGACGTCAGTATTTCACCAACGGTTTTAATGCAAAGAATCACATCATCGACGAATGTGATGATGCTGACGAAGACGAGCCATTTATGAAAAACTGCAACCTTAGTGACCTCACAACTACTATTAATCATAAACACACAGCACAACAGCAGCACACACACCACAATGAAAAACAAACAACGCCACCTTCAGTCACAAACGCTTTACCCAACGGCCACTCTGGGCCACAGGAAACTGTGGGGTCTCCAAATCTGCCTGGAGTCACTAAAAACAATGACTTCCTGTCCCAATACTACGAACTCATGCTCTCTCTAGGTGTGGAGCCAGACTGTGATGACATCACAGATGACATCAGCACATTCAGGAAACGAGTCCGAGCATTGAGGCAAAAACTGGAAGAGGAGGACGGACTTGACAAAGAGTTTGTTTTTAACTCCTGGTGGGATGACAGAGAGGGGGAAGGAGACGAGGAGGTGATGGAAGAGGAGGAAGAGGAAGAAGAGGAGAGGAGGAGCAGCAGTAAGAAAGGCAGCAGGAGGCATGGAGTCCCATGCACAGGTCTGTGTTGCTTGGTCGGTTCATATTCACTCTCTGTGTGGTGGAACACTAACCCATAGTTTCCCATGATGCCTCAGGTCCATTCATCAGCGTCCTGTTGTCCCGGCTCGAGAACCTCCTGGAGAACTCCATTGCCGTGAACCTGCTGGTGACGGGCATCTTGACCCAGTTGGTGTCGTACCCACAACCTCTGCTGAGGTCGTTCCTGCTCAGCACAGACGCACACAGCCAGCCCAACGTACGCACCTTGTACCAGGTAACACCCACACATTATCTCTTATTTTACCTTTTCAGGCGCGTTAGTGATAAAACTATAAACATTTACATCTCTGTGAATGTCGTGTGTCTGTAGGTGTTGGTGTCAGTGCACGCTCAGATTGAGCGCTACGTGGTGGCAAGACCAGACTATCACACCCTGGTCACTCAGGCCTGGAGGTTCTTGTTAGCTAAAGACCAAGACAGCAAGTTCAGAGGTAAATGAACTCATATATCAACACATTTACACTAGAAATAAAAAAACACAACTGGAGGTTTTTAGTGCCTGAAGCTGCAGTTCTTCTGCAGGAAAATAAAATGTTGCACCAGCTTGTATCTTGCTAAGTAGCTGCAGTGATAATTCTACGATGTAGTAGTAGTAAAAGCAGGAACGCAGGAGCTACAACTCCGTCTGTATCCACTCCTCAAATATTAAGTCAGCCAGGAGACAGTTAGCAGCGACTCCAGGAAGTCAATGCTGCTACACTGTTTGACGATCTGACAGGCAGTTTGTTGAAGCATACAGATGCCTTTAGGATCATGTTTTTGATTTTCTTGTGTCTCAGAGTGCCTCCAGTCTCAGGGCGGTGACATCATCCTGGATCCATCTCTTCCTAACGGCTCTGTGAGGAACTCTCTGGCTCTGCCTCCTCTCAGCGTCCTGCCGCCTTGCCCTCCTATCCCTGCCCAAGCCAAGAGCCGAGTGTTCGCCATTATCCTGTTCGCCGAGTTCCTGAAAGAGCTGGCCGCCATCGCCCAGGAGCACAGCATCGCACCAGACTGTTCTGCTGAGGAGTAATGGGAGTTCCTAGCGCAAACCAGCCATGAAAATCTGCCTCAGTAATCACTGGTGAAGGCCCAGTGAGCACGAAACCACTGAAAACATATCATATCTGAGACACTGCTCACTGCCCACCAGCAAAAGCACAAAACCTGCACTGAGCTGTGATGCAACATATGTAAGTAATCAATGTGAATATTGTAATAAAATATTGTTTTTATGCATAGATTTGCATGTACACTGTTTATATTCCTGGCAGCACTTGAATATTTTGATGTGTTTCCCTTATGGATGATATTTATATGTAGATTTTAGAAAAAAATAATTTGAAGAAGTTTTCTTTGAAGACAAATCAGTGTTTTCTTTACGTTTATGGGAATGGTGCAAATTGTTTATATGTTCCTTTACAAAAATCCTTTTTTCTGTGGTTGCCATTTTATTTCAAAATTCCTCTTTTTAAGGATGAGAAAAATTCCAGAGACTGAAATTATAAAATTAAAACTAATCTTCCCAAATACATTAAATTTACTTAAAATCAGGCAGATTTACACAAGTGACCACAACTGGATGTTATGCAGGTTAGCAACATTAGCAACGCAATTAGGCTAACTTCCTAAAGTCAATTACATTTAAAATATTATTTTTCAGAGCAAAAGACAGAATGAACTTTAACCTCAAAGCCCAAATGTGCTTTAATAAGTTAACACCAGTACTGCTACCAAGTTATAGAACTTCAAATTCATGTCTGGAAATAAATTTTAGTTTGAATTTCAGTAAAATAAGGCAGACGACTTTTATCTATTCAACACAATCTCCTTCCTAAATTATTTTTTTGTTTAGAAATAGAAGGCCTCACCTGTGACACCAGTTTACCTTGGATAGTTTTTTTATCCCGTTTCCACACGTGCAGAAACTGTATTAACTTGTTTTGACAGATTTATCTTACTGCTGCTGATCACTGTTGTTAATTGTAAATCTCAGTGCTGAAAATGAGAATATGGCTTTGAATCTGAATCAAAAGAGGAAAAGCCTCTGATCAGTTGTGTCTTCCTGTTATTTAATGTTTTTAAAAATGTTATTATAATGTGTCTTTATATGCACACAGAGTCAGCCTTATTTTGACCTACACAGAGATTTTAGTGCGAGAAACCAAGATGTAAAAATGAAACTAAAATGTATTTAATGTCTTATGCAAATATTTGATCTGGATTTATTTTATCTGCACTTCTATAAATGTGCATCTCAATGTTTTTAATGTGTGTGAGTCTTGTTAGAAAATTACTTTAATTTTTGTCCTTTTCCACATAAAAAATGAAGATTATAGAATTTAGTTCCTGCCTGGACAAGACATCGTTCAACTGAACTGAAGGTGTCAAACAACAAAATCTGCACCAGCCTCTCTCACCTGTGTTACCATGGAGACATTATGGGATGGACCAGCCTCACTGAACTGTGCAGCAGCACAGTTTTGCACAGAATGCAGTGTTCAGCTGCTGGATGTTGACACTGCCACCTGCTGGTGAGCCACAGCTGGGGCACCTCCCTTTGTTTCACTGCGTTTCCTCTGTTCCTCTTGAATAAATTATTGCCAAAATGATACAAAATAGTTACACTGATTTTGAACAGTCTGATTTCCTGCAGATTTTGAATTCTTTCTTTTTGTATTTCTTTACTTGCACCTGAGCTGTGGCTGAAGCTTCATCTGGCCTGTCAGGTGTTTCTTACAAATAATAAAAAATTGAGAAAAAAAATTAAATTCATGACTTTTTTTAATGACAAATTATTAATTTGTTTTGTAATATTAGAGTGACTCTTTGCTCAGAAAGTCAGTCATTTAAGAGAACTTTGGATCGCTGCACCATTTTGCATCCTGACAGTTCAATAGTATAGATGTTTGCTTTTGTTTCACGGACTTTTATTAAATTTCAGGTTGAGAGAAAAAGCTTAGGAGGTCCTCAAACTTACAATGCAGTGATTACAGTGCAACCTGCAAACTTCTAATGGCTTTTCTGACAAACAAGTGATAATATAAACAGCACGCAAACTCATGAATACTTAACGTCCTTTCTTGTCTTGTACATGCAGAAAAATCCTAAACACGCTATAAGATATGTAAACATATCATGAGTAATACATTCTCCTGTTTGGTTTAATGCCCCTGCTAAATCAGCAACGTCCTGTGGTCTTTGAAGTGTCTTTGGAACAGTGGTTTAACCTTTGGGAAACAAGAGTTTTGACTTCCTTCTTTGAGTTACTTTGCAGAACTGATACCTTTCCGGTGTCTGTTCAGTAAGTACAGAATTAGCAGCCTGTTAAATAACATATTCATATTGTGAGTTTTAGAGGTGCTGGTAGGTAGATTTAGTCACCTTAGCTGTTTCCCTCTGTTTCCAGTCTTTAAGCTAAGCTAAGCTAATTATCCGATTGATTTAGCTCCATATTTAACATACATATGTGAGAGTTGTATCAGTCTTCTAAAAACTGTAAATATCAAATCTCAAAAAAACTATTATATTATAAGGCACAACAGGATGGACTGAAGGGCTACAGTGTGTCCCCATCAGGAGCTCTTGTTTCCTACGGCCAGTGAACGTCACAAACACACACCTTCATCAATCTTTACAGCTACTTTCACACTGGAGAGTGTGTCATACAGTCTGAAAAGCTGAGACGCTGAGTCTGCTGAAATGCCACCTTGTTCCCATCTCTTCACACTGTAGTTTGCTGGTTCCTGCCTTAATGATCTTAAACACGGAATTGAAACTAAAAAGGTCAAAAGCAGTGAAATTCTCTCAGCTGGAGACACTTTGGTGATTTTTCACTTGATGTTTTTTGGTGAAGAAGAAGTGGACTGAGGTGATGATGATCATGATGAAGGAAGTAATGAAGGTTTTCCTGCTGGTATGGGCTGTCGGTAAGTGTGTTTGATTTAAATTCGATCTAAATCTCATGTCAGTAGAGTTTGGTTGGACTTCTAAGATTACTTACTTTTAAAAAAAAATGTGTTTAAAGTTCTATGTCTTTGAACCACATTGAAAATTCAATCAGGTTATGGATTCAAACAAAAACAAAAATGGAAACTGATCTTTTCAAAGATCAGTTAAGTCCAGTTAAGTCCAGTTTGTGGTGGAACATATTGCACATATTTACTTTGTTACAAACAAAAAAAGGTTGCAAACAACTCATTTTAAGCTTTAATGGCTCCTTTTGTCCTTATTAACCTGCAGGTGCTACAGTCATTTCAACAACCGAAGACTCTCACGATTATACAGTTTCTGAATATGAGATACATGATAACGGTGAGTTCAAATACACAGCTGAAAACGGCACCTATTCGTCCTCACCACCACAGTCAGATAAAGATGATCCCCTTCCTCCTCAGGGAAACTTGCGCTCTTTTGCCTTCAATAAACAAACAGCAGACATTCACTGGCTTATAAAGTTTATCTATTGTGGTGTTCGCTGCATGTGAGCAGCTCTGTGCTTTTTAAAGTGTTTTGGAAAAGATTTTGTAAATAGAAGTTGTTTTGGATTAAGATGTCACAGGCAAAAAAGGCTGTAAACCACAGTGTGTGTGATTTGATATATAAATTTATCAAACTTTAATCACTATTTCTGTCATTTTTTAAACATAGGTACTGAAAACACTTCCATATTGTATGACTATGAAGATTATTATTCACTTGACATGGAATATCATGCATTTGAAACACATCTGAAAGGTGAGTTCAATGTCTCCCCATTCTTACCTGAAAATAAGCTTCATTGCCAGATGAAAACAATCTGTAGATATTTGCTTGCTTTTGGAGTGTGTCTCGCTCTCGTGTTAGCTGCATGTTAGCTACATGTTAGCTGTATGCTAGTTGCTCTCTTTTCACAATGATAATGTTGTGCAGCTTGTTTTCATTCACATGTCGTCAAACCAGCAGTGTGACGTTAACTGTGTTGCTTTCTCTTCACCAGCGCTCAGAAATGTCAAAAACTCATTAATCAAAACATATTTCTCTCCCTCCTTCAGACTCTGCAGTGCAGCTGTCAGGAACTTCACTGTGGCTGGCCCTAACATCTGGAGTGCTCTGCACCGGCGCACATCTATTTGTCCTTTAAACAGCAACTCAAAGTTGAACTGACCAATTTGTTTTGATTTGTAAAGTGTCCTTACATGACTTTGAAGATGCTCATTAATAAAATTGTATTTCCTCTTCATTCCCTTGTTATTATTATTTCCATTATTTTACTTTTGATACTTGTTAACATTTTAGTGCTAATCCTTATATTTAGTTTGCATGTTTATATTTTGTAGTCTTGCTTCTTATTTGGAGGATCTGAGTGCTCCTTCCACCTCTGCTGACTCTCAACCTCTCACGTATGTTGGACATCCACTACAGACGTCATACCTGCTGTTTGTCCTGCTATTCAAAGATACAAAAAACACACTAGAACCAAGAAGTTTGTAGAAAAGCATGCACGCTTTCAGCCCATCTAAAATCAGTAAAACCTTCAAAAAGAAAAAAGATTCAAAGTAGAGCCACAAAGTTTGGTTTTTCAGCTGCACTTCTCATTCACTTTTACCATTAAAGATCATCTCTGCTGTGAGTCGAGCCTTCAAACATGACAAAGTGAACGTCCTATAACGTGCTACTGACTTAACAAGTCGAAAAACTGAGCTAGCATCCTGTGTGATCTGTGGTCGATGACTCAGTTCCTGAATACTGAGTGAAACTGACAGAGACTGAGGTGGTGGAGAGACACTGACAAGATGGGAGAGAGAGAGAGAGAGAGAGAGAGAGAGAGAGAAAGATTAAAATGGAGTTTAAAAGACCGAATTAAGCAGGAAAAGAGAACATTCAGATAAACACTTGAAGGTGAAATTATAACTTTTTTGTGTGTTAATTTCAGTATTTTAAAGTTGTTGGACGGGTTGAGCTCAATTTCCTGTTCAGGCAAGTTAACATCAAAAAGAGAAAAAAAATCTTAATCCAATTAAATATTATTGTGCATTGTAGCATCAAGAACTTATGGGCTTAAAACAAACAACTGTTCTGTGTCTACATACTTACGGCCACATGTTTCTTAAAGACAAAGCAGACAAAAAAAGAGAGAGTGAAGGAAGGAATAAAGAAAGCAGCAGGTAGGATGAGAGAGGCAGAGAGAGAGAGCGAGATATAGGAAGAGAGAGAGGAGGGCGAGAGACACTGAAAGAGAGAGAGAGAGAGAGGAAAAGAGAGAGGAGGCAGCACGAAGCACAAAGCTCATACAGAAGAACTGAGAGTAGAAGTCAGAGGAAGAGACTCGTGAAAAAAGGAACAAAATAAAGAAAATAAAAGCCGACTCAGCAGCTTCGCCGATGATCATCCACTATCGTTAAAAAAAAAAAAAAAAAAAACACTTCTGGAGAAAGTGAATTGGTCACCATGATGAAGCCTTGGAGTTGCCTCTGCTTCCTCGGTGAGTTCAGCTCAAACAATAACCTGCTTCCACCTTCTCAAACCGACTCTTTGTCCGCTCGTGACATTTTCCAACATGATAATACAAACACTCTAGGAAGAACTTGATGTATTTATGGTTAAAAAGGCAGAAAAAGGAACTCCACGTTTGCAGACAGACCAGGGCTCCCGCCCTCTCACGCATATGAAAATTCAAAACTCTCAAGGCCCAAGTCGAGACTGTTTAGTCATCAGCTGAATGAGACGCTCGCGGTTTCACTCCCGATTGTGTAAATTCAACGAGACTGAGCCGCTTTCACAGACGTCCATGTTCTTAACAAGACTTTCAAGGCCTTGAATTAATGCTAAATTCACACTTGAATGTACTTGAATCACATCAGGATTCATTCAAGGACTCAGGAACATTTCTGCAACATGGAGCACAGAGATGCTGCAAAATATCTGAATAATCACGGAGACATATGGAACTGATTGTTATCAAGAAATAGAAAACAAATCAACAAATTTTCCTGGCTGGTTGTTTAATTTGTTCAACCTGAAATAACGCAGGTTATGTCTTATTTATTGACTTTCTTTATTAAATATGAAACTACAAATATGACTAGGTATTAGTGCTCTCTTTTATACTGCAACTTACAAATCAGTCATTTATAAAGATTTTCTAAATCACAGAAAAGTACAACAATGTTTGCATATTTTGTATTTTGATTGTTGCCACACATCCAATGGTGGCCCTTTAACTATTAGTGTCACTTGTTAAAATATTTTTATGAAGTATTTTAGAGTTTTTAGCTTCAGTTTCCAGAAGCAGCAGTCCAGAGGTCAAAGGTGAGAGGTCACAGCAGATCGAATGTGTATTTTATTAATTTTGCAGATAAACATGTATTTATATTTATCTTTGGGAACCGTTTCTTCATGATCTTCTGTCCTGCTCAGTTTTTCACACCAGCGTTCGTCTTTTTTCACACATATGAAAACTTGTTGCAGCAGCAGGCCGGTGAAGTAAAACTGAGACGTAAGAAGCTGACAAAGAAACAGACTCACTCTGATTACTATTACTTTGAATATAATTGTGTAAATACCTGCTGATCAGTGAAGCAGTGCAGACCAGGTAGATTTGCTGGAGAGCTGTGTGATTTTAGGGGGGTTATACTTTAGTATTTCTAGTAGTTTATTTATTTACTTAAATTTTTTTTTATTTATAGTATTTTATTGCTGCACTGTACTTCTATTTCTAACAACCTAATTTCAAAGGCAAAAATTGTGTTTTTTTACTGTTTTAAATTTATTGATAACTTGAGTGAGTAGTTACAGTTAAAGCAATGAGCAGCATATTTACTACATCAGTTAATACAAGTCATAAAAATGGCCATTTTGCATTATGAGAACTTTTACTTTGAAGGTACTTTAAAGGTCCAGTGTGTAAGATTGAGGAGAAACTATTGGCAGAAATTGATAATAATGTTTATATGTATGTTTTCATTCATGTATAATCACCTGATAATAAGAAATGTTGTAGTTTTGTTACTTTTGAGCGAGCCTTTTTATATACAGAGGGAGCGGGTCCTCTTTCATGGTGGCTGCCATCTTGTTCCACCATGCTTCTACATTAGCCCAGAAAAGACCAAACAAACACTGATTTTAATGAGGGCCTTTTACTTTATAATTGCTTTTTTAAATAAGTTTCATACCCACTGTAGCTCCAAGCTCCTACTTGCTTGGAAGAGGAGAGTGAGACAATCTGCAACCTCACCACTAGATGCCACCAAATCCTACACACTGGACCTACATAGCTGCAATCTATGAGCTAATACTTTTTACTTTTATTATTAATTAATTGAAAGATGTTCACTTGTAACTGTATTTTTCTCTTGCCTGCTTTTAAAGTGAAGATCTTAGTGTTTCCCACATTTCAACATAAGTTTTAATTTCTTATTTTTTGCTGCTACACTACATTTCTACATTTGCAGCATATCAATTCAATTCAATTCAATTCAATTTTATTTATATAGCGTCAAATCACAACAAAGCTGTCTCAAGACACTTTACATGTAGAGCAGGTCAAGACCACACTCTGTAAATGCATTTATATTTTAGATTTATAGGAA
>JAQMCX010000040.1:183702-194378 GCA_029814765.1 Acanthurus leucopareius | reverse complement strand
CAATGCAAAAGAAAGTGAAGGTGGAAACTAACCAGAGACACAGCAGGTGAAACTGATGAGCAGCAGGACCCTGAGGATCATCCTGTGAGAGGAGACGCAGGAGAAGAGTCACATGATCACAGCAAACTCTTTACAGGTGAAAGGTGAAAAAGTCTACAGTCTGGCTTCATGTAGTCATTACAGCATCAGATCATTTTTTGCTCATTACACACAGCTGAAAACATACTTCTGTTCATTAGTTTCATGTACAAAAACAAAAGCAGACCCCTGTTTATCTTACAAACAGGAGTTTTATGGTGTTTTTTTTTATGATTTGCTTTTGTGTTAAAAACATCCAAAGCTCATGAGTTAATGTCTTTTAACAAACCAGAGTGAAAATATAGAATAACTGTCACTTTCAGTTATGAAAGTTTCTGTGGAAAAAGCCGAAAGAAGCTTTGTTGAGGGTCCAATAAATCAAGTTTTTTTTTACAGGTGGTTCGAGGAACTGTACTCAAAGAGGAAACCATGACATGTAGTCGAGGAAGCATGTAACAACGCACTCACTGCTTTTCAATTGTGAGTGTGGGTGGGGTGAATACCACTGACCCAAAAAGTTACAAACACAGAAAAGTCTCTTTTTCAGGAAGCTCACAATATCCACTGTGTTTCACCGTCTCGGTCAAATGTGGTACTTTTTATTTTAGTAACTTTGTAAAGCTCTAAATCTAAAGTAACATGAAAACACACTGTAAGAGCAGCTATTTTTCAAAATTAACTCAAATTATTGTTTTGTCATTTCCGTGTTAAAAGTGAAGGAAACACGTGTTAAGCACACATAACGTGACAGATTACGCCATGTTGGAACGATTAGAAAATGTAAAGGTATTGTAGTTGTAAATGAGCCTTTTATATGAAATAAAGTTACCAACAACTGACAAACCAAACATCACAGGCTACCACATGTGTTTCGTAAACTTCAGATTATACGCTCTCTAAAATACAATTTCCACTTTCCACTTCCCCACTTGAGATGGGGAGAGCGAATGTAGATGCAAAAAAAAACAGCCCACCCATGGCGGTTATTGTAGCAGCCAATGCCGTGGGGCTTTACCTTTTTAACCACATTTATGGGAGAAATGGGGACTAACTATAACTCTACAAAATGATAGTTATGAGAGAAAACATGCAAAATTATTATTTAATAAGTATGGTAAGATTCCAAATACGCTACGAAAGTACATGTAAATAATTTAATTATTTACCTGCATATCGAGGGGATGAAGCCAGTGAGCCCCTAAGAAAGGAAAGTGCATTCAGGAAAAAGAATCCATTGTGCCGATGTACAAAAATGTCAGTGCTGTGACTTCAGGCTCATTTAAGTCCTGAAAATCTAAATAATCTGCAGCTGCGAGCCTCAGGAAGGATCAAGTGTAAGTGATAGCACATCGTATGACACAACCACTTCACCTCTGTTAACCCCCCCCCGACCACACACAAACACACACACATATACACACACACACACCAGTGTTCTCGGAATAGCAAACCGTCTGGTTGTTTAAAAAAAACGTTTTCCTGTTTCTGTTGAATTGCTTCTTGTTTGTCTCAAGTGTCTGCTAAAACAAACCCCATCAAACCACACCAGAAGCCTAAATTATGACATTAAATGTGTAATCTTTTATTTTTTTCTATTGAACAATATTTACTAAAATCACATCCCTCCTCACAGAATCAATGAAATTATTCAGCAGTAACATTTCATCCATCATGTGGACGAATTTGATTCCACACAGTCATTCGCTGAGCTGCTGGGAAGATTACATGAGAAAATTATCACATTATTCTGATTTTATTCGTCACCAGAGCATCTGATTCGTCCCACAGTTCACTTTCATTTCTTCTGCATCAGCAGGAAAAACAATGAATAATGAAAATAGCAAGCTGGAACTGATGCTGCTGAGTTCACCTGTGATCATTTTAGGAACTGGTATCAAACGTGTGACCTCAGTTTTTACTTTTTCAGTGGATTTATTACATTTAATTAAAGTGATGAGTAACTTTTTTTCCTTGGCAACATCAGTGCTGTATGTCTAGCACTTCTCCTTCTCGGTGGACATCCTCCCATCATGCCATGCTTCTCTGGTGTTCCTCAGGGCCTTGGTCTTGTCAGGATCCACCACCACGTAGTCCACACGGGTTCGCCCGCCCCGTGGTCGCTCCTCGCCTGCTCCACTGTGCTCGCTGCCACCGCTTCCTCCTTCTGCTGCGCAGGGTTTCTATTTGTAGAAATACATTTTCATCAAATGATGCATCAGTTCTTTAATTTATCCATTGCAGAATGAGTGTGACAGAGAAGACCCACCTGCTAATCAGAAAAATATTCCAATTTAAAAATTTAATCGGAGAGAACAGAAGAAACTAGTGCAGCAAAAAGTACAATACATTTGATCCTGAACACATGAAGAAAAAGTGAGATTTGACACCATCTAGTGGTTGACCTTATGTGACATGACCAAAGAGAGAGAGAGAGAGGGAGGTGTTACCTGTGAGGTTGGTGTCGATCGCCCAGTGTGGAGGTCCAGGTCCAGGTACTCCACCTGTTTGTCTCCTCGGGCTCGCCGTAGCAACGGGCTGCTGACTCCGCCCTCTGAGGCCCGATGCAGCATAAGCCTCAGAGACTGCACACACACACACACACACACACACACACGAAGTATGTAAGTATGAAGTATGGATGGATAAAGACAGAGGGAAGGAAAGAAGGAAGGAAGTGATGTTTCACCGGCTCGCCAGCACTGAAGCTGAGGTTGGAGGTCGTCATGGCAACGTAGCTTTCATCAGGGTCATCAGAATCAGAGGAGGGGGAGGAGCTATGAGCAGAGGTTGGCCTGAAGGAGCGACACCTGGATGGACTGACATACACACACATAATCAATTCAACAACTGGAAGATGATTGTTAATTTTGAAATTCGTTATTCAAAGCCTAAAAAAAGTTAACATGAGCTCTTTAAAATTATTAAACATGTAATTAATATTTTAGAGGTATAATGATGATTATAGGTAAATATCAGCTGCAATCCTCATATTTTGTTCACAGCTGCACTACATAAGTAGCCAAACCTACAGTTATTCATAAAAATTTGAATTTAATTTTCACAAAATTACTTAAAAATATACAGCATTGAATAGCATCAAAGTTTTATTTAAATTTCATTTTTAATTATTAATTAAAAATCTTGACACTTTCAAATTATTAATTGTTAATTCAGTTATAATTGATTTAAAAGGAAAGAACAGAAACATTTAAATCTTTATTTTAATGTCTCAATTATATCATCTGTCAGTTTAGTGGCTGTTTATAAAGTTTTTTATTGCTCTAAAACTTTTATTTTCTAACTCTGTTTTGCTGCTTTTGTATTAATGTCTTTTTTACACTTGTCTCTACTGTTTTCTACTTTCATTTCTATTACATTACTTCTGTTTCTTTATCAATGACCTGTTGGTTATTAACTTGCAGTGCTCATTTTACACCAGAAGAGGGCAGCAGAGTGCAACACTTTAACGTACCTGCCTTTTCTCTCTGAATGTGTGACATTAAATATTGACATGTTTTGTATTTTTTTCTGTTGACTCTGCAGTAAAAGACACACACATGCAAACACACACACAAACTTACTCTCGTGTGAAGGTACGAGTGACAGGTGAGCGCACAGGGGGCGGGACTTCCTGCCAGTCCTGCTGCACTGGGGTGATGTCGAGAGGAGCTGGTTTCACTGGGAGGGAGGGAAAAAAAAATAGGATAAAGGTGAGAGGAAAATGTGATAAAAAAATTGGTTTATGATGTTTTGGAACAAAAACCTTTAACATGAAGTAACATCTCTGATTGTGCAGAATTGTTTTGCTGTGTTTGCAGAATGGACTCCCCAACTGTGAACCTTCACTAATATTTTATGTGAAAGCCTCTTTAAGCCGCAGCTTCACACGCGGAGCTGCATGTTCGAGTGTTTGCGGCTGTCGTGACCTCGTACTGCAGCCATGTTGAGCAAAGTGGAAGCAGGTAAATAATTAAAACTAAAAGAGGCTGAAGGGGAACAAGAGAGATGAGGAATGACTAACGTATGGAGGACAAAACAAGAGCAGAGAAGGAAGAAGAAGCTGTCGACGATCAGGAACAGAAACAGTCGTGGTTGCACACAGTCCAGACTTCAAGTGTACAAACAATGACAGAACTTACGGCAAAATCGGACGGAATTTAAGTGAAAGAGTGATGATCGAAAACAGGAATCATTTCGTAATAGAGAGCAAACCAAACCCCTTCACGGGAACCGAAAGTTTAGACTCGATTTATGAGTTTGTTATTGAAACAAAGACAAATCAAAGCTCCGGCTGCATGAGGGTGATATTTGATGAAATGGTTCATCTGCTGATTCAGACTGTGCGATGTGGTTGAAAGCCCGTGAGCCTTAAATTCAGGTTGTATGTCAAACTTGTGCAGTGTTACGAAGGTCAGGATGTGATCTGTTTAAAAGCTGCTGCTCATGTCAGTTTCAGTCCTCGTTTTGTCCCGTTTTTTGGCCCTGTTATTAGTTCGTACCTCTTGCTTTGTGTATCGGCTCTCCGGCGGTCTGGACGTCTGTTCTCTCTGCAGCCTGACCGACGAAAACTCCTGCAGCCATAAACAAGAACATGAGAACATGGAGACAATCAACCAGGCCACAGAGCAGCTGAATCTATGGGACTTTTAACTAATAACGTGCAGAAATTACACTTTACTTAAGTACTTTAGTTTCAATGCAAACTGTAATCTTCTTAAATGGATTAATTCCTTGTTTATGTTCAATTACTATGTCGTATTTTTAGCTGCCATGCAGTTTTGTTCAATCCTCTGCTAAGCTTCATACCTCACCAGGAGCGTTTGCAAGTGCACAACAATTTATTTGCTCAGGTTTTGTTGATTGTACGGAAGCCCTAAGCGGACATGGTTTAATTTTTTTTTTTTAAAAGCCGTTTTCTTGAGATAATAAAGTTCGTTTTCTCGTGATCACAAGATTTTATCTTGTGATCTTGAGAAAACAAAGTTCGTTTCTCAAGATAACCAGATAAACGGCTTGTAAAAAAAAATTAAACCATGTCCGCTTAGGGGTTCCGAAGATTTGATTATTTTCCATCGTTAGTAAGTTTGCTATTTGGTGAAATTTGTAGTAGTTGGTTTATTTAATCGCCTTTTTAAGTTATGTGATTCAAATCAATGGATAAATAAGCCCTGCAGTGCAACGACATGTGATGGAGCAGGGAAATTATTGTCGATTTGACAGTTTTTGTCTTTTTTTAAATCTACGTTACGTTCGTACTCACCTCTGCGCTGTGGCTTCAAGTTGCGGTGGATCGGGGGGGGCAAGGCTTCGACCTCCAGCCCGCAGACAGCGTTCACCATGTTCCTCCGGAGCGGCGGGGTGAGAGGAGCCACGGGGGTCAAGGGGGGGTTACGAAAACCCATGTGGGCGGGCGGAGGAACTTGTCTCCCCAGGGACGCCAGGTCGCCTGTGGCCGGGGTGGGGTGGATGGGAAGGGAAGGGGCGAGGGGCGTCATTGGGACGTAGTTGGCATCCTGGAGCTGAACAGAGGAGTCGGAGGGAGGTGGAGGAGGCACTCTGGAACAAGAGAAGAAGAAGAAACTTGTGATTTTAGTGAAAATGTGGACATTTTAAAACAAAACATGATCCTTTTTTAACCTTAACCAAATGGTTTTTGTGTTTAAGTCACATTAAAACATAAAGACATGAAAAAAGGCTTTATTGTGGTGATTAGGTTGAGAATTTCATCTCATTTTGCTCAAACTGCAGGACAAAACTGTACTCATTTGGTTTCTCTTCTGCATTTATCTCTCACATCTCAGTTTTATCAAAGCAAAGAGAAATTAAATCTGCACCTTCATTTCAGTGTCTTTTAATTTCACAATAATATCTAACCTTGGAGCAACAGGAGGCTCGGTGGTCGCAGCGCTCATGGGAACGTAGTTTTCATCCACATCGTCGTCTTCAGAGCAAACGCTGCCCAGAGGAACCATCCCTTTATTATACTGAGAGAGAGAGAGAGAGAGAGGTTTCATTTTTAAAAGATACAAAAGTAAAGAGATGATGTATAAAAACAGGTTGAGTTCACATCACAGTCGCAAGTATTTCTTTCATGTTTCAATGGTTTTAACTCACAAAATAACTGTTGAAGCTCTCGCTGAACTCGAACATGCTCGCTCTGTCGGACAGAGACCGAGGGACGTGAAAAGACTCACAACCTGAAACACACATCAGATTTTAAATAATGTACTTAAAACCAACTGAAGCTCCGTGCAACTTTAAAGGTCAACAGCTGAAGATTTTGGAAAATACCTTTCTGAGAGTTTCAAAATAAGATCGATACAAATCTGGAGCGTTGAGCTTTGCCTAGCTTAGCATAAAGATGTAAGACACAGTGAACCACTTTGCTTCCAGTCTGTATGCTAATGTATGCTAACATAAGCTAACATTAGCTAACCTCAGCCAGCTGTGCTTCTGTGTTTAGCACACAAACATGAGAGTTGTGTAGCAGAAAGGCTGGAAACATAAATCTGATCAGCTGAACCTTCTGTTCTCTTTGTGGGGGCAAAGTTCTTGTCTTGTTAATGAAACTAATACCAAAGAAATTTTGGTACCAACAGGCACAAACCGTTTTCAGCTAGTGGGATTTAGACCATCGCTGCTGCCAGTTCTGCAGAATAAAGCTGCTTTATAAGTGCGGTGCCCTCTGACGAACCAGGTTTAAAACTCTCCGCTGGCTAAAAGCTACGATGCAGCTTCTTACAGAGGTTTTACAGTAACTTTACTGAACTGGGAATGAGAGTTATTCCCATTTTATCACAGGAAATGCACTTAATTTACATGGCAGGTGACAAATCCACGTTTAACCAGGTGTTTGAGTCCTCTAACCTCCTATAGTTTATTCACCATAACCACGTCAGACTGGTACTTTACTTCAATCTGTGTCATTTGCATCAATGATTCCAGAAGTCACCAAAATGCCATTTTTAAACCACACAAAGACCAAAAAACGACATCCGCTCAGTCGTCAGGTTGCTGTCTTTGTTTGCTCGTGAAGCCTGAAAGCTGGAAACATTTTGGCTCCGTCCAAAGGTACAAAATCCAGCTACCAGCACCTCTAAAGCTCACTGATTAGCACCTCAGTCGCTTGGTTAATTCCTACAAAAACCAAAGTGTAAAACTGTCACGTTGTGGTTTCACAGATCCTCACGTGTCACACTGTTTCATTGCTGAGATTTAAAAGTGATACATTTTTTCATAAAACTGTCAACAAGAAAGCAAAAAAACACACATTCCAGAATTTCAAACAAAACTTTAACAGCCCTTTATGAAACTAAACGCGGCTGTCCTCTCCTTACCTGCCTGTGAGCGTCCAGGTACAGTGATGGTGTTGCTCCTTGGCAAACCGCCTCCGCCTCCTCCTCCTCCTCCTCCCTCCAGCTCTGAGATGGATCGAGGCAGCGAACCCACAGCCGAGTTCTCCCCCTGGGCTGCAAAGTTCTGGGGCTTTGGCGGGCGTGGAGGAGGAGTCGGGGTGGAGGCGTGGAGCTCCGCCTGGGTCAGGGAGTCCACACTCGGGGTGGAGGACAGCCGGCGAGGGGGTGGCGGTTGAGGGGTGGATGCCGGACGGGGAATCTGGTAACCACTGGTGGTCAGTGAGTGTGTAATCGGGTGCATGGCGGTGTGTATGTTATCGGTGAGAGGAATCGCCACGGGTCGAAGGTGGAAATCCAACGAGTGCTTCCTGGGATGAGGAGATGGGTGGCAGCGAGGTCTGCCGGCTCGTTTCTGGAGGTCAGAGGTCACGCCAGCGTCCAGAGACTGGCTGAACGGGCCCGTCGTGGCGGCAACTGTCCAAGGCACCGTCTTAAAGCCGGAGGAGGAGGAGGAGGAGGATGGAAGAGGGAGGCCGTTAGGGAGGAAGGAAGGAGAAGAAGATGAAGAAGAGGAGGAGGAAGTGGCAGAGGGAGGAGGGTAGAGGTTGTCGTTGTAGTCAGTTTCAAGAGAGGTGGAGGAGCCCAGAGGAGGTCTGGAGACACAAAGAGAGTTTAAAAAAAAGAGAGTTAAATCAGAGTTTAAACAAAAAGTTCAGCAAAAATCTAATAAAATCTTTCAAATTTCGGAGAAAAATAACTTGAATTCTGTGTGAGAGGAACCGTTGCGTCTCGGTTCTCAAAGTAAAACCCTTTCAGAAAGTCGTGGGTGTGATCCAGGCTCGGATAAACCTCTGATCCTCCTCTTAACTTCAACACGTCTGAACCTGCGAGTTTGACTGAGAGTCGATTCAGCTTCAGCTGCTTTTCTTCATCTGATGGTAAGAAACTTCAAACAAAAACTCACAGGACTGATAAACCTTGACTATGATGTCATAACCTCAGTTTGTGAAGGCGCTTTGTTGTTTTCTACGATGAGAGTGAATCTGAAACTGCAATAGTGGACCAGCACTGACAGGTTTGCATGTTAGCTTAGCTGTTAGCTTCTACAATCCTGATAACTTTATTTAAACAGGACTTTCTTGATGTTTTCTTGTTGGATTTTATTTTGTGCGTGTTCACCTGATGTGACTCTGACAGTGGGATAACCACAGGTAATCCTCCTCGGCGTTGCCGTCCTGTCCCTGATGTCTCACGCTCACTGGATCGTACGGCGGCGGGTATGACCCCGTTGCCGTGGTGACAGCTGCAGTGCCACTGGTTGGGGTCATCGCAGTGATGGAGGACGAGCTGGAGACAGGAGGTCTCTCTGGAACTGTGGGAAAAAAAGAGTCAACCAGAGTTCAACTCCCATAAGTGTTTGTGAGGCTCTAACAAGTGATCACAATAGAAATGAGCGCCCTCTATTGGCCAATTTAGTTTATACGTCACTATCTAGGTACAAAATGATACAAAAAATGCCAAACATGAGTTACAAAAGTTCTGAATAAAAAACTGACTCATTGTTGGTGTTAAAGCTTTAGACTTGAAATGACTGTAAGCTCATAAATAATCCCATATTTTATGATATTTTTTAAAAATTTTAAAACATAAACACATCTGAGTCACCGACACACACACACACAATCCTGAAGGCATCTCTGTCCATCTTCCTCTCTGCATGTTCTCTCTCTTCTCTCCTCCCACTCGTTCTCACGCTGACTCACACACAACCCACACACATCCATCCATTTCCAATGCAAAGCCACAGAAAGGTGAGAGGAATGTTCTGGTTTCCTCCCTCTCTCTCCGCCTCACCGTCATCAGTCGGGTTGAAGCCGCAGAGGAGGCAGATGGAGGAAACCCAGCGGTTCATGTCCTCCTCAGATTCAGCCACCAGGTACCAGGTCCTCTCCTCCGTCTTCAGGTCGAAAACGAAGCTGCTCTCCAGCTCCTTCTTCGTGAACGACAGGCCAGCATCCACCTGCACGAGAAGATGCAGTGAGGAAAAAAGAGTGTTGGAGCTTTTCTGACAAACGTGGATTCACTGAAAAATACTTATAGAATTTAATGACATATCATTTAAAATGCTGGGATGCTAATACTCAGCTAGCATAACAGACTCCATAGCATCAAGTCACCCTGAAGAAAAACCACACAGTGTGTTTCTGTTTACCTGTTCACACAGGTTCAGGTTGATGGTCCTGATTGGCCGACGGGAATGCTGGTTTTTGTAGTACTGCAGGACATCGGGCTCCCCGCTTAGCCGACCGCTTCGCAGCACGAACCAACGCCTCTTCCAGGCCTGAAGGGCGAGAAACATAAAGATACTTATTATCATCCAATGAAGAGATGATTGTTTTATTCGTTATTTCCAAAATTTAATATGAGATTCATTGAAAAAACTCAATGCTATCAATGATTAGCCTCGCTATTAGCTAGTAGCTTTTCTCTAGTGCCACCATCAGGACAAACTTTACCTTTATGGAACAGAAAATAAATTGACTCTGTGTTTTGTTTAAGGCTTTGAGCAACAAGAAATGTTGTGATCTCACAAGAGTGTTTTTCTAAAAAAATATAGATATTTGATTATTATTTATAGATTATTGATGTTTTTAGTTCCTCCCTGCTCCTCTCTGTCTGTCTCCAAGTTGCAGACTAACTCTGGTGTCTCTCTCCCATGTCGTAAGTTTAACACTCCAGTGCACATGAATGTTAACATCACACACACACACACACACACACACTCACTATGTTGCTAAATGTTCGACACTTTTCTGAGGTCGTTTCCATCACAAGCTGAGCATTGTGGGTAGGGTCTGTCTCCCATGAGCGATCCACAGGATGACACCTCATATTTCAGACATGATTCACCCGCAGTGTGCGTGTGTGTGTGTGCTTGTGTTTGTGTATGTGTGTGTGGGTTTAGTGTCACTGTGTAGGTAGTGTGTGTGAAAAACACATCATGATTATTTAAAGGTGTGAAGCAGAGCATGAAGACAGATTTTAATTTAATAACAGCCAGTGCGCACACACTCACACACACACACACACACGCACACACACGAACACACACACACACACACACACACACACACACACACACACACACACGAACACACACACACACACACACACAATACACGCACCACAGATGGCCACACAGTCTTACACAAACACGCACAGGTGCATTTAAGTGTAATACGG
>JAQMCX010000040.1:168783-183602 GCA_029814765.1 Acanthurus leucopareius | reverse complement strand
TGTTCTATTCAGGGCACTTTCACACCTGAAAGTCCGGACTAAGGTCTCAACCAAGGTTATGTTTTTGTTACATTGTTTACATATGGTCCAGTTGGCTTCTGTTTCACACTATTAATAAAGTCTTCGGACCAAATGTTAATAAAACATTTGGCCTCCTCTTCCCTCCATATAGTACCTCTGCTCATTTTTTGTTTTGGTAACAGTTACTTGGTTATCTGTTTTCCGAGTGGCCTGCTGTAACTACCTGTCATGGATACGGAGGCCCGAAGGTCCGAACCTTTGCTTTCACACTTGATATGAACTGAACCGTAGTCCAGTTTGATCCGGACAGAGACCACCTCTTTTGGTCGGAACAGTTGGCTGTTTTGTCCGGACCATAGAATAGGGGAGGTTTCATATCAGCCATTTTGTGCAAAACTCCAGACAAACAAAGGAGCTGTGAAATCGCCCTTAAAAGTACATTATTTTCCTTGTCATACATTTTCTGTTTGTGCTTTTAGAGTTGATGTAAAAATGTTTTTAGAATGTAAAATAGAAACATTTAAAGTTGAGAATATTTGCATTTATTAAAAATATAAATAATCTATATATATGGTCAGTGTGTTCACTTTGGTTCTTATATTTAACAGTCATGAAGTTATCTGATTCTGAACTTCTCCATCTTTTGGCTGCTTCACATTATGAGTGTCCATCGAACCATCAGTCTTCCAGCTCACATGTCAGTCTGAGCCAGGAGGTGGTGGGAATCAAACTGATCAGGAGGTGACCTTTCCTGCATCTGAAGTCACAACCAAATCAAATGAAATCAGTGGGGATCAATTACTGGACTGATTGTGTTTGACATCAATGGAAACAGATTAGGAAATCACACTTCCTAGAAAAAGTTTTGACAAATTCTGACACCTGGTGGACTTTTCAAGTACTACACACATTACAGAAGGAAGTTTTTACCTTAGTTAAAAAAGAATGAACAAATTGATCAAACCACTGAACTCTAGGATGGAGTAAAATCATTAAGCATTTAGTTATCAGGTAGAAATCATGTTGTTGATAATTGTAATGATTGTAATAATTGTAATTGTACTCTGCTGGATATGCAGACAGTCCAATGTTCCCAAACATAAAACAACACGACACGTAAATTAAATTTCAACAAATTTGTTTTCACAGTAATCTGTTACCTACATGCTCATATTTAAATGAAAATACACAGATAGTTTTGAGCTAAATCACTATTTGATTTGAATAACAGTCATTGTACACTGCTCATTGCACGCGTCAAAGTAATTTGAATTCTGGCAAATGTTCATCTGAATGGACAGATAATAAATGAATGTTATATGACTAGAGACTGGCACAAATGTCACCATATAATAAATGAATCATTAATCCAATTAAAAAATAGTTTTGGTAAATTTATACCTGAATAACTTGTTTATGAAATGAATGAATTTGTCTTTGTTTCGTTTGTCAGATGTAAGCTGTTTTTAATGCTGACAACACAGTTTATGGTCTGATTTCATGGGACAAGAACATTTAAAATAAGGCAGAAGTTTGGATAAGAGATTGTGTATTAAGACAACAAGTGACACACGGACACACACACACAAACACACAGGTGACCTGCTCTTCATAATGGTGTTTGATTTGACTGAGCACAGGTTTTAAGTTACAGCTTATTTCAATCCTGTCCAACGTCCATTTCAATGGCAAATGAGATGGAGATGTGACTCCTTCCAAAATTTTTATATAATTTTTACTTTTTTTGTGTGTGTTTCAAAAACAGTTAAGTTTAGCGAGTTTTTTTTGTGAGAGGGAATGAAAGAATTCGTGCTTCTGGAAGAGGAAAGGTGAAATACTGCAAATTAAAGCTGCAAATCATAAGAAATGTGAAGTGACTGGACAACATGCAAAAAAATAGCCACAAATTATCAAGCAGACACACACATACACACAAGCTCTCAGGTAACACATACATACATAACACACCAGTTCACAGCCAAGATACACAGGCAACAGAAAATCAGAAAGACCAGAATGTATAAAACTAAAAACAAGATGAGTTGATTTATTGATAGATGATATATTTTGCCATCTTGCATTATGAAATGAGATGTAATATAATAATGGTTGTTATTTAAAAAAATCTGTATTTAGATTTTTTTATTGTTAAAATATTTTTTTTATAAAAACAAAAAAAAGGCATAAAAAAGATTTCATATTTCATTTTAACTGCAACTTGATACGTTCAAAATGGTTTTAAGATCTTATAATTAAAGATGGTTTCGTAAACTTAATGTTTCACGCATGAAAAAGGCAAAACTACTGTCCAGTGTGACTCCTAACTTTTTGAAACTTTTACACATTTTACACACGCAACTTTTACACCGTTGAAGCAATATTTTGTTTTTCAAGATTTTTTATTGACTTTCTTAAGTAAAAGACTCAAGTTATAATTTAACTATAACAATATCTTGTAACTAAAAGCTTTTGTTGCCCAACATTATTGGGAAAACAATGCAGTAAATATATTTCAGTTACCAAAAACAAGGATTTATTGTAATTATTACAAACATGCACAAATGTTGTCAGTAAATATTGTAACAAGTTTTTGGGTTAATATTTACATTAAAAGATGCAAGAAATCTGCAGAGCTGAAGACCTTTTTATCAGCCTCAGCTACACTTTATGTTTTATGTTTCAGTGTAATGTTAGCATGCTAACATGCTAAAATTAGACTTTTGCCATGGTAACACCGCAATGATAAAGATGAAAATGTAAGCATCACATGCTGGGCATGTTAGCATGCTAGCATTAACATTTCAACTGAAATGGTGGTAATGCTGTACAACTTCCATCATTTCACTATTTATACTTATTAATTTTGTTTTTTTCCTCTGTTCTTTTTGTTTTTTAACCACCTCTGCCAATTTCTCATAGCCATGTTGGTCTTCTCCTCCTCAAATACCTCTGATCAGTCATCCATCATCAACATATTTTTTTTCATACAAAAATGCTCCACCTCCTCAGCCTCTGCTTTCACTATTTTCCCCATCATTGGTATGAACTTCCTTTTCCTCCTGCCTGTCTGCATCCTTGTTCTCCATCACGGTCTCCAATGCTGGCGTCAACAGCGCTGCTGTTCGACACAGAGTCACTCCGACCTCATCACTTACCACATGGTCTTTGCAAACCTGCTGAGTATCAAAGGATCCATACTTTTCTATTGTGGTTTAAACACCGATATCCCACTACTGGTTTCAGTAGGTATCTACCTTTGGTCCTTAGATTTTTCTGGACAGATGGTTTTTCATATCCTCACCTGTGTGGAGCGCTACCTGGCTGTCGTTCACCCCATCACCTACCTGAGCCTGAAGAAGACAAAAGGGATCAGAATGAGAAAAATCACCATCGGCTGTGCTTGGTTACTCTGCATTGTGAGGACGGGTCTCACGGCAGTGACGAGCAATGCGTCTAATGTCTTAATCTCACTTTCTACCATATCTGTTTCCTTAATTCATCTCTTTCTGCAGCCTTTCTGTTCTCCGTGTTCTCATTCGTCCAGGGCCGGGGGAAAGGGGTGGGGACAGACAGCAGGTAGACCAATCAAACCTAAGGGCGTTCTACACCATCATGATCATACTGGGGGTACTACTGGTCAGATTTGGGGTGACTATGCTTTCTAATGTTCTGAATACTTCATTACAGCTGGAAGAACCTGAAATTTGTTATGTCTTGTATTTTGTCTTCTGGTTGTCTGTGCCCAGCAGTCTGGTGTCGCCTCTGCTGTATCTTCACAAAACTGGAAAACTGGTGTGTTGTAAGAACAAAAACACATCAGGACAAGGATCAGATTAGATTGCAGGGCCACACCTTGTGACGGAATAAGGAGAAGCCACAGTGGTTCCTTGACAATAACCTGGAAAGTTCTTTGTTAATGGCCGTTTAAATTTGTTGTAGATAATGGGTGATGATTTTAGGGAGAACATTTGTTTTTTCCTCCTGAATTGACTACTGTCACTAGCTGAGTTTATTAGCTAATCGATAATTTTAAAACACGACTATTCTAGTATAAATTGGAATAAACAAACAATGTCATAACAGAGGGTAAATGTAAGTATAAAATGACTACCAAGCTACCTGCCAGTTAGCATTGTATACATTCTCATCTAAATTCCATCTGATGTCCTACTGTAATTCAAGTCCTTTTTTTCCAGGATGGCAAAGAAAACATCCCTCAAGTCTGCTTCTTATCGGCTAGAGCTTGCTTTGTTGATTGAGTTCGAGCATGAGCAGCAATGATTGATTAGTGTAAGAATATCAGGGTAATCCAATCAAAGGCAAAGTAAGGCACATCATGCCTTTGCAATCCTGAATGTAAGTATATCTGCCCTGTTGGTTTACCTGAAATAATAAGACAATAAAATATGTCCTCTTGAATTTTTAATTGAAGCCAAAAATGCAACAGTTTTCAGTTACTGTTTGCAAATTGATAATTAATGATATGCTAAAGAGGTGAAGCTATAGCTGCATCTCCCTGACAAAACATCAGCATCCTCAACAATATGATGCCAAAGACATTAAAATAAAGCTTTGTTTTGTGTTGCATTGCAGACCTATAAATATCAAGCTGCATTGTTTAATGCTTTGTGTTTTAAATGCACCTTCAGTGTGATTCTTATAACTTATTACTTACCAGAAATTTATTATCTTTATTATTTTAAGATTATCACTGTTTGAAATTGTCATTATCATCCTCATTCAAATTTGTAGTGTTTGCTGTAAAACAGAACCATTAAAGCTAAAAAAAGTAATTTTCAATTGTCATTGTTTTCATTTTTCTTCCTAAATTTTAACAGTCAATCCTGTTATCAATAGATAAGCCACACTGCCTCCTGAAGCAGCTGAGATCAGTTATTGGACTGATTGGTTTTGACATAAATGTGAGGCAAGTCAGGAAATCACATAAATTCTGGCATCTAGAGGCCTCTGTAAGTACAAGTATTACTAGTAATGGTAGGCAGCTTTTCCCAGATCAGAAAAGAATAAATCAATAATTGATCAATCCAATGAAATGTGAAGTGAATAAAAAATATATAATAGAGCAAATATATATTGGGTACAAATTATGATGGTTTGATTTAGTGTCAATTTTACACATTTTTAGATTAAAGTTTCTTCAATAATTTCAAAAATGTATTATTGATCCATTTTATGCTGCAAAAAAAAAAAAAAACATACAAAAGCAAAGTCAAAAGCTGTCTTTTTTTTCAAAATGATGTTTTATCTCCATGTTCATGTTTTGAATAACACGTCAGCTAAATCACTTTGATTTGAATAAACAGCAGACATTACTTAAAAAGTGCAAGTAAGAACATAGGCAAATGAATAAGGGTGATTGATTAGTATCCGAGCAGAAACTAGTCAATCACCTGGTGTGACAGGTAGACAGACAGACAGTCAGGCTTCTTGTTCTTAATGATGCTGTTTGATTTGAATAAGCACCAGTTTTAAGTTTCACTCCATTTGAATCAGGTCATTAGTGCCGAATTTTCTCCCTCAGTGACATCAGAGTTTCACAGTTGTAACAGTCTGACCCTGGGGAGCAAAAAATTAGATTTTTAATTTGATTTTGACTTCTTATTCTTATGCCTGGCCTCATGCAAACCTGCAATGCACGTACAAGGTTGCACTATTGTACGTAATTCACGTGCTGCTGTTGATGAAATGCTTTTGCCCCTTTTTGTGCAAAACGAACTATCAAGTTTCTGAACGCTCCTCATGTACATGTCTGACTCCAACTTAAATATAAATGTATTGACTTTTAAATGTGTTTGTGTGCAGTCAATATTTGTATTTTTCATTACAGAGAAAAATACAAGTGATGTGTCCTTGTTGAGGGCTTGAAGTTCCCATTAAATAAACTGTTGATGTGTCTTTGAACGAGGCGGTGGAGGTGTCCGTCCTACATCTGTGAGGAAGAATCATGACAAACTCCAAACTAAAACTGCAATGCAAAGTGACACAACGCTTACTGGTTATGCAACATGCAAATAAAGCAAACACCACAAACAATTAAACATATACACACACACACACACACACTTACAGGGAATAATTTACAGGTTGACAACACACACCAGACACAGAGTTGACAGAAGATCAGAGAGATCAGACTAAATAAAGTCTGAACGAGGTAAGTTTATCCAAATAAATTCATAATTATCTTATTTTAATGACACTTAAGTTGATGATTTTTACATATTAAAATGGCAGGTACTTAAATAATGCTGGTTATAGAAAAAATAAGTGTTTTATTGCTTAAAATAGAGCTTGTATTGGGAAACACTTTGGAACTGTATTAAAAGATAATATTAGCATGAATGTACTTTTACTATGTAAAAAAAGCTTCTTAAGTTCTTATTGTAAGACATTAGTTGCTCAGACATGAGAGAGTCAGGTGCACCAGAGGCAGAATTGTCCTGCAGGCCGACTCCGAAATGTTTGTAAATTTTTCGAAATGTTTACGTAATGTTAAGTGAATTTTATTGTTAACTACAGCTGCTGGCTGTTGTTGCGGCACATTGAATTCAACTCTGTCCCTTTAAAGTTATGTTTAAATTTTGTGTTTCTAATTTGAACAGCAAAACTGATTTAACAAGAAACAGTTCCACCTCATAGATTTTCTGTCAATGTAGTGATGAAATGTTCTGAATGGGTGTGTGAATTTATTTGCTGTTGATACTCTATATATCAGTAATATTATTACTAAATTCGTATTAATTAAAATTTATATAACTTTTTTATGATTGCTTATTCACTTGGTCAAGGTCAGGGAAAGATTAAAGCTGTTATTTAAGCTAGAAAGAGTCTGAAGTAAAAATAATACTAACATATAAATCTGACTAAGTCAGATCTGGACAGTAAAGGAAAGTTAAGTTGCGTAATTCTAACCACGTGAGATTCAGGGTATGAAGCACAGCTCATTTTTGGCCACCATCCAGTCACCTCCTGTTTGCATACTATACAAACCGTGTGCTCTGAGATCTAATCTGTGTAACAATCTGTGCATTCAGACTCATCTGAATGTTCACAGAAAAGATTTCTAAACGGCTGGCACGGGTTGGCTGGTTTTGCCACCACAGACACATTCAGCCCACCTGTGCTTTCATACTCAATGTTAGCAAAATTATTAATTCAAAATTGCTAACCTGCAAGGTCGAGATGTGACCTTGGTGTGCGTTACCTGTTTAACATCTCCACTTTAGTGTTGCAACTGTGAGCATGTTAGCGTCCTCACATTAGCATTTCAGATAAAGAAGCACTTTGATGAAATAGAGTCTAACAGACCTGCTAATTTAAGATTTACAGTTAACTTTCTTCTTTTCAATTTTCTTTTTGTTTGCTCTCCCCCTTTTCCACCTTCTCTCTACCTCTTAGACATAGTTATGTCAATCAACTCCTCCTCTAATTCCTGCCTTTCTTCTCATTCCTCCCCTTCCTCTATTAGTATCTATGATCTCCTTTTGAGTTGCTTCAACTCAAGTGCTGGTATTTTTAACATCACAGCCTTCACCATCACCAGCATCCTCCTCCTCTTCCCTCTCTGCATCCTGGTCCTCTACCTGGGTTTCCAACGATGGCGTCAGCAGCGGTCCAGCAGAGCGATGAGCCACTCCGACTTGTTAAGCTACCACATGATCATCATAGAACTGATGAATGTCTTTGGGTTCTGTCTTTCATGGTGTGGTGTCCACACTAGAATCCGTACAATGGTAGGGGTTGGTATCTTCTTTTTCTCCATGAACATCACAGGACCACTGGTATTTCACATTCTGCTGTGTGTGGAGCGCTACCTGGCTGTCGTTCATCCCGTCACCTACCTGAGCCTGAGGAAGGCAAAAGCCATCAGAATCAGACACATCATTGTTGGACTTGTTTTGCTAATCAGCATCAGTGGGGCAAGTCTCATGTGGATCAGAGACCAATTTTCTGTCATCATCATCTATTTTGTCTACATGTCACTTGCTTTAATTATAAACATTTTCTGCAGTCTTTCAGTTCTCCATGTTCTGATTCGTCCAGGGCCGGGGGATGGGGGTAGGGACAAACGGGGAGTTGGTAAATCAAAGCTGAGGGCGTTCTACACCATCACAGTCATACTGGTTGTTCTGTTGTTTAGATTTGGGGGAAGTATGCTCATCACTGCTCTGTATACCTTTTCAGAGAAAAGGGCTTCTCAGAGGTGTTGTACGTTGTTGTATATAATGTGGTTCTGTCTGCCCAGCAGTCTGCTGTCACCTCTGCTGTTTCTACACAGAGCAGGAAAACTCCAATGTTGGAAGAACAACAAAAGATCAGGACAAAGATCAGACTAAAGGCGTTTACAGCATCCAAGAACCGGCTGAATCCAACTAAACATCTAGTTTAAAGACACACACATCAACACTTATAAAAAACCAGACGCCTGTCACCTGACATGTGATCTGTTCTGGGTAAATAGAGCCACCTTTGCACCCCAGAAAACTCCGACTTGAGGCTAAACACACTTCATGAACTCATTAATCTCACTCTGTAGAACCGTCAGCTTGGTTCTCCGATGGTACTGCTGTTTCTACACAGGTCAAAGAGAAATTTTAATGTTAGATATCTACTTTACGGAGCATTTTGGTGTTTGAGTGATGTGACAGACAGACAGAGAGACAGACAGAGAGACAGACAAACAGGTGCCCTGCTCTTAATGATTCTGTTTGATTTGAATCAGCACCAGTTTTAAGTTACAGCTCATTTGAATCCTGTCCAACATCCATTTATACAGACAGATGAGGTGAAGAGTTGAAAGAGAGAACATTTCTCAGTTTCAACGTTATTTTACCTAATAAAGAAATACACACCAACTAGACGATGGTAGTGGGGTGGAGGTGGTGGGTGGGTGCAGTGGTTCACAGCTTCAAACCCGACTTTTTCTGTGTGAACACAAGCACATCGTAACTTGCCACTAGATTTGAATGTGAACCTGAATCGTTTGTTCATCTTCATGTGTTCATGTGTCACTCAAGCACAGATATTGAGGAAGAATGTGTGTGTTTTCTGAAATATATTCAGACATGCATAGTGGTTTTGCCTGCAAATTCGCATAGAGGAGAAACATAGTGGCTTGGTGGAGGTCTGCGCTCTTTTTGCTTATTTACGTATTCATTTTTTTGTGTTTGCTTTCTTTCTTATCGCCCTGTGTTGGCAAAAAATGTACGATAAGAGACATGTACTAGCATAAATCATCCGATAACTGTTTGATCTTGATTCCACAATGCTGATATGTGTAATAATCAGTCCATAACCAATATAACGTGTGTATAAGTGTGTGACTTGAAAATAAATCTTAGACGCCCACACGTGTTCATGTGCAGTCTGTGTTTATATTTTTTGACAACGGAAGTAGATTTCAGTGATATGTTCTTATTGACGGCTCTAAGTGTGTACGCTGGGGCGTGTTTTGAAGTGTCTGTGAATGAGGCAGTGGAAAGGTGTATTTTGCATCTGAATCTATGACAGAGAAAGATGACAAATTGCAAACTAAAGCTGCCATGCAAAGTCAGCAAGCAATGCTTAATAGCTATACAACATGCAAAGAAAAACCCACAAACACTTTAACCACACACATGAGGGTCAAAACGTAGATTCACATCAGATCGGTTCAGACACACAGGTGACAAACTGAACGAGATCAAAATCTAGAAACTGCAGATGAGGTGAGTTCATCATTTCTATCAACTTACATCTTAAAATAACATTTTATAATAGTTCAGATTGCTAAAATCATCTGCTTTTCAATTGTTTACTCTTGAAAATTCAATTTGTCTGCAATAAACTAACCAATTTAAAAGGATTGGATTTGGTTACCACACAGGTTTTACATCAGGAACCTTGTAAAGATCAGTTTTGATAGAAGGTTGCACAGACTTTATGTTTCAGGTGTATCAAAGGCCAAATGGCCGTCCAGTCTGACTCCCACATGTGCGAATGTGTTGTGTTTTTAATGTAAAACTACCCTATGATTCATGAGGTATGGCTGGCCGGATGTCAACCATGTGTCACAGAAATCACGTTCATATGCTTCTGATTAAAAAAGCTTAAATGTTTTGCAGGAAGTTCAAATCCAACTCATGTATATTTTCAATTAACAGTACTTCAGAATTTCTGATTTATAAATTCTATTTATAAATTCTATTTATAAATTACATGGAAATGATATACTATCTAAAACCTTTTCAAGGTGCTTGCACCTCATTTTGATTTCTCGATTTGTATGTGTAAATTTTGTTTTTGCTGTCCATCTTTTTCTCTGTTTCTTCATTCTGTCTCTTCCCATCGTCTTTAGTTATAATGGTCAACTACTCTTCCTCCTGTAATACCTCCCTTCCTACTTCCCCCCCAACACTTCCTCTTTTCCAGTGTCTTAAATCTGCTTCTCAGCTGTCACATCTGCCAAGGTGGGACTTTCACCTTCACAGCCTACACCATCACCAGCCTCCTTATCCTCTTCCCTCTCTACAGCCTCACCCTCTACCTGGGTTTCCAACGATGGTATCAGCAGCGCCTCAGCGCCACAATGAGTCACTCCGACCACTTAACCTACAACATGGTCGGGACGGAGCTGTTGAGTATCTTCAGATCCACACTCCTCTTCACTGGTTCCCAGCAGTTAATGATGTTGGGTATTTACCTTTTCATCATGAACCTAAATGGAAAAATTTTATTTCACATCCTAAAACTGTGTGAAGTGCTACCTGGCTGTCATTCACCTCATCACCTACCTGAGCCTGAGAAAGTCAAAAGCCATCAGACTGAGAAGCATCATCCTCGGCTTTGTTTGGCTGCAATGCTCCGCAGCAGCTGGTTTGATGTTTTTGAAAGATCACGTCTTCTTTAACATTTTGTTTCACTGTTTAATGCCCCGTGCCTTAGTTGTCGCCTCTTTCTGCAGCCTTTGTGTTCTCCGTGTTCTGATTCGTCCAGGGCCGGGGGATGGGGGTGGGGATAGAAAACAAGTTGACCAATCAAAGCTGAGGGCGTTCTACACCGTCATGATCATAATGGGGTGCTGCTGATGAGGTTTGGGGGGAGTTTGTTTGTCTTGGCTTTGTATGACTCAACTCAACTGGGGTTCAGTGAGAAGTGTGCTGTTCGGTTTTCTATTGCCTGGTGGTCTTTGCCCAGCAGTCTGGTTTTACCTCTGCTGTACCTGCAGAGAGCAGGAAAACTGGTGTGCTGCAAGAGCAACACATCAGGATCAGTTTAGCTGAAGGGCCGCTAGTTCACTCGCTTCGCTCCAGGCCAAATATTGTGTTGATTTTCTTTGTGTGTTGCAATTCAGTTTCACACTCTCTTTTTTGCAGGTGAACCAACATTTGCAAACGAAACCATGTGTTCTAAGGTCCTTTATTTATGGACAGACATTCTTGGGATGGGTGCTCAATGAAAGCAGGCTGAGCAATCATGGAGATCTTTTCTACTGCAAATTGTTTTTATTATACTGATGCTGATTTGATGGTGTCAGCAGCAAATATTTGAGGAAACTGATGAAATAAAAAACTGATCTTTTGGAAATCCTCTGGCCTGGTTGAGGATATTCGTCTCCTTTTGTTGCTGAAACTCGTGACTTGTGATGACAGATCGTCTCTTTTGTTTTCAGGAGACGATACAGTGATAACATCTATCAGGACATTTTACATGTTTAAAAATATTAATACAGTTACACTTTTTAGGCCTCTGATTGGCCAATATACAGTAGCTGTAGGGTTCTGTATATATCGCAACCCGTTGGTTTGACATGCTCTTGATAGCACTTTAATTATTTTATGCATTTTTGTTGAAATTAAGGTTAGTTTGAACAAAACTTGTATGGATTAATTTCTGTTGTAGAAATAAAGAAGCAGAAACCTTGTTTGAAAAAACAGCTGTGTATGTGTGGGCTCAAACAAGTGCAACTTCAGTATTTATCTGTTAAAGTATATTTTATAAAAATGTTTGGTGTAATGACTGTAAACAGTTTTCATTAAAAGATTTGCCCTTTTGTTTTAAGATTCATTTTTATGTTCTTTTAGATTCCTTTAAGGGGACTTTAATGTTTTTTTTTCTTTTATCATATATTTTAATGGTGTAAAGTATATTTATAGGGGGATGGAAGGGGTACATTTTTTAAGTGCAGCACTTTTGTGTTCAATCCTCTGAAATAAACTGTATAACTATAAGTTCTCGAGTCAATCTGTCATTAATATACACGTGAAAAATTAACTTCATGCCTTTAGGTCTTATAAAAAAGTGCTTTGAATTGCTTTGTTGTTGAAAGGTGCCCTTGCTGGAATGTCCTTTCTGAATGACACTGAATCATCACCAGTGCTGCTGTTTTGCAAATTACCCCGAACTCTGAAATCATTTGCCTTCTAAATGCCAACAGAATGAATACTGCATTAGTTTGTCAACATGCAAAAAGTCCACAGTTCTGCTCCTAATGTCTTTTACACACAAACATTGCATAAGGTACATACACACACACACATTTGAATATATCTATGGACAAGTAAGTAGAAATCCGCCATCATCGACTCAGATTACGCCAAGAGGAAGACAGGAGACAAGTGGTCCGACAAGGTTTGCTTCCTCTAATAACATCATTACTATTATGTTATTAATTTTTATTCATTAACTTCTCAGAACTTCAGTTGTGGTGTTAAAATCTTATGAACTGGGAATTTTGCCTTAATGTTGTCTCGATGTAAAAGAAAATATTGTATCTGTTTCTTTGATAAAGAGTAGCTGTTGGCTATTCGAAGAAATTTTGTTACTTTAGAACAAAAAGAGCTTGCAAGAGATCGCACATAAATAATTACAGATATTACATCTTTATTTTATCAATGGTGGTTGGAATGAAAGTGGACTTCATACTCAATATCATATATTTGCTGTTACAGTAAGTTGCACAAAATTTCAACTCATAGAAGTTTACCTGGCAGTGATTGGAGGCCGACCTTTCAATTTTTAGAGCTGAGTAGCTGACATTGTTTGAATACCAGCTTTTATATGTGAATTTATTCTGTTTTCATTCTAGTTTTTATCCCTCATCCCTTTTTCCTTCTCCTTTCCTCCTCAGGCTCTTGGAAATGAATCCCAACTCCTCCAACACCTCCAACACATCCGTCATTAGCGGCTGCTTTAACTCCACACCCGGTTCCACCATCTTCACTGTCTTCACCATCACCAATATCCTTCTCCTCCTCCCTCTCTCCATCTTTATCCTCTCCTTTGGGTTCCAGCGTTGGCGGAAACAGCGCAGCAGAGAGTCAATGAATCCCATAGATGTCTTTACCTACCACATGGTCGGCATGGAGTTGGTTGGCATCACTGCGTCCATCGTCTGCTGTTGTGGTGCCTTCACTGACCACCAGAAGATGGTCGGAGTGGGGTGTAACATGTTCGCCATCATCTCCTGTGTGAAAATGTTCTTCCATGTCCTCACCTGCGTTGAACGCTACGTGGCTGTTGTTCATCCCATGACCTACATGAGTCTGAGCAAGGCAAATGGGGTCATGATCAGAAATATCAGCATCGGGTGTGTTTGGGTCACTTGCGCTGTATTGATCGCTTTAAGAATCCTCCTGAGTCAAAATTTCAACATGATCTTGTTCTTTTGCAATTTGGTTTTCTCTCTTATCGTCAGCTCCTTCTGCTGTTTTTCTGTTCTCCGCATCCTGATTCGCCCAGGACCAGGGGACGAATGTGAGAATAAAGGAAATGTTGATAAATTGAAGCAAAGGGCGTTCCTCACCATGACGGCGATAATGGCGGTGCTGCTGCTGAGGTTTGGGGGGAATCTGGTTTGCCAGGCTCTGGCCTCCTCATCTGTGTTGAGCCGTGGTGTCGGCTGTGTGGTGCAGATATCAGGAGTCTGGTTCTGCTTGCCCAGTAGCTACGTGCTGCCACTGCTGTTTCTACACAGAGCAGAAAAACTGAAGTGTTTTAAATGCAAGTCTTAATAAGAATAAGGCCAAAAAAGCACTGAGTCATTCAATCTTTGCACATAAGGCCAAAGGAAAGACTCTTTTTTCATTTTGTCTTCCATTGTTCATAAAATGTAGTCCATTTGCACTCTGACAAAACTGATAATACTTACAGTTAGTTATATCTTTGTGAGTCTTGTTGATACACTAATGATGCAGGATGTCACCTGTATGTTTGTTTGTACTTCTTTTGGTTCTTCTATAAAAAGTCTGTATGAAAAGTGATCCTTCCCATCTCTCATGTCCCTGTTACATCTCTGTCTAACCCCTAAAAAAATAGAAAAATTATGTGAAAATACTGCTTAAGACATTTTTGTTTTTATTTCACTTGCATGTCAAACAATTTTCCTGTAACCTCTTTATTTGTCTGTTGCTTTTATTGATAACACTTCACTATTGAACCTTTAATTTGCATTATCTTTAAGAAAATACTAGACAAGAAGTTCAAAATAAAGTTATTTCACAGCTGATCTTCATCCTTACTTGTTTTTTAAAAACTTTTTGTCATAGTAAAAATTGATTTACATCTTATATACAAAGAGGAAATGTCTGTGTAGATTCTCATTCATCCAGGTCATGATTATCCTGAGGAGTCATTAAAACAAGGCAACTAGACTATGTTGAAATTTTTTGGGAAGACGTTTCACTTCTCATCCAATAAGCTTCTTCAGTTCCAAAGGACTGATTGAAGGAAGCAGATATTTATCTTACAGGAGAGAAAGACAACAACAAAGGAAGGGGAGGGGATTAGGAAAGACAAAG